>JAEQBH010001647.1:600000-999149 GCA_016808115.1 Tetrastigma voinierianum
ACGTTAAGTTTCACGTTATACTTAGGCGTTAATGTTATTACTTATGTAGTTTGAGTGTGTAGGCTAAAAACAGCGGGAAAGTAGAATTAGTGCTCAGTTTAGTTAGCAAGGTGAGTGTTCTAAACCTATTTTTCAAATACTAGTGTATTATATTATAGCTGATTTCTGTTGGTATTTTAATGGTTTTGATTGTAAACCCATATTTGAAAAGCAAGCAATAGGTTTGTAAGCGAAAATGGTTTTAATTATCGAAATATATTAATAATAATGGTTTTAAAAATATTAAAATATAATATAGAAACAGTAACAACAACGAAATGGTTTTGAGCCATCAAAGCCATATTTAGCTTCATTAATCGTTTTTAATTATTAACCATGTCCGAAGCAATAAAACAACAACAAGAAAATACGTTTTGAATTATCAAACCACATTGCTTTATCGTTTTGAATTATTAAAACATGTTTTCCAACAGCTCAGCTAAAAGAATATATTTTAGAAAACGGGCTAACTTCAAATCTCGTTTAATAAACATCAGGTGAGAAGTATTAGTACATGCGATGTTGGTTATCGTCTTGTTTAGGGCACTGATAATAAAACTCAGTTAACCATGGACAGTGGCGCGTGTACCTGATGCTATAGATTGTAATTAGCTAGGCTGTGATGATGGAACCAGGATCATTCACCTCTTTAGGAAAAGGATGAGTGAAGTGTGCAGGAACCCTTTCCTTTGGGTGGCGGACCAGGTCGTACATTTGCGTTGATCTGCGGGAAGCTTGTGTTGCCCAGGGCTAGCTGAAGTAAAAGAGCTTCCAACGGTTGGTGTGGGCCCATAACATCGTTTTGGGTTTGAAGATCTCGTAGTGTTTGCAATTAAACCAGACTAAAGTGTTTCTTTCGCTAACCGGTTGACGGAGCTCCCATTTAAGCAAATGGTTGGGCGAACTCATGTGACGATTTTAAGTGGTTAAGCGAGGCTCCGTTTTATTTTTAAAACAACGGTTGAGCGGGCTCTGTTTTAATTTAAAGCAAGCGGTTGAGCGAGCTCCGTTTTATTTTAAACGACGGTTGAGCCTAGGCTTTCCGTGTTTATAAAAGTTTTCAAACTTTAAGCAGAAGATTTGAGAAAAGTTTTACATAAACTTTTTTAAAAAGCAAAAACAGGTAAAGCAGCTTAAGCAAGATTTGAAAAAGTTTTATAAACTTTTAAGAAGAAAAGCAAAGCAAAACAAGCAAAGCAAGTGAAAAGTTTATAAACTTTTAAAAGCAAGCAAGTATAGAAAGTTTTAGAAACTTTAAATGTAGCGAGAACTGGAAAATATCTGTAAAAGAGAGAGTTTTGGTGTTTGGGAATCATTTTTTGAGAAAAAGCAAAACATTTTATAGAAACATACTCAGAGCTAGTTTGGCTCTATTTTGTGTTTTAAAAACTATTTTCAGTGCGAGTGCAGTATGTGGACGCTAGGAAGCGAGTTAGAATTCTCGACTTTTGTATCGGGATTCACGTAATTAATAATATTTTTGTAAGGAAATACTTGAAGGATTTGTATTGGGAGTATATGTAGTATGTACATAGTGTAGTTTTGTGAAAATGTATTGAGCCTGAGGCTCTATTGAAAGAATATTGTTGGTTGCCATATTTGGAAAAAGTGTAAATTGTGTATACAGGATTTGGAATATGTCCTTTATGCAGCTGATATGTTGCCGAGATTTTACATAATCATAAGTTGGAAAAAGGGAAAAAAAATTTATATACGAGTTTTCAGCAAGCAATACGGCTTCGTTTCACAGGAATTTCTAGTCGTTAGAGGTCACGATTGGAGATTTCTGTGGAGTGGCTGGCACACCCGCCGCTGGAGAGGGGGTGGGGGTGTGTCAGTTTCAAAAGTCTTATTTGTGTTGTTTATTTAATACATTTTCTTAAATCTAAACCTTAAACTTCATTCTAGCTTACACATGCAACTTCCTCGTTGCTCCAATTCAGTCGACAATTTCACTGGGCTGGTTCGTTTATTATGAGGTTTGTTGTTATGCCAATTCAAAATATCATTTTATCATGCATACACATCAGGAATGACATCAACAACTTAATTCACTCAATCCAATGTATCCAGACAATTCACCATAGTTGACCAACTCAATTTTCACATAAGAGTCATTTATTTATTCAAAACAAAAATGTAATCTAATAAGTAATTAACAGCAGACAAAAAGAATTTGACATAGAATCTTTTAGAAAATTTATGTTGATCTTTTATTAAGAGGGATGGTTACAATTTTTGTTTGGGGAAAAATAGGCTACAGGGGATCATTTCCTCTTTTTTTTTTGTAGGATTTGGGAATTTTTAAGTTGGGAGGTTCAAGGTTGAAGCTAGCTAAAGATGGAGGAAACTTGGGTATTGAGATGTTGGGTTTCTCTTTCTGTGGCAGGTTCTTCCCGTCAAGAGGCAAAGGATCATCAAAATTCCACTGAAAGTGATCAATCTCATCTCAGATCATACCTATGTTATCTACTTTTTTGGTTCCTTCCAAGTTCAATGAGCATACAGTAATGTTCACTCAAATTTGAATTCACCCCGATCCACTTTCATCATAACTTTTGTCTGTAATTGTTGTCCATCTCTATCTCCTTGTCCCTTTTCTCCACAAGCTTCTCAAATTCCTTGAATTGTTCCTTGTAGAGATACTTGAACCTCTCTGCCTTATGCAGCATACTACCTTCCATCTTTTCTTCTTTTTTTTCTAAAAAGGTCGATACATCTTCTTTATCCCTTTCAGCTGTTCATCAGAAGGTATATCTTCGAATCTAGCTCGTATTAATGCTCTTTCTCATCTCCATTTCTTCCTTCCACTCAGATCCTCTCGCTGGTAATCGGTTCCCATCTTGCTCTTCTTCCGACCAGCCTTCAGAAATTCTTCTCTCGATCCTTTCGTTACTCCCACCTTTTCTCTCCTCCATTTCTTTATTTGATACACCAACATGTTCATTATCTCTACATTTCCTTCATTACTCCTTGAACATTCCCACTGCTCGAAAAATTTCACGTCAGAGGAGAATTAATCACCTGACTCCTTCGTTCGCAGATTCATCCTCCGATGGCAAGCCGCCCCATCCTGGGATTTGTTCCATCCTTACCGTTCATCTTCTTCGGGGCTTTCGCCACTCTACAATTCCATCTCCTTCCTTTACCGCTTCGGGCCCTTAATGACCCTCAATGTCAAAGGAGAAATCTAGGCGGTGTTTCTTTTGTCCATACCCTTTTACTCCGCCTAGAATACGTAGTTTGGTGATCATAGACGGGGGATCAGTCCTGTTTTACACAATCTTATAGTTCCTGATAGATGATCTGATTATTTTTACCCACATCAAACTCAGAACCTTCAAGAGAGCATACAAGAGCATGGCTTCATTCTCCTCATCAGGCTCGATGTTTTGTAAAGGATAATAATGTATAAATGAAATAGAAACTGCACTCAAGTGGTTTTCCCCTCGTTAGGGAGCCTCTGTGAATGGATTCATGAGGATTTTTCTTCGTTGAGCTCCATTTCCCCCTTCCACCAGTCAAGAAATCCACTATATTTTCAGCGATCGGGGTTCATTGCCTTCAACTTGATCCATTCTGTGATTTTGTATTTGTAGAACCTCATTGATCCTTTCATGGCCCATGGGGACCCACACTCCTCTAACATAGACTGAATCCTCCCTCATATCTATCATGTTGGAGTAGAACTCCCTGACCACTTCAACAAACCCAGGTGGTTTGTGCTTGCAGAACAAACTCCAGCCCCTTTATTCAATTATCTCAACAAATGGTGAGATGAACGTACTGAACCCCCTTTCTCCAATAACCTCACGCCAAATCTTTCCCGTATGGTAGGTTTATTTGAAATGAAAGCTTCTGGGCTGCCTTCTACTTCCTTAGCTTGTTGCTTCTCACTTTTTTCAGTCCTTTTTCTAGCTCTTTTCTTTCGGAGTAGCGGTTTCAGGCCTTTTTCATCATCGCTTCGTACTGGTCGCTTCAACTGAGGTTCCGGCGAACCTCCTCTTCTTCACCACAACCGTACTCTTCCATCTTCTCATTCAAATTTAGGACTAGGCTTTGGGGTTCTACCATCGATGAGATCTGGGTTTGGAGTTTCAGGTCTTTGTAATCTAGGGTTTAGGGAAGACTAAGAGCGACAAAGAGTTGAAATTAGCTGAGAGTGTGAATGATTTGAAGCAATTGGAAAGAGGAGGGCTTTTTAGTTTTGAAACATTCTTCAGTTAATGGCTCAATAAATGAATGTTTCCTTTCGTGTGTCGCCACAATAAATGATTAGGTCACAATAATAACCTTTAATTTTAACTGCGAAATTTATTTGGTGACTCTCAAAATTAAAATTTTCGCCCCAATCTTTATTACTTAAAATCTCATGTCGCGACATACTTTAGGTTTGTCGCAGCAATGAATAGTCCTGACATTAGAAAATTTTTATCGCGACACATGTCATTGGACTCAACAATTGCCTAGAGGTTACAATCTGGGTCGCGATAGAAAAATTTCTGTTGCAACATAGATTTGTTTATGTAAACAGAAAAGTAGGTTGCGATAGTGTTTGAATGGTGGTCGCAACACTATTTCTATTGTCATTCATTTTAGTTTCAAAAACTCTTGTTGTAAAAGGAAAAACAGTGTCACGACATCATATTTAAGTGAGTTCTGTCGTGACCAAATTTCTAATGTCGCAGACCTAATTTTCTTATGAATTATCTTGACCATTAAATTTCTTTTTGCGACAACCCTTTTTCCTCACTCATAAAACAATGTCGCAACATAGATTTCATTGTCGCGACTAAGGATTGTTTCCCTAAATTTCTGCAACTTAAAATTGCCTTCTAACTCAATTAATCACCCACAATTCATTCCAATTTTTGCAAGTCAAGCATTGTGAAAACATATATACAACAGAGAATCATCAATTCATTTATAAGCAACTATCTCATTAAAAACACATCAACAAAACCTTCAAGCAATTGATAACAAATTCCCCCAAACTTAATATATGCATTATCATTCAAAATAGGTTTAGGGAATGAGAAATACTCCCCCTTGTAGTTAATTACTGCATATTTTAATTTGAGATAATATGTTGTCTAATGAAATTCTTCTTGAATTTTGCTTCACTGTCCTGAAAATGAACAAAACTGAAAATAAAACTACTGACATATTTAAACTACAACCTCAAACACAAAATTCAATTGAACTACTCAAACTATTAAAACTATTAAAAAGATTAAGACAACCTTCGCCAGGTTGCCTTCCAAGAAGCCGCCATTTTTATCATCCTAGCTAGACATTTTGTCAGAGGTCGTTTTCTTTTCAACTCTCGCTTCGCTTCCTGCTGAGTTCGTTTATTCTTCATCAATACATTTCCCAGGTGTGCTTGGCTTACATCTTTTTATAGCCTTGCAATTCTTCATTTCTCTCATCAGCAGGTGTGAGATCTGGGCTGATCTCGTTGTTACTAGAAAGTTGCATTTCTAAATTTCGACTTTTCAAGGATGTACACCGCCTCTATTCGAAGTCTCCAAGTTTCTCATTGTAGCATTGGTGTTTGTTTGAAACACAACTATGTTTGCTTGGAAAATCTTAAGATCATCAAATTTTTTCTCATGTGTATCAGCACCCTCTTGTTTTCCTTCATGAACTACAACATCTGATCTTTAAAAGATTGGGTCCTTTGACCTTGGTACTCTGCTCTATTTTATTTCTGCAATTGCTGATGTTGTTGCTGCTGGAACCTAGGTTGAGTGTAAGCCTGATGGTAGCTTTGTCCATGTTTAGGGCCCCGGTCAGGCTCCCCTACCATACCAAAAATTTCATTGCTCAATGTTGGAGCGTGGGTGCTAGGTTCAGCTCAAGTAACACTCGAATATACCTGCACGCTAACATGTTTAAGGTATAATAAAAGTAAAAGTATATTTATCCGGAATAAAATAAAGATAAAAATAAAATAAGCAAGAACTTGAATTAATACAATGAAGCAAGGTAACCATTAAGTTACCAATTCAAGGACTATGGGTCATAATATAATGTCTATATGCTAAAGTAAGATTTTGATAAATCGAATAGAGAATAAACTGAAAGGAAGGACCAAAGGGTAATAAAGAAAGATATTAGAATAAATAAGGAAGAAAATTGTGGAAGAGACAAGGGCTTGAAGGAAAGAGGAGGAAGTTTCCTCCTTGGAAAAGTGAATAAAAAGGGGATAAGATCAAATAAGTGAGAAGATCAAAAAAATAAATATCTCATTTCGTCTTCGGGAGGAGCAGAGAGAAAACTAAGTTAAGAAGAAGAAGAAGAGAAAGAAAAGAAGAAAGAAGGAAAGAAAAGAGAAGATCATGTGTATGGAACTACTGAATTTGAATATGGATACATGCCCTGGGTTGTAAGGATTTCAGGGTTATTTTGGTCTGTAGTTGTTAGATACATAGTTTGGAACCCATTCGTGTATGGTTTGGGCTTGGAAACTCCCAATCTCATTTCATGTTGTGATTAAGTCGGGTAAGAGCCTCTAAGGATCCTAGATATGTGTTTTAGAAGGGTCTAGTTGCAAGTTGAACCAAGAAAATTCCCTATTTTTGATCATATGCACTGACCTAACGAAGCTGGGTCAGAAATAAAGGGAATCTGGAAGTAAGTCCTACGATAAATTGTAGCCATATCAATGAACTTGATGTTAGGCTTTGAATCTCTAATTTGGACCCTGCAGACTAACTTATAGTCCTTTTACTATACTGGGCCCAGCTGAATCTGGTCGTGGTTCGCTTCGCCACCTCAATAACTAAATCTGGGACGTTAGAACGTGGTTTCCGAAAGTAAGAATAAAAGGGAATTTGGCAGTAAGTCCTTCTGATAAACTGTAGCCACATAGATGAACTTGATGTTAGGCTTTTGAATTTCTCAATTCAGACTTCTATAGATCAAGTTATGATCTTTTTACTCTGAACAATCAAATGGGTGAGATCGCCCATGGGAGGTCGTTCATAATAGAGGTCAGTTGCACTCATGCCAGGAGGTCGCCAGACCTCATGAAGCGTAGGTCAAGACATTCTGATGCAGCAGGTCAGCGCATTCCTCATCCTCAGAGGTCAGCAGACCTCATCCTCAGAGGCTCGTTGCACTGTGACAGAGGTCACCGCGCTCGTGTCGCCTCGTTTGCTGACTACGATGACCCAACTCGAAAGGTCATATCTCCTTCAAGCCAACTCCGATTGGTGTTTCGACTCATGAAAGCCTATTGAGTCAAGAATACATTGATATGCCTGAGGAGGATATTAGATGTCGTAATCAGGTGTTAGATCAAGCTCGCCCAGGTCAGGTCGGGGCTATCGGCTTCAGGTCACTTTGTTCCGGGCTGACTACGCATGACCTCAAACTTCTAAGATCATATCTCCCTTCGGCTTCAACTCCGATTGGGAGTTCTCAACTCTATGGAAAGCCCATCGAGTCAAGAATACATCAAATGCCTCGAGGAGTGATATTGATGTCGCGACTCGATAAGAATTCATATGCCTGAGGAGGAGTTATTAGATGTCAGACCGAGGTGCTGTGGATCGAGCTCGCCCAGTCGTCACTGCCGGGCCAGTCACTGTCCGGTTGACCACGATGACCTCCAACCGGGAAGGTCATATCTCCTTCGCTTGAACTCCGATTGGTGTTCTCGACTCTATGGAAAGCCCATTGAGTCAAGAATACATTGATATGCCCTGAGGATATTAGATGTCAGACCAAGGTGTTAGATCGAGCTCGTCCAGGTCAGGTCAGCTTCACGCTCAGTCACCGTCCGGGCTGGACCACGTGATGACCCTCCAACTTCTAAGATCATATCTCCTTCGCTTGAACTCCGACTGGGTGTTTTGGAATCTATGGAAAGCTCCATTGAGTCAAGCATACATTCATATGCCCGAGGAGGATATTAGATGTCGCATCGAGGGGTGTTAGATCGAGCTGTCCAGGTCGTTAGCCTGTCAATTCAGGTCACTGTTCTGGTTGACTACGTGATGACCTCCAACTGGCAGTCATATCTCCTTCAACTCCGATTGGTGTTCTCGACTCTATGGAAAGCCCATTGAGTCAAGAATACATTGATATGCCCGAGGAGGATATTAGATGTCAGACCGAGGTAAGATCGAGCCTGCCCAGGCCGTCGCCGCTGGCTCAGCCGCCTGGGCCTCGGCTGACTACGCACGACTTCCAACTCTAAGGTCATATCTCCTTCGCTTGAACTCCGATTGGGGTGTTCAAGTGGACCTATGGAAAGCCCATTTAGTCAAGAATACATTCATATGCCCGAGGAGGATATTAGATGTCGACCGAGAAAGCAGATCGAGCTCTCCAGTCAGTCACCAGTCGGCTCAGTCACCGCTACCAGTCAACTTGTCTCGGGTTGATTCACGACGACCTCCAACTGCGGGCGTCATATCTCCATCGCCCGAACCTCGATTGGTGTTCTTGACCCTATGGAAAGCCCATTGAGCTGGCACACATTGATATAGCCCGAGGAGGATATTAGATGTCGACTGAGGTGCCTGATTGAGTCTGCCCAGTCGTCAGCTCACTACCGTGTTCGTCTAGGTTGACTACGCATGACCTCCAACTCGAAGGTCATATCTCCTTCTTTTGAACTCCGGATTGGTGCTCTTGGACTCTATGGAGTTCTATTGAGTCAAGAATACATCGATATGCCTCGAGGAGGATATTAGATGTCAGACCGAAGCGATCGAGCCTGCCCAGGTCGTGTCAGCTTAGTCAGCTCGTGTCACTGTCTGCTGACTTACGCGATGAATCTCCAACTTCCTAAGATCATATCTCCTTCGTTTGAACTCCGATTGGTGTTCTCAACCTATGAAAGCCCATCGAGTCAAGAATACATTCATACCCGAGGAGGATACTGGATGTCGACCGAGGCATTAGATCAAGCTTCCGTCCAGGTGGCCGCCTGCTCGCCGCCTCAGCCGCCCAGGTTCGGGGCTGACTACGCAAGACCTTCAACTTCGGAAGGTCATATCTCCTTCGCTCAACTGACATAAGAGAGCCCTCGACTATATGGAAAGCCCATTGAGTCAAGAATACATTCATATGCATGAGGAGGATATTAGATGTTAGATGGAGGTGTTAGATCGAGCTCGTCTAGATCAGGCCAGCTCGTCAGTTCAAGTCAGCTCGTCTGGGTTGACTACGCATGACCTCCAACTTCGGAAGGTCATATCTCCTTCGTTTGAACTCCGATTTGGGTGTTCTTTAACTCTATGGAATGCCCATTGAGTCAAGAATACATTCGTATGCCTGAGGAGGATATTAGATGTCAGACCGAGGTGTTAGATCGAGCTCTTCCAGGTCAGTCAGTTTGTCATTCAGGTCACTGTCTTGTTTAACCACGCATGACTCCAACTTCTAAGTTCATATCTCCTTCGTCAACTCCAATTTAGGTGTTCTCGACTCTATGAAAAGCCCATTGAGTCATGAATACATTCATATGCCCGAGGAGGATGGGATGTTAGACAGAGGTGTTAGATCGAGCCTCGTCCATGTCAGGTCAATTGTTGGGCTTCAGTCGCCTGTCCGGGTTGACTACGCATGACCTCCAACTTCGGAAGGTAATATCTCCTTCGTTTGAGCTCCGATTTGGGTGTTCTTGGACTCTATGGAAAGCACATTGTGTCAAGAATACATTCATATACTTGAGGAGGATATTAAATTTTAGACCGAGGTGTTAGATCGAGCTCGTCCAGGTCAGTCAGTTCGTCGCCCAGCGCTGTCCTGCCGACCACGCATGACCTCCAACTTCTAAAGTCATATCTCCTTGCTTGAACCTCATTTGGGTGTTCTCGACTCCTATGGAAAGCCCATCGAGTCAAGAATACATTCATATCCTCATGGCATATGTCAGAACGTAGGTGTTAGATCGAGCTCGTCAAGGTCAGGTCAGCTCGGCGCTCAGTCACCGGGCTACCAGTCAACTGTCCGGTTGACTACGCATGACCTCCACCTTCTAAGGTCATATCTCCCTTCGCTTGAACTTCGATTAAGGTTTTTAATCTGGCCAAAGCCCATTGACAAGAATACATTTGATATGCATGAGGAGTGATATTAGATGTCAGACGGAGGGAGTTAGATCGAGCTTCGCCCGTCATGTCAGCTTCAGCTGCCTCGTGTCACCTGTCCGGGCTGACTACGACATCCGCAACTCGAAGGTCATATCTCCTTTTGAACTGGGATTGGTGTTCTTGACTCCATGGAAAGCCCATTGAGTCAAGAATACATTGATATGTTCGAGGAGGGATATTAGATGTCGACCGAGGTGTTAGATCGAACTCGCCCAGATCAGGTCGCTTTTCGCCAAAGCCACTAGTTTGGGCTGATCACGATGACCTCCAACTTCGGAAGGTCATATCTCCTTCGTTTGAACTCCGATTTGGGTGTTCATGGACTCTATGGAAAGCCCATTTAGTCAAGAATACATTCATATGCCTGAGGAGGATATTAGACGACCGAGGTGTTAGATAGAGCTCGGCCCAAAGTCGTCACTGGCCGCCCAGTCGCCGTCGCCAGTCAACTCGGTTCTGCTGACTACGCATGACTTCCAACTTCTAAGGTCATATCTCCCTCCATCGCCTGAACTCCGATTTGGTGTTCTTGGACCTCTATGGAAAGCTCCATTGAGTCAAGAATACATTGATATTCCCGAGGAGTGATATTAGATGTCGACGAGGTGTTTGATCGAGTTCGTCCAGTCAGTCAGCTCGTCAATCTGTGCTTGTCCGCTGGATCACGCTGAATCTCCAACTCTGGGAGGTCATCTCCTTCGCTTGAACTCCGATTTGGTGTTCTGACCTGCGGAAGCCCATTGAGTCAAGAATACATTGATATGCCTATGAGTGATATTAGATGCTCACCCGTGTTGGGACGAGCTCATTCCAGTTCAGGTCAGTTAGTAGTTCGTGCCGCACTGTCTGGTTGACTACAAGATGATCTCCAACTTCGAAGATCATATCCTTCGTTTGAACTCCGATTGGGTGTTCTTGAACTTTATGGAGCCTATCGAAGTCGGAAGAATACATTCATATGCCTGAGGAGGATATTGATGTCAGACTGAGTATCTGATCGAAGCTCGTCTGTGTTCAAAGCCAATTTCGCCGGGGCCTGTGTCACTGTTTGGGTTGACTATTTGAAGACCTTCTTAACTAAGTGTCATATCTCTTCGCTCAACTGCTTAAAGGTTCTCGACTATATGGAAAGCCCATTGAGTCAAGAATACATTCATATGCATGAGGAGGATATTAGATGTTAGATGGAGGATTTAGATCGAGCTCGTCTAGATCAGGCCAGTCAGCCGCTTCTGGCCACCGGTCCGGGTTGACTACGCATGACCTCCAACTTCTGGCGTTATATCTCCTCTGGTTGAACTCCGATTGTGTTCTTAACTCTATGGAATTCCATGGAGTCAAGAATACATCTGTATTCGAGGAGGATATTAGATGTCAGACCGAGGTGTTAGATCGAGCTCTTCCTGTGTCAGGTCGCCGTCGGGCCTGTGCCGCCTGTCTCGGGTTAACTACGCAGACCTCCAACTCTAAGGTCATATCTCCTTCGCTTGAACTCCGATTGGTGTTCTCGACTCATGGAAAGCCCATTGAGTCAAGAATCCATTCATATTCTAAGGAGGACAATATATGTCAGACCGAGGTGTTAGACCGAGCTTGTCCAGGTCAGATCAGCTCGTCACCAGTCACCGTGTGGGTTGACTACGCATGACCCTCCAAATTTCGAAGGTAATATCCTCTCGCTTCAGCCCGATCGGTGTTCTTGGACTCTATGGAAAGCACATTGTGTCAAGAATACATTCATATACTTGAGGAGGATATTAAATTTTAGACCGAGGTGTTAGATCGAGCTTGTCCAGGTCAGGTCAGCTTCGTCACCAGTCGATTGTCTCGGGCTGACTACGCATGACCTCCAACTTAGGAAAGTCATATCTCCTTTGTTTGAACTCCGATTTGGGTGTTCTTGGACTCTATGGAAAGCCCATTGAGTCAAGAATACATTCATATGCCTGAGGAGGATATTAGATGTCAGAATGAGGTGTTAAATCGAGCTCGTCAAGGTCAGGTCAGCTCGGCAGGTCAGGTCAGCTCGTCAGTTCAGGTCAACTCGTCTGAGTTGACTACGCATGACCTCCAACTTCGGAAGGTCATATCTCCTTCGTTTGAACTTCGATTTAGGTGTTCTTGGACTCTATGGAAAGCCCATTGAGTCAAGAATACATTGATATGCATGAGGAGGATATTAGATGTCAGACGGAGGAGTTAGATCGAAATTGCGGCAGGTCCCGTCAGCTCGTCGGCCAGTCGCCTGGGTTGACTACGCATGACCTCCAACTTCTAAGGTCAGCATCTCCTTCGCTTGAAATCTGATTTAAGGTTCTGGACTCTATGGAAGACCATTGAGTCAAGAATACATTCATATGCCTGAGGAGGATATTGATGTCGTGAATTAAGGTGTTAAATCGAGCCTGTCCAGGTGAGGTCACTGTCGCTCAGTCGCCTGTCCTGGTTGACTTCACATGACCTCCAACTTCGTAAGGTCATATCTTCTTCGTTTGAACTCCGATTTGGGAGGTCTTGGACTCTATGGAAGGCCCATTGAGTCAAGAATACATTTATATTCCTGAGGAGGATATTAGATGTCGACTGAGGCATTGGGATTCAGCTCGTCCAGTCAGCCAACCCGCGCCCAGTCGCTGTTTGCTGATTCACGCCTGACCTTCAACTTCGGAAGGTCATATCTCCTTCGTTTGAACTCCGATTTGGGTGTTCTTTTACTCTATGGAAAGCCCATTGAGTCAAGAATACATTCATATGCATGAGGAGAATATTAGATGTTAGACGGAGGTGTTAGATCGAGCTCGTCCTGGTCAGGCCAGCTCGTCAGTTCAGGTCAGCTCTTCTGAGTTGACCACGAATGACCTCCAACTTTGGAAGGTCATTTCTCCTTCGTTCGAATTCGATTCAGCCTCTTTGAATCCGCATGAATGCCCATTGAGCCAAGAATACATTCATATGCTCGAGGAGGATATTAGATGTCAGACCAAGTTGTTAGATTGAACTCGTCCAGCTCGTCAGCTCTGTCACTAGGGTCAATTTAGTCCGTTGACCACTCATGACCTCCAACTTCAAGGTCATATCTCCTTCGTCAATCTCGATTGGTGTTCTCGACTCCCATGGAGCCCATTGAGTCAAGAATACATTGATATGCCTGAGGATATTAGATGTTAGACGGAGGTGTTAGATCGAGCTCGTCCAGGTCAGGTGGGCCAGTTTGTCGGGCCTACCAGCCTGTCCGGCTGGGATTCACGCATGACCTCCAACTTCTGAAGGTCATATCTTCTGGCTTGAACTCCGATTCGGGGTGTTCTCGACTCCCATGGAAAGCATCTACTGAGTCAAGAATACATTCATATGCCTGAGGAGGATATTAGATGTCCGACCAAGGTGTTAAATCGAGCTCGTCCAGTTCAGGTCAGCTTGTCTGGGTTGACTACGCCTGACCTCCAACTTCGTAAGGTCATATCTTCTTCGTTTGAACTCCGATTTGGGTGGTATTGGACTCTATGGAAAGCCCATTGAGTCAAGAGTACACTCATATGCCTGAGGAGGATATTAGATGTCGGACCGAGGCATTAGATCGATCTCGTCCAGGTCAGGCCAGCTCGTCAGTTCAGGTCAGCTCGTCTGGGTTGACTACGCATGATCTCCAAATTCGGATGGTCATATCTCCTTCGTTTGAACTCCGATTTGGGTGTTCTTGGACTCTATGGAAAGCCCATTGAGTCAAGAATACATTCATATGCCTGAGGAGGATATTAGATGTCAGACCGAGGTGTTAGATTGAGCTCGTCCAGGTCAGTTCAGTTCGTTAGTTCAGGTTAGCTCGTCTTGGTTGACTACGCATGACCTCCAACTTCGGAAGGTCATATCTCCTTCGTTTGAACTCCGATTTGGGTGTTCTTGGACTCTATGGAAAGCCCATTGAGTCAAGAATACATGCATATGCTTGAGGAGGATATTAGATGTCGGACCAGGTGTTGGATTGAACCTGTCCAGGTCAGGCCAGCCTGTCGGCCTCAGTCACCACTGGGCTCAGTCAACCCTGTCCTGCTGACTCACGCATGACCTCCAACTTAAGGTCATATCTCCTTCGCTTGAACCCGATTCGGGTGTTCTCGACTACGGAAAGCCCATTGAGTCAAGAATACATCGATACGCTTGAGTGGCGATATTAGATATCGACGGAAAGGATTGAGCTCAGCCCAGTCGTCAGCCTGTCGCCCGGTGCCGCCTGTCCGTTGACTACGCACATGACCTCCAACTCTCGGGCGTCATATCTCCTTCGCTTGAACTCAGATTTGGTGTCTCTCGACCTATGGAAAGCCCATTGAGTCAAGAATACATTCATATGACTGAGGAGTATATTAGATGTCAGACTGAGGCATTAGATCGAGCTCGGGCCCAGGTCGCCAGCTCGTCGCCCAGTCGCCTCGCTTGTTGACTACGCATGACCTTCAACCCTGGTTGGTCATATCTCCTACGCTTGAACTCTCGATGGTGTTCCTTTGACTCTATGTAAAGCCCATTGAGTCAAGAATACATTCATATGCCGAGAGGAGGATATTAGATGCCTGACGTAGGTGTTAGGATCGAGCTCGTCCAGGTCAAACGCAAGCCTGTCGGGCCCAGTCGATTGTCCGGTTGACTAAGATGACCTCCAACTTCTCGGTCATATCTCCTTCGCTTGAACTCCGATTATGTTCTCGACTCTATGGAAAGACCATTGAGTCAAGAATACATTCATATGCCTGAGGAGGATATTAGATGTCTGACCAAGGTGTTAAATCGAACTCGTCCAGGTGAGGCCAGCCGTCGGGCTCAGTCGTACAACTGGGTCGACTTCACGATGACATCCAATCAGAAGGTCATATCTCTCCTTCGCTTGGAACTCCACTTGGGTGGTCTGGACTATATGGAAAGCTCCATTGAGTCAAGAATACATTCATATTCCTGAGATGATATTGGGATGTCAGACCGAGGCATTGATCGAGTCGCCGCCAGTCGTCGTTCGGGTTGACTACGCATGACCTTCAACTTCTAAGGTCATATCTCTTCGTTAACTCCGATTTGGTGTTCTACTCTATGGAAAGCCCACAGTCAAGAATACATTCATATGCATGAGAGGATATTAGATGTTACTGAGGTGTTAGACGAGCTCGTCCGGTCGTGCCAGCCGTTACTCAGCCGCCAGTTCGTTGACGACGCATGACTTCCAACTTTGAAGCGTCATTTTCTTCGCTTCAACTCCTGACGGCAAGGTTTAACTCTATCAATGCCCATCGGTGCAAAAGAATACATTCAAGGCGTTCAGGAGTGGATATTATATGTGTTAGGACCGAGGTGTTAGATCGAACCGCCCAGTCGTCATTGCCGCCTGTGTCACTGCCTGGCTGACTACGCATGACCCTCCAACTTCTAAAAGTCATATCTCCTTCAAGCTCAACTCCGATTGGTGTTCTGACTCCCAGAAAGCCCATTGAGTCAAGAATACATTGATATGCCTGAGGAGGATATTAGATGTTAGACGGAGGTGTTAGGTCGAGCTCGTCCAGGTCAGGTCAGCTTCGTCACCAGTCGCCTCATCCGGGTTGACTCACGATGACCTCCAACTCTGAAGGTCACATCTCCTCTGCTCAACTCCGATTGCGTGTTCTCGACTCAGAAAGACCATTGAGTCAAGAATACATTCATATGCCTAAGGAGGATATTAGATGTCAGACCAAGGTGTTAAATCGAGCTCGTCCAGGTCAGGTCAGCTTGTCTGGGTTGACTACGCATGACCTCCTACTTCGTAAAGTCATATCTCCTTCGTTTGAACTCCGATTTGGGTGGTATTGGACTCTATGGAAAGCCCATTGAGTCAAGAATATATTCATATGCCTGAGGACGATATTAGATGTCAGACCGAGGTGTTAGATCTATCTCGTCCAGGTCAGGCCAGCTAATCGGGCCTGGGGTCGCCTCGTTTGGGTTGATTCACGCATGACCTTCAACTTTCTAATATTGGGTATCTACTTCGCTGAACTCCGATAATAGGTGTTCTTGGACTCTATGGAAAGCCCAGTACGGAGTCAAGAATACATTCAGATGCATGGGAGGAGGATATTAGTTGTTAGACGTGAGGTGTTAGATCGAGCTCGCCCAGGCGCCAGCCAGCTACCAGTCGCCCGTCAGTTGACTACGCATGACGCCCAACTTTGGTTGTCATTTCTCCTTCGTTTGAACTCCGATTTGCGTGTTCTTTAACTCTATGGAATGCCCATTGAGTCAAGAATACATTCATATGCCTGAGGAGGATATTAGATGTCAGACCGAGGTGTTAGATCTAGCTCGGGTCAGGTCATTTCGTCGGGTCAGTCACTGTCCGGGGTTGACTACGCATGACCTCCAACTCTAAGGTCATATCTCCTTCAAGAACTCCGATTTGGTGTTCTTGGACTCTATGGAGCCCATTGAGTCAAGAATACATTCATATGCCTGAGGAGGATATTAGATGTCAGACCGAGGTGTTATGATCGAGCTCGTCCATGTCAGGCCAGCTTCGCCGGCCAGTCACCATTTGCTGACTACGCATGACCTTTAACTTCGGAAGGTCATATCTCCTTCGTTTGAACTCCGATTTGGGTGTTCTTTGACTCTATGGAAAGCCCATTGAGTCAAGAATACATTCATATGCATGAGGAGGATATTAGATGTCAGACGGAGGTGTTAGATCGAGCTCGTCCAGGTCAGGCAAGCTCGTCAGTTCAGGTCCGCTCGTCTGGGTTGACTACGCATGACCTCCAACTTCTGAAGGTCATATCTCCTTCGTTTGAACTCCGATTTGGGTGTTCTTGAACTCTATGGAACGCCCATTGAGTCAAGAATACATTCATATGCCTGAGAAGGATATTAGATGTCAGACCGATGTGTTAGATCGAGCTCGTCCAGGTCAGGTCAGCTCGTCTGGGTTGACTATGCATGACCTCCAACTTCGGAAGGTCATAACTCCTTCGTCCAAACTCCGGATTGGGGTGTTCTTGGACTCTATGGAAATCCCATGAAGTCAAGAATCTATCAATATTTCTGAGGAAGATATTGGGTGTCAGACCGAGGTGATAGATCGAAGCTCGCCGTCAGCTCGCCCAGCTTCAGATTTGATTACGCTTTGACCTCCAATCAAAGGTCATAACTCCTTCTGGTCAACTCCGATTCGGGTGTTCTTGGACTTATGGAAAGCCATTGCGTCAAGAATACAGCCATATGATAAAAGCGAAACTAATATTAGTCCGTAAATAAGGAAAACAGTAAGCAGATATGATAATCATGGTATATCATGCATAATATAAGATAGATACAAGTATAAGATAGATAAAAGTAAAACGTACAAGTATAGAAATGTATTGGTATATGTCATAAGATATGATAATCTAATAAAGTACAAGAATATATAAGTTAACAAGATATAAGATGTTACTTAGGAATGAGTACATGTACACAAATGATAAGCATGTATGAATATAAGAATGAAAATGCATGCATGATGATAGATATATGCAAATGTTATAGTGCTAATATAGAGGATGAATATATATATGATATGAATACAAGAGTGAAGAGATGGAATATGAATAGCTAAAACATGAACGAAATGCGATATGGAATAGACATATATGAAATGATATACATGTATCAGAAGAAAGAAATAGGAGAACTGCACATGAAGCTGATATAAAACTAATACGCATTAAAGTAATGATAATATATATATTTCATATGCCTATGTAAATTATATGTATGGAACATATATAATCATGGGTATATGACAAGTATAGAATATGACATAAGTATATGATCAGTTATATGTAAATGTGTAAAGTGAGATATGAGATATGAAAAATGCAAAGATAAGAATAAATGATGGTATATATATATATCTCACATATGATTACCGAATGGCAATAATGATTCGGAAATATGAGATATGTACTGAACATAAAATACACATGGATTGTTTGCTTAGAACCTAGTAGAGGAATAGATAGGCATGCCTATTAGGAAGAATAAGTCTGCAGCATACATATCCGCATATCGCGTCCCGTTTGGTCGATGACATAGGATCCCGCTTGATCACTTCTGCGGTCCCGGGAAGGGTCACCACAGCGCCTTTGGGCCCTCATGGACCACTGTTTCATACAGTGAGTATAGCGCCTTCGGGCCCTCATGGACCACTATTTCATATAGTGAGTATAGCGCCTTCGGGCCCTCATGGACCACTGTTTCATACAGTGAGTATAGCGCCTTCGGGCCCTCATGGTTTCCTTTATCCACTTCTAAGGTTTATGCATGCATGAAACATAAAACAAATGAAATGTAAAGAATATATGACATGATATGAGAAGCATAAAGATCATTTATATGTATGATAGTATGACAAGTATACAGCATAAGAAGCAAAGTGTCAATGACACGAAAGTATATGAACATGAAACAAGATACGGAAATAAGATATGAAAATAGCATGAAACAAGACATGGAAACAAGATATGAAAATAGTAATATGAAATGTTATACGAAAACAAAGATATGAAAATAGTAAATGAAACAGTACATGAAAACAATATATGAAAATAGTACATGAAACAGTACATGAAAACAGTATATGAAATTAGTACATGATAACAGTATATGCAAATAGAACATAACAAATGGTATATAGTATATACCATGAAAGTAATATATGTATAAGAACATGACATGCACAGAATAGGATATGTAATATGAACCATTAGAAAGATAACAGATCTAATGATAAGTACTAGAATAAGAAATATATGATATGAATATATGATAGACATATCTGAATGAATAGATGGAACATGCTATGAACACATGATAGAAATGCATAAGTGCTAAGAACGATAGAGATAAGTAAAAGATGACAAAGCACAGAATAGTAAAAGTATGTAGATGTGGAGATATGTCAAACACGTAAAACATGTAAACTTAAAAGATTGATATGCATTAGAATGTAAAGATGATAAGAATCAAAAAAGTTATATGAATATGCATGATATATGAAATGCATATGTATAAGCTGCGATTAAATAATTATTGATAGCTTATTGTCCATGCTTATGTTCCACTAAGAATAAAGCTTAAAAGACGTGTTCAATCCGTGTAGTACGCTGTGTAAGACAAGGATGAGGATGTGACATCCCATACTCGGCCAGAGAGCAAGCCACCCGTAGATAGGTTCTCACCGCACCGCTCAAGGATCTTTGATGTTTTGTATTAGAAAAAAATGTACATGTATAAGTAAACGGACTTCAGATATGTATATAGATGTTAAGGGACACCACTCCTGGTAGTTCTTTATATATGAAAATGATTTTTGTTATTATTGCAAAATTGTTTGTAACTACAGGTACAAGTTCAAATTTCCGAGAAAGAACAGTCATCGAGTCCCAATATATAGCTCCCGCGCCCGGATTTCGGTCGTGATCCAATCGGGTCGCGGATCGGGAATGGGGCGTATGAGTTAGTGAAATAACCGTTACTCATTCCTTATACTTTGTTTCCTCAAGTTGGTAGGGCTCTTCTTCCTCATACCCCTCGTGCCAGTTCTCCTTCCTTCTCGATGCTCGACTTCGTAATGCGGTGTGGCATCCTCCTTTCATTGCAACTCATCTTGTTCATTACTGTATCTAGCTTGACCCATGGTATGGTTCATCGATCAAATCGGACCATTTCCCTCGTCCTGTTATTTATCTTGAAGATTAGGATGGAGTCTTGTAGTTGCATTTGGGAAGGTCTTCAATAACACTGTACCTCCTCACCTTCTTCTTTTAAATCACCATAGCGGGATGGCATTAATTCTCTACCCTTGGAGGTATAATTCATGGCATGGTGAAAATGTCCACCTCGGTTGTCGGATCTATCCCGTGCATGGGGCACCTCTTGGCCGATCTCTTGAACCTCTCCCGTGGTGTAGGGCTTTCATTTCTCCCCTTGCTTAAACCTGATGATTTCTCCTCTTACTCGCGGTGAGAGGCCCCGAAGGGAGAAAAACCTACTCATGAATGTTTCCACCAGTTCTTCCCAAATACTTAGTCCAGCGTGGGTCAAACCATGTGGCACGCCATCCCAAATGAGAATGGGAAGAGTTGAAGCTTGATTACATCAGGTCTTACTCCATTAAGTTTCATAGTGTTTGTCATCCTCATAAATCTCCCCAAATCCTCATTTGTATCTTCTGAAGGATGGCCAGTGAACTGGTGTTGTTGAACCATTGTAATCAAAGTTAGCTTTAGCTCAAAGTTGTTTGCTTCAATAGGGGGTTGTCTCACAATAGAGTATTCTTCTTAGATGATGGGCCTCCACAATTCCTTCATTGTGTTAGGCCTCATGGTCTGCCGCCTTCTTCTTCTAGAATAGTCTGCCGATCTTTCTATTTGATGAGCAATACTTCTATCTTCGACACTAGTAGTTTTCTGATTTTGGAGTTCTTTCAATTTTAATATCTCTGACACTTGAGTCCGCGCTTCTTATTTTATATGCATTTAATATTTTCCTGAAAGTGGAAACACACTGAGATCAAATAGAGTCGGTGATAACAAAAATTATATATTCATTAAGCTTCCAAAAATATCAGTGGCTTATTCAATTATTGCTGTTAAAACTATTTTTGTTGATTTTTTGAAATTTTTGTAAAACAAAGAAAAATGTCCAAATTAGCATTTTTCTCTTTTGTCATAATATTGATTTTTAAATTCATTAGATCACCAGCAACAACACCAAAAACTTGTTAAGACCAAATGCTATGTACCATTTTCTGCCACTATTACCTAAGAATAACTAGAATCGAGGAGTAAGCAGCACCAAAACATGATAAGACCATAAGTTGTACTATTCAAATTTATAAAACCATTACTAAAAGACTATAATTTAATCCTCGTGACAGCGCGAAAACATGCTAACACCAAATATAACTTGTATGCTCATAAGAAGAATAATTTTATTCACTAAACTCAATTAAAGATTTATTTTGGTCTTAAAACTGAAAGTGCACAGGTCGTATAAGTAATAAAGTGGACCTATAAGTCCGAATATTGTTCCCACGGAGATTGAAGAGAATTTAAAGTTCAATTACCCCTGACTATAAGTTACACACTATTTGGCGATCACAGTTTAGAAAATTTAGTAACCTAATAAGAATTTTAATAGCTGGAATCCTACGAGTTAAAATAAAGGGGAAAAAAATTAAATCTTAAATAATAAGCGGTGAACGGATTATTGCTAGAAAGTAGACCTTTGGGATTTCAACTGCTTTGTACAGGAAATTATCATTCTATGTCAATCTCATTCTATTTTCCCCTGAGTTGGAATTTGAATTTTTCAAGAGGCAAGGTATAGTTTGGATTCCTCATCTAACCATACTTTTCACTTAGTAGAGATTCATGTTCATTCCTGGAACATGATTCTAATCAATTTCTTGTAATTAGAATTTCTCTACAAGATCTGGGTATTTTATTTTCAATACTTCATACCCATTTCTTAAGACTGCAGACCTCTTGCTTCCCAAGACAGGGTAACTGCTAGATTCCTATAAAATGAATGATGTCTCATCCTTAAGATTTGAAAGAGTTTTCTCTTTCCTTGATTAGATCTCATGCTAACACGGGATCAAGATCGTTCTTCCAGACAAGAGATCTACAATTGATTAAATTGATATAATAAAACAAACAGTTTGGCAAAGGCGAAATTGAGGATTTATCTAAGTAACCTTTTAAAATGTTAGTTGCTGATATTGAATCTGGCTGCCACCACCACGAAATGCTTGATCTAGGCTCTCAATAATCTCCATCTGTATGCTGAGAGCCTCTTGGAAATCAAGGCAAGCAAATAGATCCTTTACCAATGGGTATAATTTCTGGGAGTAGAACGATTAATTTCAAGAACAACACCATTCAAATTAATTCAACATTCAACTCAAGAAATTTTCTTCTCATCATGCAAAAAATACCATAACTAACATCAGATCTTTCCTAGCGATTCGTCCTCAGTTGGATTGGGAATACATGAAATGCGATAAGGAAAGAAAATCTCACTTTGCAAGCTATGATCAAGCGGAAGAAATGATTTCCAGCTTTTCTCTGGAGTTCATTGAATTCAAATAGTAATCATAAATGAATTTTAGCATTTAATTTAAACTTCAAAACTTCTTAACAATTTATTGTTTCAGATCCAGTAAACTAATTAAAAATCCTACGTTAAATATAATCTACGAAGAAAAGAAAAATAAGAAAAATAAATGAAAAGAAAAATATAATACAAAAGAGTCCTCAGCTCCCCAGGTACTCTGGTTTGTTCAAATCTTGATAAATTTGCCTGTTTCTACAGTCGTTCTATTTATAAAGCCACAAAAGTTAGGAGCCTTGCTTGATGCTTTTTTATGAATCCACAAATTTAGGCCCCGATTGTCCTCGTCGCAGCTAGAAGATTGTGTCGCGATAGAGTTTTCATGTCTTTGTGCAAGTCCTTATTGCGGTATGCGATGTCATCACGACTTGAAGATCTGTCGCCATTCTTGCTTGAGTTTGCGACATCATATTTTTGTCGACGTTTTTCTTTCCTTGATATGAAATGTCTGTCCTTGTAAGTTTCCTTTGTCGTGATGATAATTATTTTGTGCATTTCCTCGAATAGTTATGTCATGACATCGATAATCATGTCGCCTTAGTTTAGTGCGACTTGCTGCAAGTTGGTGTCGCGACCAAATTTCTCATGTCGCGCGGCATCTGTTAAGTTATCATTTACCAGCATTGTCTTGTATTATACGCATTTACGTATGACCAGAAAGTTACATCACGATAGAAGGCTTGTTGCTTAGCTGAACTTGACTTCTTATTCTGACTTTGTTTTTATGTTGCGACACGGACTTTTATGTTGGGGATTTTACATATCATGACCCTATTATGTGCCATCGTGACAACACTTTTACATATTATCACGGCATCTTTTCTGTGTGACTGATTTTACGATTACATGACGCCAAATTTTTGTCTTTAGCTTGTCTTAATGTCGCGACCTTTATTTCTTTTCGCAATAGGACTTTTCTATGTTCGACTTATTTACGTATGCATGGCACGAAGATCTGTCCTTGTTATCAGCACTGAAGCTTGAAGTATGTCACAACATTGACTCTCCTTGTTGCAACTAGGTTAGTCCATCCATTAAGCACCCTTTTTCACGACCTAGTTTTCTTGTCACGACCTAAACTTCTTCTCCAGCATCTTTTCTATCTCAACAAACTTTTCCATGTTGCAGAAGTCAGTGTCATGACAGAGAGGGTTATGTCGTGATAGATATTCTGCCTTTAGTTTAGCATTATGTCGCAACACAAACTATTTTGTTCACAACTGACTAGTATATGTTTTTCCCATTCTCTGTTGTAGACCCTCAATTTTGTCCCTCAGCAATTGCATTTATCCTTTGGGTGTCAGACTCACCCATCGTTCTCATAGCTCAATTCCTGGGGCCCTTTTGAAGCTAGTTGATCTCGAGCCTCGGAATTGGTTGTGTGTGGTCCTTTGAGTGCATATGTAGTTCACTTCAGGGTGTCATCGCAGTGTCAGTTATTGGCATCATGCCATAGTAAGTAAGTGGGGCTCCCAAGGTTTAGCTGGTCGGGTTATTGGAGTATGTTGAATTCGGAGCACTTAGGCATTTTGATCATATCTCCCTCATCAGAACTTGGAATTGAGTCTGTTTCTTTTTGGTTCTTACTCATTGAGGAAGTATCTAAAAATTTGAGAGCCACAGTAGCGGATCGACCGGGTTGGAAGCAGGATCGGCCGACTCAGTGATTTGATTGAGTTCATTAGACAAGTTCGGTCGAACCTTAAGGCTTGTTTGGTCATATCTCCCTCACCCAGAACTTCGGATAAGCAGATTTTTTTCACGGACTCATTATTCAAGGAATATTATATCAAAATTTCAGATTTTTTCTCAATCGAATCGACCAGTTGGGAACTGTACAGCCGGTGCATCGGGCTAGCTTGCGTGGGGCGATAATTTTTGTGATTTTGATGCCCAAATCCTATATGGATGGGGCCCATAAGCCCCAGATCAGTCCTAGGCATGGTTTGGATCCATTTTTGGACCATGTTATGGGTTTCTTGCAACCCACCTTGGGTCCACTTGGATACTTGGTGGTTAGAAAGAGATGAAATGTGGCGGTATGGACCTTGGGATAGAGGAGTGTTTATGAAGAATTTGGGGAGATTCGAAGGGCGAAGGGAGTTCGGGGCTGTAGGTGTGCAAAATGGAGTGGGCTCGAAAGGGAGAGAAATAGAAGAAAAAACATGGAGAGGTGATCAAGGGAAGGAGGAAGAAGGAAAAAGGGAAAAAAAAGAGGGAAAGGAGAGTTTGTTTTGAAGGGATTCAGGCCAGTTTGAAGGAGTGGATATTCACGGTTTTGGAAGCGAGAAGAAAGAGAGAAGAAAAAGGGAATAGCGGTTAATCTTACGAATTAAAATTTATATTAGCTTCTCCCGTTTCTTTAATCTTCTTTGCCTTTGTTCTGGACTTCGTGTTAGGACACTAGGCACCGTTTGTGTCGGTTCTCAGTCATTCGAAGTTGAATTTGTACTCCGTTTATTGTTTTGGATTCCTGACTCTTTGAAGAATGTTCTGACAAATATTTAGAGCTCTCAATAATTTGGCCGGTTGAAACCAAATCAACCCGATTCTTGAATTAGGTTTGCTAGAATAGCGGTTTGGGTCTTTAGCCTTGGGTTGTGTTGTCAATTCTCAGTCATTCAAAGTTGGATTTGTACTCCGTTTATTTTGTTAGATTCCTAACTCTTTGAGGAAGGTTCTAACAAATTTTGAGAGCCTCTGTCAACTGGATGGACTGGTTGGGAAACCAGATCATCCAGTTCACTAAATTCAGTTTGATGGAACAACAGTTTGGTCTTTGGCGCCGTTTGTGTCGGTTCTCAGTCATTCGGAGTTGGTTTTCTACTTGATTTGTTTTTTTGGATTCTTGAATCTTTGAGGAAGGTTCTGGAAAAATTTTGAGAGCCTCTCTCAACCGGCTGAACTGGTTGGGAAACTAGATCCAGTAGGTTCATTCAGTCGATTCTTTGGAACAACAATATGGGTCTTTGGCGCCGTTTGTGTCGGTTCTCAATCATTCGGAATTGGTTTTCTACTTGATTTGTTTTTTTGGATTCCTAACTCTCAGAGGAAGGTTTTGAAAAATTTTGAGACTCTCGTGGCTGAGCCCGGATTTGGGAGGCCAGGATCGAGCCCGGAGTTCATTGGGTTGAGTTTAGGGTGAAGTTTGGCACTTTGTTTTGTTTGTGGCGGGTTCTAGTCATTCGGTCTTGGGATTGTACAGGTGTATTTTGGTTTTCTTACTGCGCAGGAATGTTACGAAAAATTTTCGAAATTGTTCTCGGCTGGATGGCGGTTGGGAGGCTGGATCGGCCGGAGTTTTTACATTTTTGTAAGTCGTCAGATTTTAGTTTGAAATTGAAGCTAAAGTGACCTTTGTGAGTGGGCCCATTCACTCCCAAGATCAGTGTAGGGCTATGTTTAGAATTAAAAATAGGGTTTTAGTTAAGGTTAATCATGGTTCGATTTTTTGACTAATAAGAATGTCGGGATCTATGCGGGTCAAGGTGATTAGTTCAGCACCAATAATCTAGTGTTTTGTTGAGCCGGTTTCTTTGGATGAATAGATGTAGTTTGCATAAGGTGGTAGCATCAATGATGGTTGGATGCCATGTATGGATTCTCTGGCTTCCTTTGCTTTTGATATCTAATTTGGGGGTGTGTATGCTCAAAAATGTGCGACTAACTTCCCTTGCGAGCTTATTTAAAGCCATAGGTCGCACCATTTTGCCACTTTTAGTTTGAGTGTTTTAGCATGCTGGGTACCAGTGGGGTTAATTAAGTCCGGGTTGTATGTTTGGCAGGAGACTAGTGATGCGTGACCCGTATTGTGAGCCACCGGGCTCGGTTGGTGGTGAGGTGCTGCATTTTCGGTGATGTCCTGTGGTGCAGGTTAGGAGCTCTCACGGAGCGAAGAAAGAGAGCGGGGACTTGCCATAACAATGCACAGCCAGTGGAGACCACCAGTGGGTGGGACCGGGGTGGGAGGGCTCTCACAATAAAGGCGCCTTTGTTGAGGCCCACCGGGTCCTGCTGTGTCTGC
The DNA here is from genome assembly GCA_016808115.1 of Tetrastigma voinierianum. NCBI lineage: Eukaryota > Viridiplantae > Streptophyta > Magnoliopsida > Vitales > Vitaceae > Tetrastigma > Tetrastigma voinierianum. The sequence goes on from JAEQBH010001647.1 coordinate 626,353, forward strand.
TCTGGCTGTATTATAACAGAATCCTGCTGCCCCTCTTACGCCTCGTCTTCAGGCTGGCTGAGGCACATCTGAAAATGAAACGCTCCATGCCAGCAATTGGAGAATGTTTATTGTTTTAAATTGAGGTCGGATTACCGACGGTGGTATGCCACGATGTCGTGAGATTAGATGTATGTTATTTCCACGGTCGTGAGGTCGGATTACCGACGGTGGTATGCCACGATGTCGTGAGATTAGATGTATGTTATTTCCATTCGTGGTCGGATTCAAACGGTGGTATGCCCGCGATGTCGTGAGTTTAGATGTATATTTATTTCCCGCGATCGTGAGGTCGGATTCGCAAACGGTGGTATGCCACGATGTCGTGAGTTTACAGATGTATGTTATTTCCACGGTCGTGAATTCGGTTCACAGAAGCGGTGGTATACCCTTGATGTCGTGAGTTTAGTTATATTCGATACTTATGGTTTGGTACTTTCATGGTTATTTTTCGACATTGATGGCTATATGTTTTTTATGCTTGATTTATATGTTGCGACGATCCGGACTATAGTTTTCTTAAAAATCATGTCGGTTAGATTTTGAAGAGCATAAATTTCATATTGATGGACTTGGGTAATGATGGGTTTTGTGAAATGTTTCTAAACGGGGAACCTTATAAGAAGCGACGTGAGGTCTTGAGAGAAGAAATTTTTGAAAAATAAAAATGTTATTTTCCTTATAATTATGCTACTCATGAGATCCCATTTCTCACGTTTATTGTTTAAATTTGTTCCTAGGTCGAGGGTTCGTAGGGCCTACCTACTTTCGAGATTCAACAAACATGCGACTATTCTTAGTACTTTCTATCCCGCTATATGTCTTTGTTTTGTTGGATCTATTTAATCTCATTTGTAACCCTAAATTCTCAAATACTCTTAGAATGCTCTGATATGTGGTGGGACTTTTATATATAATTTAGGTATTGTGGTGCTGCATGTGTTTTACTTCTCTTTTAGGTGGGGTCCCTTTGTGCATTCTGAGGTGTCTGATGGAACTCCACTAGGCGGGACCACAGGGGAACCACGGAGGGAATTATCCCGGGTCGAGTCTGTCGACTTAGTATCGAAACTCCCAGGTTTTCTAATTCCTTGGGGTTGTACATTCTTTGTGAAACTCATCTAGTGTTTATATACCTTCCTAACACTTATCATTTGGGCCCGATTACATTCTTTGATTCTTGGGACCGAGTTCTCTTCCCGGGATGGCCTTGAGAGGTAGGCAGTAGGTCCCAGCCGGGCTTCGATTGGAAAGCTAAGGTGCACCTAACTATGAAAGAAATTACATCGGCGCTGGCTCGATCCTTTAGAAAAGTGAGTTCACTTTAGTATCTTTTGTTGATCAGGCTCATGAGACTTGGGCGTGGATTATGATGGTGCCACGGACCCCATGGTGACATTCTATCACGGCTAGGTGACCACAGAGAAGATTACAGACGAGGGTATGCGGTGTCATTTGATATCTGCTCGGGGGTATCTGAAGTAGTGGGCATATGAGAGGACTAGAGCGTCACGGGGCACGAGTTCAAGCGACCTTTCCTGCGAGTTTGCCCCGGCCTTTGTTGAGACCCGAGAGGACAGGTTGAGACCTTACTCGGTAGTATGGCGGTTTACGAATCTGACGCGGAGTTGAGAGTTGCTCAGTTCTGTCCAAATTTGGTTGCGGATGAAGTCATCGAGAAGAGGAGGTTTCTCGATGGGTTGGTTGAGACGATAGCTTTGAGCCTCTCAGGGTCCGATCATCCCACCCCGTGTCGATCGATGAGAGAAAGCGCTCACAAGGTGGAAGATAGTACGTCGCCCGGACTAGCGTCGATCATGCGATGGGCGTATGCGGGAGCCGGTCAGAGGATCATCTAAGGGGTAGTTTGACTCTAGATCTTGACGAGAGGATCCGGTGGGGACGGGCGTGGTAGAAGCGGTATGAGGTTCGAGAGAGGTGGACACACACATGGTTGGATTTGTCCAGTAAGTAGTGGCGAGTAGCCATTTTGAGGAGAATCTGCTTGGTCGACGATTCACAGATTCGACTTGTGGCGTTTCTGACGAGTTCGTGGTGGTACATGCCCAATGGGATAATGTATGCTTTAGGAGTGCGGATGGACAGGACATCTCGGAGGAATTGCCTACATGCGAAATCCCGGCTAGGCGGGTCTCGGGATGGGTCTGTCGACGAGGCTAGTGGGCATGAATTGAATACCTGAGGGCGGCCGAGACTCGGGTGGTTCCTTTGCTTGCCGGGACGATGCGCACCGGCGGAAGGCGAAGTGCGGAAGGGCGACCTGCTTGGCGAGGCTTATCTTATGGCGGTCGAGGCGAGGCCACCCCGGGCATTTGAGCCCAGTGCGAATTTCGTGGGCGAAATTTTTCTTTAGGAGTAGGTGCGACCCATACCAAATATCTGAGTTTTAACACACTTGACCGTTTGACAAGTTTGACCAAGTTTGACCCAAGTTTGACCAAGTTCGACCAAGTTTGACTTTCGAGGAGAAATAGTTTTAGGTTAACTGAGTACCGCCGTGGGCCTCGTCGTCTGACGGAGGTTCATAGATGGGCGGAACGTCACAGTCAGACTACGAATAAAAAGGGTCACGACTATTAGAAGTTCAGCCAGTAACACTTTATCGAGTGTCAAATTATGTCGGGTATTTTGAAATGCGACCTAGACCCTATATAAACATAGTTTAGGGTTCCCGAATGAAACCTGGCCTCCCGAACCTTTTTGAACTCCAAAACCTTTAGGAAGGAGCTCTCAATGGGGCAAGGTTGGACCTTTTACTCGTTGGAGGCAGGTGAGAGGTGGAGCAGACGAGCTGCAAGCGGGATTTACTGTACGCGCCCGGACAGGAGTGCACAACCTGGACGGTCTGTATTAAATTTCATAGCGGCCGTGCCGGGCCAGCGCGGTCGAGCGTGAAGCGGCTGTGGCGACCACCGTGATCGCAATTGTTCTTGACTTTTCCGGCCATTCCGGCCACTTTAGGTACATAGCTCCTTTCCACCATTTTGGACCTTCTGAACTCATCTCGTGGTCCCTTTTGGCGGTTACCAAGCCCAGTTTGGGAAGTTACACTTGGCAATCGGTCGACTTAGATCAGGTTTCCGGCCCCACCACGACGACTGTTGGACCAAGGTAATGGTACCAATGAGTTACTGGTCTCTTGGGGTTTCCATTGATATGTAGTTTGTAAAATTTGGACGTTGTTTGGTTAGTTTTCCATTTTTAGGTTGTTTTCGAGTGCGAGAAGTGGAGATGAAATAGAGTACCAATTGGTGGGGTGGCAAAGTGAAGTTGGAATAGTGAAATTGGATATTTTAGAATTATTGGACGGTTCAATTTCGAGAAATTAGCTCGGGTGAAAAGCCCCTGATTTTGGAGTCTCAGGACTGTAGGGCACATTGTGTAATTGGACTGTCGGAGTCGATTATGATGATTTCATAGTTCTAAAATTGTTCTAAGACCTTAGGGCATTCAATGTTGTTGGCTTAGTTGTTGAATTTCAGTGATATTTTATTTATATTACGGTAGCTCGCGTCAGTAGGGAGGCGATCTGAGGGGAACGAGGAATTGGCGTCTATAGTGCGTGAGTGGTCTACTTGTTTTAGAATGTTTTGAATTATTGTGCCAGTATATATTTTGCGAGTTAGTTATTTCATATATAACTTATTTGATCGGACGGTTGGTTGTGCATAAATGAAATGTCGGTTTATAAAAGCGAGTTATGTTCGTAGCAATTTTGTCGGCATTTTAAATATTTGGAAGTTTTACGGTGTTCATGGATGTGTGTGAGTGGTTTATATGTTTTAAATGATTTGGGATATGATGGTGATATATCCTGGTGATTAAATATTTTACATATCTTTGTTTGATCAAATGGTTGGTTGCATGCAAATGTGATTGTCGATTCTCATATAAAACAAGTTATCATTTCATGTGGTTTGTCATCATTTAAATATTTAGGAAGTTTCTTGAGTTCTGGATGAGTCTGTGGTATTTGAATATTTTGGGTACTTGGATTGAGGTTTTAAGCGCTTTGGCTTTATTGTTTTAAGAAAGAGATTTGGTCTTGTGAATTGATTAAAATCGTGTGGTTGGAAAAAGAAATTGTGAGTAAAAAAGTTTGGTTATATATTTAATTCCTCGATGCGTGGTCGGATTACAAGCGGTTGGTATGCCACGATGTCGAGAGGTTTGTTATATATTAATTCCACGGTCGTGAGGTCGGATTCTGGCGGTGGTATTCACGATGTCGTGAATTAGTGTATGTTATTTCCACGGTCGTGGTCGAGATTCTGACGGTGGTATGCACGATGTTGAATTAGATGTATGTTTACGCAGTCGTGAAATTCGGATTAAACGTTGGTATCTCTGATGTCGTGAGTTTAGATCCACGGTGTGGTCGAATGCAAACGGTGGTATGCCACGATGTTGTGAGTTTAGATGTAATATTTATTTCCATGGTCGTGAGGTCGGATTCACAGACGGTGGTATCTACGATCTTCGTGGAGGATTTAGATGTATGTTATTTCCGGTCAGTGAGGTCGGATCTGAAGCGATTGGTATGCTCTGATGTCTTGGGATTTAGTTATATTTCGATACTTATGGTTTGGTACTTTCATGGTTATTTTACGACATTGATGGCTATATGTTTTATGCTTGATTTATATTCTGAGCAGTCCGGACTATAGTTTTCTTAAAAAATCGTAACCGGTTAGATTTTGAGCATAAATTTCATATTGATGGACTTAGGTAATGATGGGTTTGTGAAATGTTTCTAACGGGAACCTTATAAAGAAGCTGACATTGAGGTCTTGAGAGGAAAGAAATTTTTTGAAAAATAAAATATTATTTTCCTTATAATTATGCCCTCTTTGAGATTTATTTCTCCGTTTATTGTTTTTAAATTTGTTACTGAGTGAAGCGATTCGTAGAGACCTACCTCGTCTTGATTCAACACCGCTTATATGGAAGCAAGCTGAGTTACTCTATCCCACCTATATGTCTTTGTTTTGTTGGATCTGTTAAAATCTCATTTGTAACCTAAGTCGCAAATACTCTTAGAATGCTTTCGATATTCGTATTGAGCGTTTATGGAATTATATCATATGTGGTGGGACTTTTATATATAATTTAGGTATTGTGGTGCTGCATGTGTTTTACTTCTCTTTTAGGTGGGGTCCCTTTGTGCATTCCCTAGGAATTGTACAATGGAGACTCAGCAGGCGGGACTCACAGGGAACCACACGGAGGAGTATCAGGGTCGAGGTCTGTCATATGCTCCCATGCCGATTCACTAGTAGAGGCCAGAGTTCAGGAGCCTGGGGTGCTATCAGCATGAGGTACCTTCAGATGGGTAATCTAATCCCCGGACCTAGAAATCTAGTTTTCGCAGACCGCTTTCCATACTGGAGTCATTGGGGTTTTTGTTCTTGGTTTTCCCTTTTATAAAATAACAACAAAAAGTAAGTGGCGAATCCAAAGAAAAATTGTTCCTCCTCCGGGACGGATTTTCAAAAATTCAAAAATCAACCCACATTTTCTTTTCATTTAAAAGCAAGTCACACCGGCCCGTGGATTGGGTAGGGTCCACATCTGTCGCGACCTGCTGTCTTCTGTCGCGACCTAGCTCAATTGTTAACATTCAGATTATGGTGTTGCGACACAGGAAATGTTGTTGCGACATGGTTTCTTTGGTAATTTCTTGGAAATTTGTCACGGCACACCGAACTCTGTTGCGACTGAGACTGTTGCAATTTCTATTTTTCTCTTCTTTCTTGCTGGAAATCTCTCATTTTTGAATTAACTCTTGCAAAACACAAAATTTGTAAATATTCCATAATTTGGCATTAAAACAGCTTTGAAAATACTAAAAACAAGCCAGAAAAATGGATTAAAAATATATGAGTTTAAGACTCATCATTCATCATAACTGCATCCTCCTCATCGTCATCGTCATCCTCGTATTAGATATCATCATAACTTAGTTGCCATTCCCTCTTTGTTGGTTGTGAGAGGCTAATACCCATCTTGTTATTTACACTTTTTTTACTCTTTTAATTCCTCAAAATGGTAAGGTTGTTTAATTTAATATAATATATGTGATGTTTATTTATGTAGGTCAACGAGACTCGAACTATTTGATGAGAGAATATGATTTTTACCATATGCATTCTGAGGGTTGTTGTGATGGAAATCTTTTCAATTATGGCTTTAGTGTTGTATTGGTTTATTTTGCTTGCATTTTTGTTTTCATATTTGAATGTAACATCATATGATAGTTTCTTATATGAAAGAGATAATATATCTTTAGTCACTGATATTTTTTTATCTCTTCACAACCTCGCTATATATAGGCGAGATTATGATAGGGAACGTGGAGAAGGAGACGAGAAAGGAGGGATAGGAACATGGAAGGAATTTCTAGAATCGTCTTCATATGCGTGCAACTTATGTTCATGGTATATGTAATGCGACAGTCTGAAAGCTTAGAGTGTAGCTCTTGAGCTAAAAGCAAATATTATCTTGCCAAGAGCTTAGAATACTTTGTTTTTCAATGCTATTCATTTTTTTTGATGTAGTTTTTCGAATATTTTGGTTGAATGCTTTGTTTTGTGCTATTTCTTTGTTTCTTAAGTCGATCGTGGTCGATCAACTTAAAGTAATTTTAAAATAAAATAGCGTTCTCGATCAATCTAATATGTTTAGTTGCAGCCAAGGAAACGACCTCATCCGTAGATATCTCTTTTAGTTGGGGCCAAAAAGGCCCCCATCCATAGTCACCATTTTAGTTTCGGCCACAAAATAACCCCATCTATAGCCATCCTTTTAGTTGCATCCAAAAAATTGCCCCATCCATAGCCACCCTTTTAGTTTCGCCTCTTTTAGTTGCAGCCAAAAAATATCCCCATTCGTAGCCACTCTTTAGTTGCGGCTTGAAAATAACCCCATCCAAAGCCATCCTTTTAGTTGCGACCAAAAAATGCCCCCATCCATAGCCACCTTTTTAGTTGCAGCCAAAAACATAGCCACATCCATAGCCACCCTTTTAGTTGGGGCAAAAATAACCCCATCCATAGTCGCCCTTATAGTTGCGACCAAGGAAAAGATGATCATCTCTTATATTTTTTAGTTGCGACCGCCGTGTCCCCGTCATAGTCACCGCTTTTAGTTGCGGTCGGAAATGGCCCCATCTATAGACGCAGCACGGTTGCGGCTAGAAATAACCAAATCCAGTAGTCGTCTCTCTTGGTCTGCGGCGAGGAAAATGTCTCCATTTATAAACGAACCACCCTTTAGTGGAGACGAAACTAAAATTGCAACTATAACTTTTAGTTATGCCCCCTATAGCCACGCCTAGTTGCAACCCATTTTCTTTGCATCTATATCATATGTTTGCATTTGGTCTTACTTTTGGTTGGGGTCAATGACCCCAACTAAAGGCTCACTTCCTTGTAGTGAATGAAGATTTATCTAGGTAAATTATTTGATAAAATGAAGATTTATTTGGGTAAATTATTTTATATTTTTGATGGGTATAATCGATTCGGAAGTGCGATCAAAGCTTAAATGACTGAAATAACGATGTATTGGATGTCCTACTCAATCTCCACGAAAGGAAAATGACTTTGAGTGGGATCTATGATGACATAAAACATTTTATTCTTGTGGGTGGCCATCTTCCACTATCAATAATCATTCTTTAAAGGTTGTTTGGTTCATTTTTTTTTTAAAATTATTATTGAGAACAATTTTTGAAAACATATAAAGCACCATTTTGGTATTCCAATTTAGTAATTTCTATGTTTTTCAGAATAAAAAAATTAGGAATCAAACATGCTCTCCCTATTTTGAGTTTTCCTTGTTGTCCTTGTTTTTTTAGAAAAAAAAAACTGTTTTAAAAAACTATAATCAAATAGGCCCTTAGTGAGTTCAATTTTATAAAGTCCTCTTCAAATGACAATGGGAACAGAGAATCATTGAACCCAGCGTCATTATAAGTATATAAATTAGAAGTAGGTCCATACGGTATGGTTGGTTATGCCCACTTACTAAACGAATCCCCAAAAATTTATAATACTAAACAAAATTCTCACTGACTCTATTAGCTTTTTATGTAGAACATATTAGTAGGTACAAAATTACAAAAATATGATTAATTATGATACCTTAATACTAAGACTTATTTGCATGATCAGGATCTCTTTCTTTGCGAAATTGACACCACTTGATCTGATAGAGTGGGCAATGACAGAGTTACTACACTACCTAGAAAAAATAAAAAATGTTCAAAGAGAGATCCAAGAAGTCCTTGAGAATAATGGGAATTATATTGTTCAAGAATCAGACATCTCATAACTTCCTTACTTACAAGCCATAGTTAAAGAAGCGTTTTGGATGTACCCACTAGATCCACTACCAGTTCCTCATAAAGCTGAAACTGAAGTAGAAATACATGACTTCACAATTCCAAAGAATTCACAAGTACTAGTTAATGCACGGGCTATTGGTTGAGATCCTAGAAATTGGTAAAACCCTAATGAATTCATGCCTAAGATGTTTTTAGAGAGTGATATAGATGTGAAAGGAAGAGATTAAAAAAAAATCCAACATTTAAAAACAATACACTCTTGATCAATCAAATTCAGGTTAATATTAAAAATATCACTATATTCAGTTCATGTTTTTCCTTTCTTTCTTTTTTTTTTTTTTTTGTACCTTATCCTACGTTTGATTCCCAAAAAGTAAGGAGAAAGGAAAATTATTTTTTCTTAGGGAAAAGGTGCAAAAAAAACCCTCTTGTGGTTTCCTAAACTCCCATTTAGACCTTAAACTTTTTTTTGTCTAAAAAACCCGTAACATTTATCTCTATAGGTCAATTTAGTCCTTGTCATGATAGATTGCATTAAAGAGGTCAAACAATATTAATTTGGTTGTGGAACGTGCCACATCAGTTGCTTATGTGGCTTAAAATTTGCCCTAACAAACATTAAAAGTTTAGGGGGTTTAATTTGGGAAAATTAAAAACCACATTACAATTCGTCATCCGAAAAACACGAAGGAGCAAAAGAAGACCCACTGTGATTAGAAACTATCATCCCTTGATCCTCATCTTCAACATCTTCGTCATCTTCCTCATTCCTCATCTTCCTCATCGTCTTCAACCCTCATCTTCCTCAATGACTAGAAATTATTCTACAACTTCCTCAAGCAGATGACCCAGCATTGACTCTGAATGTGACAATGAGAAGGTTTCATGCCATTGTGGTTATAGAGCTGGGTTTTGGACTTCGTGGTAGGAGACAAATCTAGGGAGGAGATTTTACTCATGTCAGGAAAGGGAATGTTGTTTTTTTTTTTTTTTGTTGTTGTTGTTTGATCTAAAAATGTCAGCTAGGGAAAAGGTTGTTCTCAACTAATTGAAGTGGGAAAACAAGCTTTTGAAAAGGGAGATTAAGAATATGCAGGAAGTGAAGGGTAGAAGCGGTGAAGAGATAGATGAGGTGAAAAAAGTCTTAGCGAATGGAGCGTTGGAGGCTAGAATTGAATTCGGGAATCGATGAGGTGGAAGAATTGAAGAAAGAGTTGAAATAGTTGAAGGCCTCTTTGAAATTGAACCAGTTTGCTCTAAAGTTCATTGCATTGTTTAGTGTATTTTTATGCTTTGTTGCATTTGTGTTGATGTAAATATGTGCAATGCATTGTTTTGTGATTATAGAACAATGCAATTAAGTTGATGTAATTTTGGCTACTTGAATGAAAGTATTGTTTGGTTTTATTTCAATGCTCTGTTCTATTATTTTCTAGCATGGTAAGGTTTACTTTTGTATTGATGAAAAGCTTAGATTCATGGTAGTAGTTAAGCTTGAATTCAAGTTGGGATTCATGGTATTAGTTAAGTTGGCATTCATACTGGAATTGAAGAAATCAAACCTAGGTCACAAAATCAATGGTATTGAAGTTTAATTTTGTATTGATGTAAGATGGAATGAATGGTATTAGCAGGCTGGAATTTATGTTGGAATTGATGTAATTCATAATGTTTTTCAACTATCAAGACTTATGATAGAAAGTTTACAAAATGAGATATAAGCATTTGAACCTTCATAATTAAGACATGAAATTTGGGAACTTGTCAAACCATAAAGTTTACAAAAATCAGACTATAGTAGAAGTTTTAAAATTGGATATAAATTGACCAGAAAGTATAATGTTTACAAGCATGTAAATCCAATAGAAACAAAACCTAGTGGGAAGGTGATTCCATAGTTTAAGTGATCCACACAGTTGAAGGTGACTCCATTGCTTCCCATTCTTTGGTAATCTAACATTCGCTACTGCGAATTACTTGTAGTTACTAAGTTTCTACCCCTCCACTGCAAACCAAGTGGTATGAAAGGCATGTTGGACATGTCAACATGTCCTACATCACTATCTTACAATATTCCTATTGACACATGAAGGTGATGTTCTTCTATAAGCATTCTCTTATCCAAGTTGAGATTCGTTAGGCATTACAAATCAAAATGTGTTGGTATCTTGTACTTCTTGGCTCCCTTCATGAACAATTCTTGAGCTTGTACCACTCTACATTCCATTGGAAATATATAAATATGAATGCGTTATAAAACTAAAAGAACATGTTTTATAAATCACAATCTATTTCTTAAAATCTCATGTGACTAGTGCTCTCATCAAACAAAAGACCATAACCACCACTAGATTGACTTGATTGGCCTATTGAACTTGGTTTTGTAGCTACACGAATCTGAAGTTTGGATGACATAGAACTTGCAGGGGCAAGAGTAGGAGCAGGGGTAGAATCAAGGTAGTAGGCATGGGCAGAGGCAGGTACACGTGCAGGGGCATGAGCAAGGGTGGCATGAGCAAGGGTGGCATGAGCAAGGGTGGCATAAGCAAGGGTGGCATGAGCAAGGGTGACATGAGCAAGCGTGGCATGAGCAGGGGTGACATGAGCAAGGGTGACATGAGTAGGGGTGGCATGAGCAGGGGTAGGAGCTTGGCTTGGTCTTTGAGTTGGAACAGATGGAATTGTAGTAGATGTTTGTGAGCTGCTATGCTGTTTCTACCTCTGAAATAGCAAAAGACAAACATCAATAAAGATTATGAATCAAACATCAATTGAAGACAAGAAGAGAAAAGCTTAGCAAACCTTTAGGCAACTAGCTTTGTTATGTCCTTATAGCTTACAGATGGAGCATTTAACATGTACCCCTTTTCTTGAATGTTTTGTGCCAATTTGTTTAGGTCTTTCTTCATTTTCTTCTCTCATTCTCTTACTCTTTGGCCTTCCTCTATTCTTTTCCATAGGAGGTGGCTCAATTGGGAGATACTGATTAATTTTGTAGAACCTTTTTCCTCTCAATGACATTCTCTTAAACTAATAAGCAACTCTATACTTTTCAATATGATATGAACTAGAAATGTGGCCAATTAGCTCTTGTTTATTGTGCACCAAAGCACATATAACAAGTTGGCATGGAATACCTTAAATATCCCATGTCCTATAAGTACATGTCTTCTTATCCAAACATACTGTGTGTGTGTGTGTGTGTGTGTGTGTGTGTGTGTGTTTGTCATCCCTTTCTTGAATCTCATAGCATATACCTCTATTAAATAACACTTCACACCCCACTACTATCCCTTTATTGATCTGAAAATTTTCATTACAAGTAGGAATAAAGGAATTCATCCACTTTTCACCTAATGGACCTTTCATACCTAACTTGTTCATAGTTTTTTCCTTATAAACTCAAACATTGTCCTAATTGGTATATATCTAGCCTCTAGGATCCAAGCATTGAAGCTTTCCACCATATTGTTATCTACAACCCATGATTTACATCTACTACTAAAGTAGGCTCTTACCCATGTGTGTGGTGGGTAGTTCATCAAATCCTTTGTAGCATTTGAACTCACCTCTCTAAGCTACCTCATGTTGTCTACAAATTCTTCTTCAAAGGTAAACCAAGCTGCCTTCCAAAATTGCCTTTTCATCCCTCCTGCCCAATGTCTTTTAGACTAATTAGAAAATATGTGGCTTGCACACCATACATTCGATCTCAAGAAGGACATGGAATTACAACATTCTAACTAGTCTCTACTTTCAAATGCAATAAATAACATATAAACAAGTAAGACATTTCAAACATAAAGATAAATAAAAGAAAATTGAATTTAGTGTCATACCTTCTACATGTCTGACATCAAAGTAAATTGACTCCTGTCATCTTATTCCAGCTCTCCTTGTAGTAGTGTTAGAAACCAAACCCATTTCATTTTTGTTTCACTTTTCACACAAGCCCATGCTATGGGATAATTTTTTCATTCTCATCCCTTCCTAAAGCAACCAAAAGGTCACCCTTAAACTTGGTCTTCAAAAAAACCCATCCAGGCTTATAATAGGCCTACAACTTGCCTTCCAACCTTGTTTACATGCATCTAAACACACAAACATTCTCTTAAATACTCTCCTCCCCTCTTTTAGGTATTCCCTACACATTTCCACCTTCATTGTGGAGCCTGGATTGCTTCTCAAAAGTTCATCAACATAGGCCTCTAACTAAAAATATTTAGTTGTAAAACACCCAAAATAGGCATCTAGCACCATCCTTCTTGCCATTTTGCACTTAGAGATGCCAACATTCACCTTCAACTATTTTTCAAATCCTTTTTAAATCCTTAATTTTTTAGTCATGCTTGTCAAGGATTTTGTTCTTGTAATGTTTAGCTATAAATTTTGCAGTCGCGTTAGGATTAGTGAAAATCTATACTTGATTATGGTTTGGAACTAAGTTTCTGGGTTAGCTAGGGTTAGAACTGTCTTTGGACACCACCAAGACAAATGGGCATTGATGTTCTTGTTTAACTCTTATTCTATCATTTTCATTTTTCACAAACTTCAATGCCACTCTCCTAGAAATATCACATTGTCTTATAGATTCCCACAACCATGGTTGTAAATGTCATTCCCAAGCTAAAGTAAGGTCTTTGGTCTTCTACATTGAAACAAGAAGGATGCTTTCATTCTATAGGGACCTCTTCATCATCATCCATCAAAAGGCTACCATCACTGTCATCTTTATTCCTCACTTCATTATTAGAGTCTTCATTGTTGTCTGTACTGTCACTAATATTTTCAGCAATACTCCTACCGGCATCATCATCCTCAGACTCATTACATTCACGGTCTTCCCTTTCCATAAAGGAATTATAAGCAACTTTATCATCCTCTGCAACTTCATCATCCTTTACAACTTCATCATCCTCTGTAACTTCATTATCCTCCATAACTTCATCTATGGGAGGATCTATCTCATAATTAATAGCCAATTTATCATCGCACAAATGTGTCTGAATTTATCTTACTCAATTCATTTCTTATCTCATTGTCATCCTGAACTAAAAAAAGACTTTCAGTCATCTCCATTCTAGGTTCCATGACATAAATATGCTCTACATTCTTATAACCCGACTCTAATTTGTCATCTTTAACAGTGATAATGGATAGAAAATCCACATCAAAATCCTCTACATTATGTACATCTCGTCCAACATAATGCAATACATGATCCATAATCCATCTACCAGCATGATGTAAATAAACATCCACACGTCCATCCATGCTACCATTTTAAATTTAAAAAACTCAATAAACAATAACACAAAATAGAGGACCACTGATAAACTAACAGTTACGTTATTGATCAACACGAAATAGGGGAACACTCAAACCAAATGGTAATATTGCTAACATTGCTATATAAACAATAGAAATCACAGGGTGACGGGGAAAACAACACAACTACAAGAATTTGCTCTTATGCAGTTTTTCTTATTTACTAAACTATAATTAGATCTTGATGTCATTAGGGCTTTTTATTTCCCCAAAATTAAACCCTCCAAACTTTTAATGTTAGTTAGGGAAAATTTTTAGTCACGTTAGCAGCTGATGTGGCAACTTTCACAGCCAAATTAACAGCATTTGGCTACTTTAATGCAAACTATCATGGCAAGTACTAAATTGATCTACAGAGATAACGTTAGGGGATTTTTTAGACAAAAAAAGTTTAAGGTCTAAATGGAAGATTTGGAAAAACACGAGGTGGTTTTTTTGCACCTTTTCCCATATTTCTTATGTTATGTTTGTTTTGGAAAAGTACCAAGAAAAGAAAATTGTCAAAGAAAATAATTTTTTCATTTATGGTTGTTGTATAAAAAATTATATATAATTAACATATATTAAAATTTAAGACATTTTAAAATATTTAATCTCAGACGAATTAAAATAAATTCAATGATTTTGAAGGTGCAAATAAAAAAATTATTGACTTTTAACAATATTTTAAAATGGATTCTTTTTAGTTTATTTCTCTTTTATTTTCCTTTAACATTTTTAAGAACTAAATTCAACCTTAATCTTTATTCAAATGTCCGAAAATTCAATCATTTCTTACCGAATCCTCAAACCTAGCTAGTTATGGAAACCGATGGTGTAGTAAAAAATGCCTGGATTTGGCATTTGTCATTTGGCATTTGACATTTGACATTTGACATTTAGCATTTGGCTAAAATATATTTTGTCATTGTCTCTGAGAAAGAAAACAAAATAACCGTTCTTTTGTTGATAAGTATTTTATGTTCCTCGTCTGTCTATGCATCTTTTTAGACACCACACAAAGCATAGAGCCATAAAGAATTGAAGACTGGAAAGGTTAGACAATGAATTACATAACATTTTTGCTTTTTCTTTCTTTTGTATGGACATGCATTCGTCTCCTCAAACTTAGTTTGATTTGCCGGAAACTTGGCCCCATCGGCCTCTCTCCGGACCCCTGTCCTTCGCTGATCATCGACAATTGGGGACAAACCCCATCAATCACTCGCCAATCTTTCCAAAACTTACGACCCCATAATGTCTATCAATCTTAGGAGTGTTATTGTCGTAGTCATTTCCTCCTCAGAAACTGCAAAACATGTCCTCCAAAGAAATGATCAATCCTTCTTCGGCCGACCAGTCGTGGATGCTCTCAAAGCTCATAACCACCATGAGTCTTCACTTGTATGGCTTCTGGCATCTCCCCATTAGCGAAAGCTTCAGAAAATATGCACCATGGAAATGTTTTCAGGTCATCAGCTGGACGCCAGCCAAGGGCTTCAAAGAAAAGTTGAGCAAGAACTACTAGACCGTGTGGAAGAATGTTGCGATAAAGGTTGTGCAGTCGATATTGGTGTTACTGACTTCACAACAAGCCTTAATTTGTTATCAAACACTATTTTTTCTATTAATTTTGCTCATCATGGTTATGATCTTTCACAAGAGTTCAGAGATATTCTGTGGGGCATAATGGAAGAAGCAGGAAGATCCAACTTTGAGGATTTTTCCCGGTTTTAAGATGGATTGGCCCACAAGGTATAAGGTGGAGAATGAAGAATTATTTTGATGTAATGTTTGATGTTTTTGATGAGATAATCAATCAAAGGTTGCAATCAAAGCTTCATCAGCAGGCCAAGATGTACTAGATGCCCTTCTCAATCTCATAAAAGAAAGGACAATGAGTGGAGCTGTGATGATATAAAACATTTGCTTCTGGTGGGTTTTACATCTTCACTTGTATTTTTAATCTCTCATTTTCTCAGCTCAATTTTACAAGGTTAATTACATCACTTCTAGAGATAGCTTAAACTTAGTAACAATTAGTAATTTCTAAATTAATTTCTTAGTAATAGAGTTTTGTGATCCAAATTTTGTCTGACTTGACCAAAAAAGTTATGCAGTGCGACATAATAGATATTTTTGAGGTATTCAAATACCTCTTAGCTCACCATTAATCCCATTTTATAAGGGGGATAGCTTTACCCCACATTATGAACCTACTCAAATTTGATAGAACCATAAATATGTTATAGGTTTTTCAGGATTCAAATTCTATAAATTAATAGTCATAATAGTCCATCTTATATGAAATTGTTGAGCTTGTCTACAAAATACCAGTGAGATCGTCTAACAATTCTTTATATGATTAGGATATCCTTGTTGCAGGAACCGATACAACTTCCAGCAAAATAGAGTAGGGAATGGCAGAGTTATTATAAAACCAGGAAAATATGGCAAAGCTAAAAGGGAACTACAAGAAATCCTTGGCCACGATGGGATAGTTCAAGAATCAGACATCTCAAATCTCCCTTACTTACAAGTGATAGGTGTGGATCTTATTAGCATTTATAGAGAGTTTTGCATGTATTTTTGTAACCTAAATGCTAGATTCACACCTATATTCCTAAAGATTACACTAATCCTTCATTCAAGAATGTTTCTGCAGGGAGCATTGAAGGAAAAAAGCAAAGAAATGGTCAAAGAAGAGAAAGAAAAGTCATGTCAGCACTCCGTTTCAGGTAGAGGCAAGGAGGTTCACCTAGGTGAAGGCATCCTTCACCGAAGGAAGGAAACAACAGAAGATGAGTCTTGGGTTTACGAGGCAAAGGTGACCTTCGCCTGTTTAACACTCTCGCCGAGGCGGGCCACCTTCGCCGACGGCGGCATCACCCAAATGGACGACACCTTCCCTTCGCCAAGGTGAAGGACTCTTCGCCTAGGCGAATAATGTCGGGCTTGAGCAGAAACATCGCATTTTTGGCCCAGTTTTGAGCCCATTTTCCATTCTTTTAAATATATGTATTTGAGACATATTGGGGGTTCCCGTGTTTTGAGAGGGAACACCCTCTTAGGGTTTCTCCTTCTTCTTGAGCTATATTTTAGGGTTTTAGTTTTTGTTCATTTCCACTTTGTTTTGGAGTTGTTATTAAAGATCTAGCTTATTAGAGGAGCTCTTGCAACGGAGGTGTAGACTTGGAGACGATTTTCATCTCTCATTTGTTTTGTATCTCTAAACTGTACTCTCTTTATTAATCTTTCATTATTATATTTATCTTAAATATGATTTTGTTAGATTTCTGGTTGCAATGAGTAGCTAAATATCCTCATAGTATTGATCGTGGGAAGTCGGGATGTTTAGTTTATATATATTTGAGAATGGTTTTTGTGGAACTCATGTCAGGTGGATGCTAGTTGGTGTAGTTCTTAGAATTATTATGGTTTTAATTAATTAACTAAGCTAAGAGTCATCTTCAATCCTACAATATGGCATCCCCGTGACGCTTGATTGCACCCTACACTACTAAAATCACCGAATTCACCGACCAATTTTTGGTCGGTAAACAAAGATTTTTGCTCAGAACCCATTACTGACCATTTACCGACCAAATTATTTAGGTCGCACCCTTACGTAATTATTTCAATCGACAAAGAATTACAATTGGTCGGTAAATTACCGACTCATTTAACACAAAAACCATTTCCGACTATTTTCCAACCATTTACCGCCATTTACCACCAATAATTTGGTTTGCAATGGTCTTCTAAAACGGCTCGTGAATTAATGACCAAATTGCACTCAAAACCGACCAAAAATTTTTTAATATCATCGTCAAAGAATGGTCTTCAAATGGTCTAGAATTACCGACCAAATTGCGACCAAAAACTTGTATTCATCTCCCAAATGGCTCAGAACATCCATTTGCTTCCATTTCCATTTCGAGCCCTGCATACGGCTTCTCGTCAAACAAAGAAACATAAAGAAATGAGGCCCCGACCTTCGGATACCCTTATTCTCGAAAAAACGATTAAAAACCATGCAATTTATAAATCTAATCTTTCAATAAAATAATTTAAATATGGAAGGATATTTATAAAAATCAGAATATTTGAGTTCAAATAGAAAAAGTGGTCGATAACTAATATATATTTTTATCATTTTATAGGGCTCCTACGATTTTAAAAATCATTAATATCATATTAATTTTATTAGTAATCATTAATTATAGATCAAGTAAACAAATTCAAATCATCGTTGTAATATCTAACAAAATCCTTTAATTTTTTTTAAATTTAGAAACAAGCACTTCTATTAGAAGAAAAAAAAAAATACTCGATGTATTGAATAATTGGAAATCTCAATTACAAATGAAAATATAATTTAATCTCATTCCATTCCCGAAGGAACAAACATGATTTAAGTAATCCCGATACGACTAAAGAAGAACTGATGATTATTCGCACTGATGAGATTTAACATCTCTGCATGGTGGTCTAATCAGGAGGTTTTTCCGCCAATATCACAGCTATTTTCTGTGATCACATACCAACCTGAACTGTCACCCAAAATCTCGTTTCACAATATCCTCGACATTCGACACTCATATTTCAAACTTTGCCAATTTCTGATCAATATTCTAGTTCAAGTTCCCTTTCATTTCCGATTCATCTCTACGTAGTTGTAATATTAATAATTATTTTATATCATTTACCCGTATTGCGACCAAAAAAGCCGCGGCCACCATTCACACACTCGTGATGTTTCCTCGTGCAGCTAACGCAACAAATTCATCAACTTTATCCCCCCATTCATTAGAGAACATTCCATTCACTATTCGACCCTCGTACATCCATTCACGATCGTCTTCCATAACTAGTCACAAAAAATATCAATTTAGTAAGCAAACGCGATTGTCCTCAATTATTTTTATGTTCATTAACCATTTATTGTGGTTCCGATAAAGTTATTTTTACGCTGCAGATATGCAACCTAATACACATCCACCTCCACCTCCACCCGTCCAACAATTCTTTTCTCTCTCAATAGTTTGTCCTAATCCATTTACAAAAGTTAATGCTAAAAAGATCACGATTGCATGTTCATTATGTAGCGCATTTCGCAAATTCTCCGCGTGGTTCTCCGCTATTAAATAAGATATAAATAATAATGCATAATCCGCTTGATTTAGCAAATTGCATTACTATTTATATATCCTAATGCACTGGAGAACAAACGAGTGTTGCAGGGGCACCAAAATGACATAATATATGCAATTTAAATTAAATCATGATCATTTAATTAACGCCCTTCGTAAACCTGGGTCCATCGACAATTCAAAGGTATTCAAACTTCGTTGTAATACATTGACTCGATGTATTCTACGGCTAACTATAACTGAAACGACAACTTTAATCGCTATTATGATACCAAATCGTTGCTAAGAGAATGCAGCGATTTCGGGCCGTGATAATTAAAAAAATTTTGGTTTATATATAAACGACAATTTAATCCTATCACATGTTCTTATATCCATATCATTCATAAATTCATACTATATCATGTAATCAACTCATATATTCCTATAAATTTCATTCAAGTGATTAGTACACTTGGTACTCTAATCTAAATTTCAGAAATATATGGGTACCCAATGCTATTAAATAGCATATGGTCAGATTCTAAACTCAATGGGCTTTCCATAGAGTTCAAGAACACCTATAATAGAGTCCTAACGAAGGAGTTATGCAAGTTGCAATCCCTGAAGAAAATGAGCAACTTGCAGCAGCAGCAGCAACAACAACTGTTTTTCGTCATTTTCGAATCTAATATGAGTTCAACTCTGATCAAGCTATATATGGGTGGATTCTAGACTCAAAGGGCTTTCTATAGAGTCTAAGAACACCTATAACAGAGTCCTAACGAAGGAGTTATGCAAGTTGCAATCCCTGAAGAAAATGAGCAACTTGTAGCAGTAGCAGCAGCAGCAGCAACAACCACTATTTTTCATCATTTTCGAATCTAATATGAGTTCAACTATGATCAAGCTATATATGGGTGGATTCTAGACTCAAAGGTCTTTCCATAGAGTCTAAGAACACCCAAATCCAAGTTCTAATGAAGGAGTTATGCATGTTTCAAATCATGAAGAAAATCAGCACACTGCAGTACTTGCAGCAGCAGGGCCACTGATTTTCTTCATTTTCGGATAGGATATGACCTCAATTTTTATCAAGCTATATATGGGTGGATTCTAGACTCAAAGGGCTTCCATGTAGCCCAAGAACACCCAAATCCAAGTTCTAAAGAAGGATTTATGCATGTTTCAAATCATGAAGAAAATCAGCACACTGCAGTAATTGCAGCAGCAGGGCCACTGATTTTCTTCATTTTCGGATAGGATATGACCTCAATTTTTATCAATCTATATATGGGTGGATTCTAGACTCAAAGGGCTTTCCATAAAGTCTAAGAACACCCAAATCCAAGTTCTAATGAAGGAGTTATGCATAATTGAAATCATGAAGAAATCAGCACACTGCAGTAATTGCAGTGAGGCCAATTGATTTTCTTCATTTCAGCAAATAGGATATGAGCTCAATTTTTACTCAAGCTATATGGGTGGATTCTAGACTCAAAGCTGTGATTTGATGCAGCTTTTAGGAAATTAAGCTGTTTTTCAAGGTAGCTATGCTGTGACTTCAAACTGTATCTGTTTTAGAAGAAGACTTTTAGTTAATAAAAAATACCTTCAAAAAACATATGAATAACATACCTTCAAAATACCTTCATAAAATCTATTCTCAAGTGCAACCTCTTTCTAGATTTTGGCCAACTCCATTTCCAAATGAGTAACTGCTTTTTTTGAGATTTGGCAAATCCTCAATGCGTCAGCAACTATTTGACATACAGAACTCAACTTATCAACCATTGCAGAGACCTCCTCCTCATCAATTGCAACAGATTCTGCAGGAAACACTTTACAATCTCAACATATTTTGTGTGGTCCTTGATGTGTTTTACTCAGAGGTTTTTTAGCAGTAAAAAGAAGAGGAAGCTTATTTTGGTTCTAACAAGAGACATTATTAAACATAATGTAGGAACCACAAACAGAAAAACATCAGTATTAAAGTTTGACTAATCTGTTTAGAGCTTTCTATTTGCAGAAACTAAAGCAACTGAAGATCACCCAACACAATCATAGCAATGAATGATATAAACATATTTCTAGAGAAAACTCCTAGCATATGTTTAGTTTTTAAGTATTTATGCTTCAAGAATGAAAAATACACTAAAGAATGACTACAATATACCTGATCAATATCTTTAGCTAAACTGTGTTCTTTCAATGCCACAAAGAAAGCAAGTTTCATTCTTTCATCTTGAACCTTAATCAAATCAAAAAGGTGTGGAACACCCTCAGGAGTGCTTATTTTCTTCTTCATTCTATATATGTAGATGATGATCAAATTGTTTCTCCTGGAAAGAAAATAACAATAAAAATAAATAAATTTAATGTATGAATACTTTGGTGAATAATATAAAATTGTTTGATCCTAAGGCAAAACTGGCATTGATAAAAACTTTGAAGGTGGGCATATGCTATTAAACCTAAAGTAAGTTCAATCCTAGTTACATTCTTCTTCTTAAAATCAGCTCTGCCCTCTTCTTTTACTTAACAGGTGATATACATGGAAGATATGGTTTTGGATTTTAAGAAAACACACATTGATCTCTACTCTACACTAGACTTCTACACCCGGAATAGTTGACATGTACAAGTACACTTCTTCATGTTTCCTTTAAAAAAATAAAAGTAAATTCCTCATAGTTAGAAAATGGCTTGTCTTTTTAGAATAAATTTGAGAAGTTCTTCAAGTGTTCTCTAATAGTGTTTTGGAAAGAACAATTGAAACCGAAAAATATTATAGTATGCATAAGAACAGTGTCTTCATCCCTACACAGAATTTGCCAAGAAAAAATATTTTTGAGAGCTAAGTTCTGAAACATAAATGCTCCCTGTCTTAAATCCTTTGTTAGCCACAACTTTTAGAACCAGGAATTGCAATTAAAAGTAAAAAGGAAACTCTAATTGTCAATCTCAAGCAAACCTAAACCCAAATCATCCATTTGTTTGCTCTAACAGAAAAACACAAAAAACAAAGCCTCGAGATTTGAAGTCAGCCTCACATTTGCTCTCTTTCATTGCAAAGAAACCAACAACAACATAAAAAATAATACTAATAAGTTCGGCATCATATTTTTCTCACTCACCTCGCTTTCTCGAGCAAACCAAACAAAATTCAAAGAAAGACTAGAAAGCCGAATTTAACTCCTGAACAATGGTAATGGAGTCACAAACGGAGTGCTTCAAAATTCTAAACGAAGGCAAAGAACCCCGGTGATGAAATCGCACCTGAAAGAAAATTATGGATCAATGTGATACTGAGACAGACATGAATTGATTACAACTTACAAGACTCTCGATTTTTCACCGAGAAATTAACATAACAGCTAAACAAAGTTAGGCCAAGGAGAGAAGAAAATATGCCCGAAAACCTTCAAATTTCAATCCGAGTATTACAAAGAGTTCCAAAATCAAGCTATTGTAAATAACCGCGAATCTAGTTGAAGACTCCTCCGCAGTGGTTTTGTCATGGAAGAAGAGTGAATGATTATCACCAAAGAACAATGGATAAAAGGAAGCCTCATCGGGCTCGAAGAGGCTATGCTCATATATAAGTCGCTTATGGTCGGGGCCCCATCGAGCACCGAATCACTACGTCTGCTCCTTCCTACTATAAGAGCCTTATGCAGCGTGCCAGTTCCCATTCCTCCGCTAGCTTAAATGGTAATTATCGACTACTTACCGACCAATAATTTGGCCTGCACTACCAGTTAAAAATTGGTCGCCTATTTACCGACCATTTTTCTGCGGTAATTTATTTTGGTCGCTACTTGGCCTGCAGAATTGGCCTGCACTCTTGGCGCTAATTCCGTTCCAATTTATTAAACCACCCTCACCAAAATTATTTAGCTTCCAGAATATACATTTTGGTCAAAATTTGGTCGAAAATTTTCTTTTTTGACCAAACCCCTTTTGGTCTCTAAATGGTCGTGATTTGTTTCCATGAATTACCACCAATTTTAGGCCTGCAATTTGGCCTCAGACCGTTATTTTTAGTAAATAAAATTCCGTCCCGACTCTCTTAAGGTATGAATTAGTTAATTGAAATACTAATTAACCTAATCAACGAAGTCCATGAAATTAGGAATGCCTAGTATTAGATGGATTTCATTAGGAGTAGCACCATCTTAGCATTATGTGATGATCATATGGATCGAGAGGTGATCGATCCAAGCATAGTCCGGGTAGTCCTATTGTATAGACCGAGGTGACCAATAGGATTCCAGATGAAAGAACTACCATAGAAAAGCATCGTGACGGTCGACCTAGACTTCTGACCAAAAGGAGAATAGGGAGTTGGTGTGAGAAATTGAGGGGAGACACGAAAGTGTAAACTTCATCGGATTCCTTGGACATGCGTAAGTGTACGTTCATTTAATCAGCGCTTAATGAATATAAACCATAAACGCATCAATGGAGACAATCAACCCTAGAATATTTCCTTAGGTTACATCCTCGATATCACTCCATTCCTTGTGAGTGGACATTTATTATACCTTACTTTGTTTTCTTTTATTTTGTTTTTTAAAACCTTTTTTCTACCTGCCCTTTAGTCGCTCAAATAGTAAATGACTTTAGTAACCGAGGTACTCAATCCTAGCCAAAACCACACCTTCCATGTGGATCGACATCTCTAATTTGTTAGTCCACTCAGACACAGCGACCCGCGGCGCTACAGATAATCACTATTGAGTTTTTGGTGTTACTGTCAGGGACTTAACAATGAGTCTTTGGTAGCTACGCCAATCACCCAACAAGTACATGGATGACGAAGGTTGGGCCATTCACATGGATGATAGTCTTCGATATAGGGGCGGGATTGTGATTCCCCGATTGGTAGATTTGATAGAGGAGATCCTCAAGGTGTTCCATTGCTCTCATTTTTCTATACATCCAAGTGGCACGAAGATGTACCATGATCTTTGTCGCCAAAATTACGAGAGTGGAATGAAGCAGCAAGTTAGGGATTTTGCTCGTCAGTGTCTCACGTGTCAACAGGTAAAAGGTGAACACCAGAGGCCGACGGGGTTACTCTAGCCATTGGAGGTAGCAAAGTGGAAGCTGGGAGTGTCATTATGATTGCACTCACTTGCTACTGACATTGGGCGAGGGCATGACTTAGTGTGGTGACTGACCGCTCTCACAAAGTCGACACTTTTGCGCGTATGATGACCTTCAACGTAGAGAATTTACAGTTATACATAAAGAGATTATCCTGCTACATGGAGTGCGCCCCATAGTATCGAACCCGATCCTGTGTTTATAGCTCATTTTTGGGAGAGCTTCCAACGAGCCATGGGGACACAATTGATGATGAGCACCGCTTTTCATCCTCAAGTGGACGGTCATTCAAAGAGGACCATCTAGACGTTGGAAGACATGCTATGAGCATGCGTCCTAGATCTTAAGAGTAGTTGGGAAGAGCATTTACCCTTAGTGGAATTCTCTTATAACAACAGTTTTCAGGCGAGTACACAAATGGCACCCTATGAGGCACTCTATGGGAGGACATGTCGATCTCTGGTCTATTGGACGGGGGTAGGAGAGAACCTCTCTACAGATTCGGATTTGGTGAAGGACACCTATGAGAAGGTGGACTTGATACGAAAGCATCTTCTCAAGGTTTAGAGCCGATAGAAGAGCTACACCGACAGATAGTGGCGACCTCTAGAGTTTGAGGTGGGTGATCACGTCTTCTTAAAGGTAATGCCTAAGAGAGGAATGGTCAGGTTCGGCAAGTAGGAAAATCTATCGCCGAGGTATATTGGGCCCTTTGAGGTACTCGAGAAGGTAGGTACAATAGCGTACTAGTTGGCATTACCACCAGGTTTATCGGGTGTCATGTTGTATTCCATGTCTCCATACTCCAAAATACACTCTAGATCCGACTCATGTAGTGGATTAGGGAAAACTTGTTGTTGATGCGAATGGAACCTTTGAGAAGGGACCAGTATGTATCATGAATAGTCGGGATCAAGTTTTGCAAAGCAAGACCGTAAGGCTATTGAAGGTATTGTGGCAGCATCAAGGAGTGGAGGAGGTAACATGGGAACGCGAGGACACGATGCGTGCCACTTATCCTTTCTTATTTGAGGAAGAAGGTACGGTGTTTAGTCATTTGAGAATAAAGTGTTGTTGCATATGCATAGAATTGGATGTGTATGTGTGTGTGAATTTTGAGGACAAAATTCTTTTAAGGGGGGAAGAATGTAGGGTAAATTTGAAATGTTTTCAAAACTGTAAATTGTCGATATAGTACAGGTTGCAAACCTAGAATTTTTTTTAGATCTCAAATGATGAAACAGACCTCACCGTTGGATTCGTCTCGCGAAATCTAGTTACCAAGACAAATTTTCGTTGAATTCCAAGATGGTCGGATTTTTCACAATTTTCAGGGCAAAAAGTGGGTGACACATGGCATTATGCATGCATGCCATGTGGTCGGTGACACATGGCATGATGCATGCATGCCATGTGGGTGCCACATAGCATGTTTCATTTATGCCATGTGGAGGTGTCCAGCCTATAAAAAAGGGATCGATGGAAGAAATGAGTTGGGGAAAGAGAAGAAAGAGAGAGAGAAAGAGGGAGAGGAAGGAAGATTTGGTAGCTTCTTCCTCTGATTTCTGACTTTCTGACGGTCTGAGTTTGTCAGGCCAAGAGTTAAAGTCCGTCTACTTGACGAGGGCTATGCTCCAAGAGGTAGGGATTTTCCTACTTGGGTTGATTGCCTTTCTTTTTGGACAAGTGTTCAAAGGGACGGGTTGGGGACTGTCATTTTGGACTGAGGTTCAGGATTGTTCAGTGGCCGTGTGGGGCCGAATGTGTGGCCTAAGCATGAAATGTTTGTGGCGTGGTATTAGCTTGGATTTGAACAATCTTGGGGCTAGATCTGCGAATGTTCTATGCCTAGGTTGTGGCATGTTTGTGTGGCTTGTGATGGCTGTATGTGTGCACTGCTTTTGTGGGCATCTCTTATGCCACAATTAGTCTTGAGAACCAAGTTGTCTTTTCTTCCTTTTGATTGACTTACTTGTTGATAATTGTTGATTGAATGTTGATATATGAACTCTAATATATTGACATTGAGATGAACTGTTTTGGAAGTTATATGCTTTTGATATAACTGTTCATGATACATGATAAATTGTCTAGATGACATGCATTACATATGTGACATGGAATTGACATGCAATGGCATAATGCATTGCATATGCACTAAGGCATCGCATTCATGGGTGTAAGTGCATGGTGCCATCACACACCATCCTTAGTGGTTGATAAGTGGGCTCGATACGTTGAACAAAGTTCAACGGAGTTCCGTTTGTTTCTGGTGTAATATGAATAGTGCCACTGCCACACCATCCCAGTTGATGAGTGGGTCAGGTAACGTTAAACTAAGTTCAGCGGAGTTCTACTGTTTGCAGAGCATGAAAACTTGTGTCGGGTAGTAGCAAGTAGGGATAGATACCCCCTCGGGTGAAAGACCCGGTATTTTTGGTTATGCCTATGTGTCCAACGATGAAAGCCCATGAAAGTGCAGGAAGGTGTGCGAAGCCTACGATGAGACCCCAAAAATTCGGCTACCCACAAAAGATACATGGTTTGTTAATAAAATGATCCTTAGAGGTGAAACATCCAATCAATTTTGATTTCTAAAAACTTGATTTTGTTTCAAAGTGATCATTGGATGAAATTCATCGAAGGATGTTATCATTACTGGCTGCATTGTGTGATGGGAGTCTGTGATGACTCGGATTTTCATGCATTGAGTAAGTCTCATCTCATTTCATGGCATGGCATGTAGTATTCCATTAGAGTTGCATCATTATATTGGAATGTTGATATATATGTGAATGTGTCCAAGTGAACATTGCATATGCATTTAGGGGGGTAATATCCTCTATAGGAGTCTCTCTAGTGAGTGTGGCTCACCCTTTATGGGACAACATTTCAAGTGAAAGGTATACACTGATGGATGGCTCTCATTTGGGGCCGAGAGGTTGAAGAAAGCTTACCTGAGGCTGGTATTGTTTTTTTTTGTAAAAACTTTGGAAATAATTGGTTTTGGCATATGCCTGTGTATGTAATAGAGTTTGCGGATTGAACTTGTCAAGAATATGTTTTGAAAATAAATATAAAAAAATTTAATAACGTGGCTGCGTATCCCAAGTAAATGGGATTGACAAAGTTGTGGTTTCAACACACAATATCCACAGGTAATTCTGACCCTCGCTTCATAGCATGATGTCAAGGCATAGGTATGTGACTACCTAGGACTCAATGAATGGATCCCAATTAATGGGATTAGACAGTGTGGGTACTGAGATATATGTTATCCATGGATATTTCCACGAAGCCGGGTGGTCGATCACCACCCCCCCGTGTTTTGGTGTCATAGCCTCAGAGCCTTCCTACTCGGCAAGTATGTTCTTAGGGGTGTTCTATACCTAGTACCCTAAGGCCAACTAGTCTGGGAGTTACTAACCTAAATCTCGTTACATGGGGTAGGTAGAAAGCTTAAAGGGGTTGAACATTGCACTAGTCTATGCCTTGTAATTCTGAAAAATAAAGCTCGTGTTTTAAGATGCAGAAATCATGCAAGCCTGGGGGGAGCTTGGTGAGATAAAAATATGCACAAGCCAAGTTTGGGGGAAGCCAAGAGGTCTCAATGAAAAAGAAGGCAATATAAAAAGGATGAAATAATTAGGGGTGGAGAAAAATAAAGAAAAGGAAAATGTGTATGTTTTGGGTAAACTAAAGCCTAAATGACCTATTCAACTACCTTTACCTAAGCCATACACTATAAGCTATATAAAGACCTCTTTGATCCTAAAAGTTGCGTATAGCCTACATTAGTAGAGAGTGATATGCCCAACAAGCATATGGAGTCTTACACACTCACCATGTGAGTGAGAGATCCCCATTTTACTCATGCTCATCTAATTTCATCCAAACTGCAATTGATCAAAGAGGGGAAGAATACACACACACACTCTTGAGAACTTCGGTTTAGATTGTTCAACTTAAGGTCGTCAATCTATTATTTTTGAAAACGGCTATCTCAAAGTTTTCTTTGTGTTGTAGGAAGGTTAGATCCTTGAGGTAATTTACCATACACTATCTCAATTTCATGCCCAACATTTTGTTAGTTTTGAATAAGGAAAATGAGTTGTTTCTTTGCTTGAGGACAAGCAAAATGTTAAGCTTGGGGGTATTTGATAGGTGTGGATCTTATTAGCATTTATAGAGAGTTTTGCATGTATTTTTTAACCTAAATGCTAGATTCATACCTATATTCCTAAAGATTACACTAATCCTTCATTCATTAATGTTTTGCAAATATTGAAGGAAAAAGCAAGCAAAGAAAGTGTTGAAATAAGAGAAAGGAGAAGCTATGCTCAAAGGCACTACTTCATGGAGGCGAGGAGGTTTGCCTAGGCCAAGGCATCCTTCGTCGAAGGAAGGACACAACAGAATACGAGTATCGGGTTCACCTAGGAGAAGCAAACCTTCGTCGAGGCAAAGCTTGTCTTCGCCTAGGCGAAGGAAGAGCACCTAGATAGATGACACCTGCCCTTCTCTAAGGCGAAGGACTCTTCGCTTAGGCGAATAACGTCGGGCTTAAGTAGAAACATCGCATTTTTTGCCCAGTTTTAGAGCCCATTTTCCATTCTTTTAAATATATGTATTTGAGACATATTGGGGGTTTCAGTTTTTTGAGAGGGACACTCTCTTATGGTTTCTCCTTCCTCCTTCTTCTTGAGCCATTTTTTAAGGTTTTAGTTTTTGTTCATTTCCACTTTGTTTTAGAGATATTATTGAAGATCTAGCCTATTAGAGTGAGTTGCAACGGTGGTGTAGAGTTGGAGACGATTTTCATCTCTCATTTGTTTTGTATCTCTAAACTCGACTCTCTTTATTAATTTTTCATTATTCTATTTATCTTAAATATGATTTTGTTGGATTTCTTAGTTTCAATGAGTAGCTAAATATTCTCTATGATTGTAAAGATGCTTGGTTTATATATATTTTAGAATGGTTTTGTGAACTCACAAGCCAGGTGGATGTTACTTGGTGTAGTTCTTAGAATTATTATGGTTTTAATTAATTAATCCATGCTAAGAGTTGGGTCTTCGATCCCCACAATAAGGTATCCTTGGTGAAGCTTGGATTATGCCCTAAAATCTATTCCCAATACTCTTAAGGTATGAATTAGTTAATTAAAATACTAATTAACCTAATCAAAAAAATCTAGGAAATTAGGAATGCCTAATACTAGATGGATTTCATTAGGAGTAGCACCATCTTAGCATGGATCGTATGGACCGAGAGGTGATCGATCCGAGCATAGTCCGAGTAGTCTTATTTGTATGGATCGAGAGGACCAATAGATTCCGAGAGAACCACACAGAAAAGCATCGCATTTAATAATCCATGGACCAAAAGGAGAATGGTGGGAGTTGTGAAATTGAGGGGAGACATGAAAGTGTAAACCTCATCGGATTCCTTAGACATGCACAAGTGTACGTTCACTTAATAAGTGCTTAATGAATATAAACCATAAATGCATCAATGGAGACAATCAATCCTAGAATATTTCCTTGCATTACATCGTCGATATCACTCAATTCCTTGTGAGTAGACATTTATTATACCTTACTTTGTTTTCTTTTATTTTGTTTTTTAAAACCTTTTTTCTACCTGCCCTTTAGTCGCTCAAATAGTAAATGACTTTAGTAACCGAGGTACTCAATCCTAGCTAAAACCACACCTTCCATGTGGGTCGATATCTTGACTTGTTAGTCCACTGTATTACTTGTGCGACCCGTGCGCTTACAGATAATCGCTATTGAGTTTTTGGTGTCGCTGCCGAGGACTTAATAATTAGTCTTTGGTAGCTACGCCAATCACCTAACAACAAGCCATAATTAAAGAGACCTTACGGCTACACCCATCAACCTTACTACTAGTCCCCATAAAGTCGGGGGAACCGATGTAGAAATATGCGCCAACACTCCAAAGAATTCAGTGAAGAATGCAACGCATGGGCTTACTGGGTCAAGATCTAAGAATCCTGGTCGAACTCCTAACAAATTCGCTCTGGAGCTTTTGTGAGTGTGGAAATTCTGCGTGAAAGGCCGAGATTTTGAGTTGATTTCATTGGTGTCAAGAAGAATACATCGGATCGCCATTACCACAAGATGGTGCACCCGATGTCGCCTTTTTCTCTTCATTCTCCTCGTTCGAAGCTCGAGGATGTTGTGAAACCGTAAGATATGAAATGAATGAGATGTTTGGGATTATATTACGTAAGGCCCAACCCCCATGTGCTATCTTTAATGTGTTGAATTATATTTGTGGGTTGGGAAATGTATATCAAGGATACTGGGTAAATGATGTGCTCAAAATGTGCTATATAAAATGTGTGTGCTTATATGCGTAGGTGCATGTGTCACCTTATGTAATGAAGTGTGAAAGTAAGAGTATCATCCCACGAGGATTAGATTACTAATTACCGAAATTAGAATAGTCCTAAATTTATTTGGATTAATACAAAGGTGAAATTGGAAATGGAAAATAAACTAACTGATGAAATCCTAAATCTAAGATTCTAACATGAAAAGAGAAAATGTAATTACAAGAGTTTAGGGTTTTGATTGTCTAACAAAATCCTATGGTAAAGCCTCTACTTGTCTAAATGATGCCTTAAATCTAAGATATATTAATGGCGATTCTACCTAAGTGCATGTTATTCTTTCTCAAGTACAAATAATCTACCTTGAAAAAGTTCTAATGTATATCTTCTCAAACCATCTAACCAAGGATGCATTAAGTAATTGGAAATCCATAAAGCCAAATCATAACCCAAAATATCTCTATTATATGTCAAACATGACATTTATTCGATGATCTTACCTTAATTATTGTTTCTCAACCTCAAATTAGGGTCACAAATCATGTTAATGGTGATCAATCATCAACAAGCATTGTGGAATTGAATAGAATATTCATATATAAGAAAATCAAACATCAAAGATTACAAATCGAGCTCAACACCATAGTTCACGTTTAGACTACATCAAACCATAGAAAATGAGGGACACTCATGGAGAGAGAAATACAACCAAAGAAAATAGAGAGCCATAAAGATAGAAAAAGAAATAAATATATGGAAGATGAAATGCTCAATCCCCTTCAAACTTCCTTCTGTTAAATATTTTTCCTTCCCATGAGCTGCCTCAGCTTGGAAACTGTGGGTTTCCCTCTCAGGCCAAGAGAAACCACCTTGGCCTCACCCCTCTTCTGAATGCCCTAATTTCCTTCTTATAAGCCAAAAAACTAAGAGAAATAGGAGACGGGCCTTGGCTGAACATGGCAGACATCGCATTGTAACATGGGCGGATTCGACGCCACACATGGCAAAATAGGAGCCACCTGAACCATCCGCCAACTCGCTTTTGCGCCGTGAGCTGACTCCACGCTAAAGTGTGAGGAACTCAAGACGACTCTGCACCACCTTCACTTCATGATGTCATCTGCCCATTTAGACTTCAATCACATTATTTTAGTGTCTGCGTAAAGCCCGGGTTTTTGCAGAACTCGCTTCCATGCCAATGAAGGAGTCATAGAAGGACATCATGTAGGTGAAATGATCACATGTTTGCTAAGACTGAATTATGACTTTGCCGATTTTTCTTTGATTCCACTCTTTTCCGCTTAATGGTTGGCCTAATCACAAAATTGAGAAAATAGAGCTTTAAGGCACTTATTTATCTCATAAAACTACTAAAACCTAAGAAAAGTATGGGAATAAAATGAGTATTTAAGATACTCACCACACCCCCAGACTTAAATCTTTGCTTGTTCTCAAGCAAAGGAAAAACACACATATATACAAAACATTGAAATATATATGAGTAAAGAATGGTGCTAGAAACAAGCTCGGAGAATACCATGACAAAGTTCTATGGAAACAATATAGCCTACATGGGATCCTAACACATTTAAGATCTTTAAAGGCAAGGCATCTATGGGCATGGTGATCAAGGCAAGCTTTACCCTCAATTTCTCAATGAATCCTTCCAAAAGATACCTGTGAAAATGGTATGTTAGATCGCAAATGTAGACGGAGGTTCCAAGACACTTTTCAACCAAACTCAACTCACTCATTCGAAAGACAATAACAAAAATAGGCTAAGAACGCACCTTTCATTCAATATTGAAACTAGAAAGTAGGATGAAATGTTAAGGCACTCTAGAAAAGTGTCCATATAGCGAGGATACATTGGCCAGTCCCCACCAGTTGATTAAGGGCACTAGGCATTAAGGTCCCCTCGAACTTCACCTCGAACGCTCAACTAGAAAACCAAAGCACCTACTTATGAGACTGAACCATCCTCTGTCCCATGTAACGCGTTGGAAGTCAATGACCTCAAATAATCAAGGTAGGCATTAGGCTTTGAAAGGCCTCTCAGACTGTGCCTAGGATTCCGGTTGGAACAACTCACTTATTTCTCTCTTTTTTTCCTTTCTTTTTTGCTTTTTTTTTTTTTTGCTTTTCTACTTCTTTTTCTATTTTTCTTTTGTTTTGGCAATTGTGGGGCTCATTGGCCCTCTTCATTGAGGTTTCCTAACATTGTGGAAGTTAAAACCTCTCAACGTAAGTTTAGTTTGAGAAGGAAAGGTCGAAACCTCAATGTACAAATGAGATCTAGTGTGTGTGTGCACGAGTTCCATTAAGAATTGGTTCCTTGAAAAACATGAAGGCTCTACAACCAAGCCCCCACAACCACTAGATACATTTAATCTTAGATTATATAAATGTGTTGGTATCCTAAGTTTTGGCCAAATAAAACAAACTTTTGAAGCACAATGTCAAAACATTCTCCAAATAGTTATTAAGCACCAAACCAACTCACAAAAGACACAAAACAACAAAAAGAAATAAAGAAAAAGCACATGCAAAAACAAACTCAAAAAACTAACCAAACTAAACTAAACACAAAAATGCATAACACAAGATGCTAAGGAAATCCAAAACTAATTCTACCCCAATTTTCCCCCCAAATTTGAACAAAGCATTTCCCTTAATGAAATACCGAATGAAAAACAAGGAGGGAAAGGGGACTCCCCTAAGGATGATCAAGTTAGATCATCTCCACCCGCTTGCTTATGGTCTTAAGGATATGGTGTGGCTTGATCCCTTGGTGGCATGGTGACTGACCGTCTTATATCAATATGGTTTTGAAGCATTTTCAGTACTTGAGAGTCGCTTTGGCATTGTCACAAACACTTGGTGGGCACCTTAAAATCCTCTTGTTGTCGCTTTTCGCTTGTGTGGTCTGGATTGATGCCCAACACAAAAGAGCTCTAAGCTCACTCAAAATCAACTAACCAACAAACCAAGTAAACAAAAAAATTCTTCAACTCTTCAACATGGAGAAAGCTTTGGTTTTGGGTGGGTGATGGAGATGTGGTCTCTTCCTCTCTAATCTTCAATCATCCCATTTCTCTTACCTTAGAACAACTTTAGGACTTCCAAAAACTTGAAAACAACAAGAAAAATAAGAAAATTAACTATAAACAAACTCAAAGGTAACTAAAAAAAATAGAAAATGGAAAATTAAACTTATTAAACTTGGGTCGCCTCTCAAGCCGCTCCATTTTTCGAGTCTAGCTTGACTCTACCAACTACGAAACGCTTGAGGATTCTTGGCCACATCCTTTTTTATGAAGGAGTAATAATGCCCCATTTTTAGCTTGAGCACATCCTCTTCAAATGATTTGATCGCTATGTCCACAATGGAGGTTCCCTCAATCTAATGCCATGAAACTACGGGCTCTTCCACCTCCAAAACATATGGTATGCTTTCACTTGGCAACTCCTCTTGCACAAATGCCCAAGGAGTCATCTCCGAAATTGTCTCAACTTCATCATTCTTCTCTTTCGATTTCGGAGAAGTTGACTCCTCTTTATTCTTCATTTGATGAATTAACTCTTCATCAACCTCTTCAACTTCCTCTTTTTCATTTACCTCTTCAATTTCTCCCTCACTTCTTAAGGTGACATCCCCATGAACTTCCAAATCTTCTTCGTGTGGATTCTCTTCAATGGTGCTAAGAAAATTTCCTTGTAAGAGTGACTTGGGAACCTTTTTCTTAGCATCATCCATGAATTTGGCATGAACATTAGCCAATTTCCGCTATACTTAGATTTTCTCCTTGTGGAAGTTAGGGTGGTTGAGCTTTTGCAAATGGATTCTACATTTGACAATATATGCTCATATGAGGCCCATTACAATACATACATGAGGGAGGGTATACTTGAACATCATTGGCCTCAAACTCATTATTCTGAAATTGTGCATTCTGAAGTTGTTTGGTGAGAAAATTCACTTTAGCTAATAAATTGGCAAGAGTGGCTTGAGTAGCTGAATCAGTAAAAGCATCCATAATGAGTTAATCCTCTATAAAACAAAAATACAAATCCAAACTAAAATAGAAAATGAAAATAAAACAAAACCAACTAAATACAAAGTGCAAAGTAGCGGCTATCATCAATATTAGTAAAGTCGTTTATTCCCTAAGCAACAATGCTAAAACTTGATAGGCTCAAAATGTGCTATATAAAATATGTGTGCCTATATGCTCAAGTGCATCTGTCGAATCAAGTAATAAAGTGTGAAAGTAAGAGTATCGTCCCATAAGGATTACGTTACTAATTACTGAAATTAGAATAATCCTAACTTTATTTGGGTTAACACAAAGGTGAAATTGGAAATGGAAAATAAACTAATTGATGAAATCCTAAATCTAAGATTCTAACATGAAAAGAGAAAATGTAATTACAAGAAAGCCTAGGGTTTTGATTTCATCTAACAAATTTCTATGGTAAAGCTCTACTTGTTCCCGATGATGCCTAAATCATATACTAATGACGATTCCACCTAAGTACATGCTATTCTTTCTCAACCAATAACAATCTACCCTTGGAAAATGTTCTAATGTATATCTACCTCAAACCATCATAACCAAGGATGCATTAAGTAATTGAAATCCATAAAGTCACATGTAACCCACAAATATCTCTATTATATGGTGAAACATGACATTCTATTCATGGTCTAACCTTAATTATTGTTTCTCAACCTCGAATTAGATCAAAAATCATGTTAATGGTGATTAATCATCAACAAGCATTAGGAATTGAATAGGACATTCAATATATAAGAAAATCAAAACATCAAATTGTTTGACCCAAAAAAAAAAAACCTAGAAATTTGAATTTTTAATATAAGGCAAAATTTATAATTTCTTAGATTCTTTCTGTGATTCACATGACGAACGGACGCGCCAATCATTAATCGCCCTACGAAATCTAATACCCGTGCGACTCGTTGAATTCAGACGCTTGATTTTCAAGAATTTAGGCTTAATGGAAGGCCGAGGACCTCGAAACGAGATTTTTAGAAAAATTCAAAACGCTAAATATTTAAAGATTGTCCATTTAAGATAGATGGAACTGAAACAGATGAAAAAATTGCTCAGCAAGCAACTACCATGCGGAAGGTGACATTGCATGCGATGCTGAGCCATGCCTCATGTATAAATACAAGAAGCCACAATTTGTCTGTGACCAAATGTTAGAGAGAGAGAGAGAGAGAGAGAGGAGGGAGAAGAAAAACAACCTTTATCCAACGATTTCACTGGCTTTTGCCAATCGGAACTCGACAAGAAGAGAGTAAAAGCTGCTTTACATAACGAGAGCTACGCGTGGGTACCGAAATCACAAGATTTTGCCAAGGTCCAAGGTTCGGGTTTTCACGAAAATCGAGAAAAATGCAGTGTCCCGAGAAATCATGCTAATTGAGGTAGGGTTTTTATCCTACTCGGTTTACTTTCTATCTAAGGGCATGTGTGTGTGTGTGTCAAAAGGAGACGTTGTCCGCTTTTTTCCTCCGACCCCATGATCGTGTTTTGGCTTATAATACGCCATCCCTCATCCGACCGAAATGATTTTAATTTCTCGATAAACTAGACTTATAGGAGAACATATCTCCTTGAAATAGGTCTATCCAAATTCCGACCCCTTTGGACTCAGAAATGCATGCAAAGGGGAGCTATGTTCAGGCAATTTTCCTGTTCTGTTTTGAGACCCTATGACTGAGTTTTGGTCATAACTTGGCCATCACGCATCTGAATTGAGTGATTCTAATTTCTGGATAAAGTAAACTTATAGGAGAACATATTTCCTTGAAATAGGTCTATCCAAATTCCAACCCATTTGGACTCAAAAATGCATTCAAAAGGGAGCTATGTTCAAACAGTTTCTGGTTTTGTTTGAAAAATGAGTAAATTCCATTGCTTAGGGACATATCTTGGAGTTTTTGATCCAATTTGGGTGATTCTAGTTAGAGAAGAACTCTAAGAGTCGTATCTTCAAATGAGTATAAAGAACCAATGTCAAATTATGGATTAAGACCCCTGAAATCGGGTATCATAGACTGTTTGCAGTGTAAGCAAAGTAAACTGACTAGTTTTGAATGAAAAGGTTATAACGTCTTCGTCCAAACTCCGTTTCGAGTGTTCTTAAACTCTATGGAAATCCCATTGAGTCAAGAATATATCCATATTCCTTTGGATGGTAATTGGTGTCCACGACCTTTCCGGGAAGTCAGGTTTCGAAGTGTGCGATGGGACACAACGGTCATATTCGACAGCCCCAACTTCTGACAACCATATATTTCAGCCCAAACTCAGTTTTCAGTTGACCTCATGAAGCTCGCATTGAGTCATGATTCTTTCCATGTGTTCATGGAAGGCAAGGATGATCAAAACTATGCTGAAAATCTATGTTTTTCAATTGCAAAAGTAAAAGTTACTTGGTTATGTTGATGTGAATGTTTTGACATGACCATCGCGATGGAATGTCAGAGGCTATCAGAGATAGTATGAATTGCCATGAGTTAGCCTAAGGAAGGTTATATGACATTATTTTTTTAATCATGGATTCATGGGTGCTAATATGCTTGAAATGATATCTATATATATTGGCATGAAATATATGGAACTTATATGCTTGTAATATATGTTTGCATGGAAATTGACATGAAGCATAACTGATGAGAATGGTTCATGTAGTGCACTGCCATATAACATGAGAATTTGAAGACATTAGCATTGCATTTTTGCACAGGACATCAAAGATATTGTGTGCATGGGTATGGCCATCCATCATCATCAAGTTGATGAAATAGATAGCGAAGCTAAGACTTGATGACATCCAATAAATGACTCACTAAGAAGTATAAAAGAAATATAATTAATGTGGTTGGGCGGAGTGAAGTTGGACCGTTAACCCCCTCAGGTGAAAAGCCTGGAACATGGGTGTAAGAGATCCGCGCGGTGTGATCCTAAAAGTTCTCAACATGGGGGTGTAGACCCGCGTGATCCGAAAAGTTCGCGTTCGTGAGAAGACACACTGGCCATGTTTATCACATGTGACTTTGCCAGTGGATGTGGTTCTGATTGACTTGGGATTTGTTGCCCATTGGCACTTGCATTTGGTAATGGAGCCTGTGAGGGCTCGATACATGGGTCATTGGTAATACCAGTGACGGTTGTCACATTTGGCTTATGCATATGTGAGGACAAGCTCTGAGTGACTTCGATATATTACTCAACATGATATTATAATGAGTCATAAGGGCTCGATACATGGGGCATGGTGAGCCGAGTCTCATCTGGCGGTACGAGACATTCGTGTAGACATGTATATGTTGCACTTGGATGTGTGTTTGATCGTACACATTGCATGTGCACTCTAGGTGGGAGAGTTTTGTAGAGATTATCGGCTCAACTCCGTCGTGGGACCACATTTCAGGTGCAAGACAGTTACCAGTGGACAATGCTCCTTAGAGGTCGGGATTGAGAAGACAACCGGATTGTTACTTTGATATATATTTTGTAAATATATATGAGTTTTATTTATTTGTATAAGAGTGAGGTAATGTAAACTCTTATGGACTATGGTTTTATAGTCATGGGCTTATAT
This sequence comes from Tetrastigma voinierianum, assembly GCA_016808115.1. NCBI lineage: Eukaryota > Viridiplantae > Streptophyta > Magnoliopsida > Vitales > Vitaceae > Tetrastigma > Tetrastigma voinierianum. The sequence goes on from JAEQBH010001647.1 coordinate 664,307, forward strand.
GTTTAAGTATGGATAAATGGGCCCTATGTGGCCACTTTTACTCGTATGTGGACCTGGTGTGGTCGTTGTATAATATTGGGCCATGTTTCCATGTACTTGTACAGGTTGTATTTTGGGTAGAGCTCCCTGTAAAAAGGAGACTCTACCTGATTTTTGGTAATTATAGGTTCCAAAAAATGGGACACGATGGTGTGGTGTTGGGTTCCTTGACATCCACGAGTATTCCATGGCCGACGGTTGTCAACCTGACCCCGATAGGGGTGTCACAAAGATGGTAGCAGAGCAGGTATACCGACTACCTAGGGCTTGAGGGACATAGGCCAGCCATGCTATTATGGTGAAAATCGATACCAAATATAGCTTGGTGCAGAGCTTAGGTTCATGATTTACCTAGTGTTTGGTGTATTTGATATTGACATCACAACGTGGTACCAAGGCATGTGTACGTGGATTACCAGGACTAGATGGGCCATGGGTTTAGACCATTGCATTCATCTTCGTGATCTGGCGTTATGCTGCCATGATGTATGTTCCGTGATTGTGTTTTACAAATTGAGTGAATTATATACATGGTAGGATGTATATAGGAAAAGGATGAACACTAGGGTTAGCAAACATAACCTTAGGGGTTCGGAAAACAAAATGAACATGATAGTTCGAGAACCGATGTGTATTAGTGTTTGGCATTATGCACCACTAAGGAAAAAGGGATGAATGGTGTAGTTCATGATGTTAAGTCTATTAGTGGTTGGCATGAGCACTACTAGTTAGACTAAGATAGAAATTTGATAACTCTATTGATATCTAACACGTGTAGATAGCTAGTAGAGGAAGAGGATGTCGAGGCGTGTGGGCTGAGCACAACCCACGACCACCTTAAACCAATGCACTCATGTTGTTGCTAAGGATCGCACCCTTATGCAGTAGTAGCTGTTGCCACCATCGTAACAAGCCGGGGTGCAACCTGGAAACCATAAATAAGTAACCTCCGCAGGTTCGAGGCACATTATCCTCTCGCCCTCAAGGAAGGAGACCTTACCGGCGAAATGTTGCTCGATTATCGTAAAGGATATTGGCATTGTAGTCGCCATTATTGCAATGTGGCTATATTTTACCATTGCACCCTGATTAGCAACAAAGGGGACCGTGGAGGGACGAAAACCTCCAGGGGTTTCAGTACATCATCCTCCAACACAGCTGGAGGAGGGGACTCATAGTCGTGACACCTCGCCATTGGAAAAGGAGTAGATGACACACTGAGCATCCGGGATATAGGTGCTAGTACTAAGAGAAAGAAGAACTAATCTTCTTTCAAGATATTGTTTGGATTATGGTGCATCACATTCAGGCTACATCTGGTGGATGTTTCTGGCTTGCAGGTAGAAACCTCTCGATGAGCCAGCACGTGAGTTCTCCCCTGCGGACTAGGGTGAGGATTGATTAGATATGCTCGAGATTGTGGTTAGAGATCTCTGACTTCGCTTCACAGCGGACCTGTACACATATCGGATTTTGATGTCATTCTTGGCATGGATTGGTTGACAGCACACCGAATCGTCATTGACTGTGATAGTAAGAGGATTTCTACTCACATACTGATCAACCGTGACTTTTCAGGGGAGAAGCACATGTGTTTTTACCCTAGACAAGGCATGACTCGCATGGGAGTGGACAGCTGATGGGCTGGCTTAGCAAGCCTTACCCTGTGAGGACGAGGTGAGACAGAACAGATTCACCCTGTAGTTTGCGAGTATGAGGATGTTTTTCCAGATTAGCTACCGGGATTACCCCCGCACAGGGATGTGGACTTTATCATTGAGTTACACCCTGGTACGTCACACATTTCTATGACTCCTCATAGGATGGCACCGGTTGAGTTGCAGGAACTCAAGGTATAACTGCAAGAATTGTTAGACAAGGGTTTTATTAGACCGAACACTCCCACCTCGAGTTCTTTCTGCCTCGCTTTACTAGGAAAGAGGTCGCACTTGAGGAACATGAGTGAGAAGGCATTCCAGAACTGGTGTGAGGCTTACTACACCCTGGCCCCGATAGTTCCAAAACAGTGACAAGAGGTACACAAGCAAAAATTATGATGTGCTCTAAGGACTGACCGGATGCTCACAAACCGGAGGGTCGGCTTATGGTTCCAAATCTAAAAGCATCATGAGCAAGCACTACCCTACAATGGGATCTAGAGTTAGTGGTCATAGTCTTTGCCTTAAAGATTTAGTGCCGCTATCTGTATGGTGAGCAGTTTGAGGTATTTCAAACCACAAGAGTTTGAGGTATATCTTCACATAGTGGGACCTCAACATGAGGAAACGCAGAGGGATCGAATATCGGGAGGATTATGAATTCACTTTGCATTACCATCTTGGTAAGGAAAATGTAGTGGCTGATGCTCTTAGTCGGAAGTCACGGGGAGTACTGGCTAGTATAGCTTCTGAGCAAGGTATGCTCGAGACTGTGACAGGTCATAGCAGATGCTGATCAGTTCAGGAGCACTAGTGGAGCTCGTAGCTACGTCTCCCTATCGAAAGGGTAGAATACCGAGTCCCAAAGTGTGACTTGAGATATCGCTCATCGTGACCGAGTATAGGTAGTACAAGCAATCGAGGGTCAAGCCATTCACACGGATGGTAGTCTTCTAGCTTAGGGATCTGACAGGGTTCCCAATTGACAGAGCCAAGAGAGGGGATCCTCAAGGAGTTCCATTGCTCTCGTTTTGCAATGCATCCAGGTGGTACAAAGATGTATCACGATCTACGTCGCCAGTATTACTGGAGCGGGATAAAGAGACACGTTATGGATTTTGTTCGACGATGTCTCATGTGTCAACAGATTAAGGTCGAGCATCAGAGGCTAGCATGTCTACTCCAGCCATTGGAGGTAGCGAAGTAGAAGTGGGAGCATATCACGATGGATTTTGTAACTCACTTGCCACAGACATCGCGGAAGCATGATGCGGTGGGCAGATGCGGGATGTGCTTACCGAGTCGGCACATTTTCCGGTTGTGCATGACCTTCACACCGGAGGGGAATTCTCTATAAGTTGTACATACGAGATTATACGCCATGGAGTTCCGCCCCATAGTATCACATCTGATCCCGTGTCATACCACCTCGAAGAGTTTCTAGAGAGCCATGGGGACATAGTTGAGGATGAGCATCAAGCCATCCATAAACCGATGATTTGCTAGAGAGGACTATACAAGTGTTGCAGGACATGTTGAGAGCACATCCCGATCCCCAAGGTAGCTAGGAGGTGCACTTTTCCCCTCGGGGTCGAGTTCGCCTATAACATATCGTGCTAGTATACGATGGCGCCTATGAGGCATTGCGGAGGCCATGCCTATCTTCCTTGTCGACCGAGGTAGGAGAGAGCTCCAACACTAGTCCAGAGTTGATTAGAGTCGCCTCTAAGAAGGTGGATTTGATACGGAAGCGTCTTCTCACCCGATCGTAGCTCTACAGAAGAGTTACACTAACAATACGACGATCAACTCTTAGAGTTTGAGGTGGAGATCATGTCTTGAAGGTTATGCCTGGCAGAGAAGTGATCAGGTTTATAAGCTGAAAGCTTATCACCGAGATAGCATTGGCCCAAGGTACCTCGAGAGGGTGGGTATAGTTTCTTACCGGTTTGCATTACCACCGAGTTTATTGAGTGTTCATGATGTATTCCATGTCTCCATGCTCCATAAATACACTCCATATCTGACTCATGTAGTGGATTGGGGTGAGCTTGTTGTTGATACAAATGGGACCTTCGAGGAGGGACCAATGCGTATCATAGATAGCCGAGACCAGGTTTTGCGACATAATACTGTGAGGCTAGTGAAGGTGATATGGCGGCACCGAGGAGTAGAGGGGGCAACATGAGAGTGTGAGGACACGATGCGTGCTGCCTATCCTTTCTTATTTGAGGATGAAGGTACGTTCTTTATTCATTTGGTAGCATTCAATGACTATTGCATATGCATGTGATTGCATATGGTTGCGTGTAGGAATTTTGGGACAAAATTCTTTTAAGGGGGGAAGAATGTAAGACCCGAAAAAAAAAACCTAGAAATTTGAATTTTTGCTAGGAAGGGCAAAATGGTAATTTTTTTGGAATTCTTCCTAGATCTCGGATGATGAAATGAACTTCACCGTTGGAATCGTCTCGCGAAATCTGGTCACCCAAGTGAATTTCTTTGAATTCCGAGATAGTCAGATTTTTACGAATTTCGAGGTGACGGGCGTTGAGTGGACCCCGAAAATGAGATTTTTAGAAAACTCCTGAAAAGTGTTAGATATTTAAAGAATGTCCATTTAATATAGATGGAACTGAAACCAAGACGAAATAAATTGTTTTAGGCGAAAACGGACCAGGGAAGCGTGACACGTGGCGCGATGTGAGCCACGTGTCTCATGTATAAATACAAGAAATATATAAAATCAAAAAAAGATCTCACAATTTGGTCTAAGACCAAACGTTAGAGAGAGAGAGAGAGGGGAGGGAGAAGAAAAGCAACCTTTATCCGGCGATTTCACAGGGTTTTACCGATCGAAACTCGACAAGATGAGAGTTAAAGTTGCTCTAAGCAACGAGAGCTACGCGTCGGTATCTAAATCACAAGATTTCGCCAAGGTCTAAGGTTCGGGTTTTCATGAAAACTGAGAAAAAAGGCGGTGTCTTGGGAAATCACGCTAATTGAAGTAGGGTTTTTATCCTACTCGGTTTACTTTCTATCTAAGGGTACTGTAGTGGTGTCAGCGAGAATGTTATCCGCTTTTTTCCTCCAACCCATGATCAGAGCCAGCTAAAACTCGCCATCCTCATCCGAATTGAGTGATTTTTAATTTCGGATAAACTAAACTTATAGAGAACATATCTCCTCAACAGTCTATCCAAATCTCACTTTTCGACCAAAAAACGCACGCAGCGAGCTATGTTCGCGCTGCTCGCTGAGACCCCATGACTGTTAGCCATAACTTCTGGCCATCACTATCCAATTGAGTGATTCTAATTGATGAATAAATTAGACTTATGGAGAACATATTCTTTGAAAGAGGTCTATCCAAATTCGACCCTTTGGACTCAAATGGTATTCAAAGCGAGCTATGTTCAAACAGCCGGGTTATGTTTCAAAATGAGTAGTCTCCTGGTTGTTTAGGACATATCTTGAGTTTCGACATCCACTTCCGTGATTCCGCTTGGAGAAGAATCCTACACAACCGTATCTTCAAATGAGTATAAAGAACTGTCAGCATGGATTAAGACCCCTCAACGGTATCACAGATCAAGCTTCCAAGCAGTAAGAAAGAACCGACCAGTTTTGAATGAAAAGGCTATAACATTTTCGTCCGAACTCTGTTTCAAGTGGTCTTGGACTCTATGGAAAGCCCATTGAGTCAAGAATCTATCCATATGCCTGTGGAGGGAAATTGGTGTCCACGACCTTGCTAAAAGTTGGTGTTTGTTCCAAGTGTGTAGATGACACAACTACTACATTTCTACGTGTGCCTCCAACTTAACGACCATATCTTTTCGGGCCTCGAACCCTTTCTTTGGGTGTTCTTGGACTCTATGGAAAGACCATTGAGTCAAGATTCTTTCCATATGCCTGTGGAAGGCAGTGGGTGATCACAACTATGCTGAAAATCTATTTTTTTTTACCAAGTGTGCAAAGTACTGTTATGTCGATGAATAATGATTTGACATGACCACAGATGGCATGTCGTAGGCTATTGTATTAGGTATGAATTGCCATGAGTTAGCCTAAGGAAGGTTATATGACATTATTTGTTTAGTCATGGATTCATGGGTGCTAATATGCTTTAAATGATATCTATATATATTGGCATGAAATATATGAAACTTATATGCTTGTAATATATGTTTGCATGGAAATTGACATGAAGTACAAATGATGAGAATGGTTCATGTAGTGTGCATCATACATGTAACATGAGAATTTGCAGTGACATTAGCATTGCATATGCACAGGGACATATGCATATTGGGTGTGTGTGCATGGGTATGGCCATCCATCATCAGTGTTGATGAACAGGTAGTGAGTTCGTACTTTGGATGACGTCCAATAAATGAATCACGATTTAAAGCATAAAGTGAAATATAATTAATGTGTATTGGGAGAAGCAAGAAGGGGACCATAACCCTCAGTGAAAATCCCGAACACGGGTAAGAGAATCTCGTGATCCAAAAGCCTTAACATGAGTGTAGAGACCTACCTGCAGATCCGAAAAGTTCTCAAGGTCTAAAGAAGACACATCTGGCCATGTTTATCACATAGACTTCTGCAGTGGATAGAGCCTGGGATTAACTCGGGATTTGTTGCCCATTGGCACTTGCATTAGTAATGGAGCCAAGTGAGGGCTCGATACATAGGTCATTTGTACTCAAAGGACGGTTGGGTCACATTTGTCTTATGCATATGTGAGACGAGTCGGTGAGTGACTCGGGATATATTACTCAATGACATATTGAGTAATGGAGCCAGCAAGGGCTCGGTACATGGAGCATGGTGAGTCGAGTCTCATTCATGGCATGTAGACATTCAGATAGACATATGTATGTTGCACTTGGATGTGTGTTTGATTGTGCGATCATTGTAATGCGGCACTTAGCGGAGTAGCCTCGTAAGAGATTATCACTACCGGGCTTTGCTCACCTGGGCCGTGGGACCACATTTCAAAAGCAGACGCTTACCAAAGGATTCGCGCCTCCTCTAGAGGTCGTGATCGGTATTGTTTGATTAGGCTTTGATATATATTTTGTAAATATATATGAGTTTTATTTATTTGTATGCGTGAGGTAATGTAAACTTTTATGGACTATGGTTTTATAAATATGGGCTATATAATGAGAGTATGGATAAATGGGCTCTATGTGGCCATTTTTACTCGTATGTGGACTCGGTGTGATCATTGTATAATATTGGGCCATATTGCCATGTAATTGTATAGGTTGTATTTTAGGTAGAGCTCCCCATACAAAGAAGACTCTGTTTGATTTTCAATAAATCATGAGTCCTGGAAAAGGGGATACGATGGTGTGGTGTCGGGTTACTCGACATCCACAAGTATTCCGCGGTTAACTGTGTCAGTTAACTGGGACCCCTGCGATGTATACACACAACATACAAATCAAAGCTAAACACCATATAGTTCATTGTTTAGACTACATCAAACCCTAAAATGAGATTAGCCTATGAGAGGAGAATACTACTAAACTAAAGTGTATAGAGAAAACATAAAAGAGGAAAAGAAATATCTATATGGAAGATGAATTGCCTAATCCCCCTTCAACCTTCCCTCTTTTTCTCAATCTTCTTTCTTCCCCCAAAGAGATCTTTGCCCTAGTTTAGGAAACGCCGGGGCTCTCCTTAACAACCCCTCTCTTCGCTCCCCACCCTCCCTCTCTCCTTCAATGCCCTAATTTCCCCCTCCTTATAAGCCAAAAACCAAGAGAGAAATAGGAAATGGGCTTCAACTTAACATGGGCTCGACATCTGCGCTGTAGCGTGGCGGATCTGACGTTGTAGTGTGGCAAAAATGGGGAGCTACTGGAACCATCCAAACCAACTCACGCCATTGTGTAAGTGGTCTCATGCTAAAGGGTGAGGCACTCATGCTAAAGCGTGAGCAACTCACGTTTAATTCATAAATTCACTCCTTCACTTCATGATGTCATATCTTCCTCATCTCGTGACTAATCACACGATTTGGGGTTCACGGAAAGCCTTCGTAGCCTGGGATTCGCCCATGCCAATGAGAGGTCATAGAAGGACATCACGTAGGAGAAATGATCACATGTTTTCTGTGACTACATGATGACTTTGCCGGTTTTTCTTGGCTTTCACTTATTCAGCTCAATGGTTGGCTTAATCACAAAATTGAGAAAATAAAGCATTATGACACTATTTTTTAAACATATTTGTTAAACATATTTTTTAATCGAGACACAAAAAGAGGAAGAGGTAAGCTTTACCTCAAAGAAATATTAAATCTCATTTCTTTTTTGAGAGATAAATATCATGTCTAATGTTACACTGCTACAAAACAAAGAGAAAGTTGTTATAAAGAAGTTGTAGTGATCTTATGTGTAGTAGAAGAAATGTTTTCCAAGTTCGATGAGAGTTATAATTTAGAGGTAAATTTTGGGAACGTCGTAACTGTATTTTGTTGATGCAGTCGTAATTTAGAGGTATTATTTCCAAGTTCCAAGTCCCTTAAATATTAATTGTTGATATATACCTTGCTTTAGTTCCATTACGACACCCACATTTTGATATTTTTAATTTTAGAAGTCTAAAAAATAATATGTTGTTATTAAGAAAATATTTTTTAAGTTGCGTTTTATAAATACTTATTTGAGGTTTATAAAAAATGTGTTTTAAAAAAATCTATTGAGTTTAAGGGGCGGAGCCAGGATTATTCAATATGGGGCACTTAAGTAATATAAGTAGTTATGGTCCAATGTTTAAAAAAATTGGGGGGGCTAATTTATGAAAATCAACCGACATTGAAATGAAACAGATGTAGGATCGTCTTGTACCCCCAGATAATGTATGGTTTTTGGACATAAGTCAGTTGTCCTTTCTCTGTGTTTTTATTAGTTTTTTGGACTTTCAAGCTATCACAACTTTGACGTCTCAACCACTGGCGGAGCCAGAACCAGGGGGGCATTTGGCCCCCTGAAATTTTTTTGAAAAAGTTTTTGGTTTGCATTATACCATGCTCCTGAAATGTACAAGTGTTAAGCTATTAGATTAAGGTTTTTGATTGTTGATTTTTGCAAAAAAAAAAAAATTACTTAGGCTCCGTTTGGAACCCAAAGTCTTCGTTTGGAACTCTAAAATGTCATGTAAGCAAGAAAATTACTCGCTAAAAATTATTTTCTCGACGTTCGATTCACCGTCGAAAAACATCAAATAAAATTAAATATAACCAAAAAATTTTAAAATTTTTACATATTTTTAAATTTATTAATCCTTGTTTAATATAGAGAAATAAATAAATGAGTTTGAATAAACATATCAAATTAGTTTATTAAGTTTAAACCTATTTTTTTTTATTATCCTCCAAATTTTCTTTCCTTCTATTTTTCCTCTTGATCTTATTTCCTTTGTACTTTCCAGGTTTCAAACATAACCGAAAAGTATTAAGGAATGAAAAAAATAATAAGAAAAATGATTTCATCATGTTTAGCTTCATTGTTGAAAATATAAGTAACGAATATAATCAAAATTCCCAAAATTTAGCGTATTTTTAAATTTCAATCTCAGATAATAGTTAAACAAACAAATGAATAACCTTCAATTTTTATCTTTATTTTTCCCTAGTACACTCCGTTTGGAACATAGAAAGATCAAGGAAAAAATATTCAAAGCAATGATTTTCAATGCTTCTGCTTTATTATGAAAAATATAAAAAAAATCAAATATAATCAAAATTTCTCAAAATTCTATATATTTTAAAAAAAAATTTAGTCCTTATATAATAAGGAAACAAATGAAATGGGTTTGAATAAACATATTAAATTAATTTATCAAGTTTAAATCTACTTTTTATTTTTCTCTATTTTTTTTCCTTTATCTTTTTTCTATTTTCCCAAGATTATAGAACAGTGTGCTTGGTTAAGGTTTGCCTCCTGAATTTTAATCTCACTTCACACGATCTTAACCACTCCTTGTTACTCATAGTTTTGGGACAAAGTAACCTTATGATGGGAAATAAAACTTATTTTTTGTCAATTTTTCAAACTTAATCTAAGTGGCATCGTAATGAACAGTATTAAGGTAATATTTACAGTTTTTCAAGATAGTACTTAGGTAAAATATCATACCCTGAAACATAATAATTTTCTATGAAATCATAATGAATAATGTATTCTACATTCTTTATACCTTTTTGAAAATTATTCCTAAATTAATGGACTAAAACACAAGTTTCCTTTTTTTTTTTTTCTTATTGCCTGTTATCCTTTTCTTTTTAACATTTACCATTTATTCTCAAGTTATTATCCATGCCAGGACCTATTTTCGGGATCTATTAATTTACTTATATAGTAGAGTGGGCAATGGCGGAATTAATGAAAGAACCTAAAGCAATGGCAAGCTCATGTGAGCCTCGATGCAAGAGAAAAACAATATAGTCGAAGAATCTACCTTCAAAGCCCGTATTTCAAGCAATAGTAAAAGAAACCTCAGACACTGATCAAATTCTTACTTTGTCCAGAAGACCTAAATGGAGCTCAACATTGGGGTATGCCCAAAATGATTGCTATTAGAATGTATATTATTGGCATAGAACCCAATTATATATGGTCCCACCTCACTATTTCGCCTGAAAGGTTTTTAGACAATGAGATTGACATCAAGGGTCGAGACTTTCAGCTCATTCCATTTGGTGTGGGTTTTGGTGTACGAGTGAGAATGGTATTTTTAATAATCTCTATTCATATTTCTTTCTCATATATATATATATATATATATATATATATATATATATATATATATATATATATACTATGGTTTTAAAAGAAATTAGATTCTTACATATATAATAAATTATTAATGACAAAGAATAGAGATTTTCACAAATTTATTAGAATTATAATACTAAACAAATTCAAAATTATTTAAAAAATGCTTTACAAATATTTTTCATACAAATTAGTTATTTTAGGATATGGAATTAAATTTAAACTTTTTTAATTTATACTTCCAAGATATTTTTTACTAATATATATATATATATATATAGTTATATATATATATATATATATATATATATAGTATATATATATATATATATATATATATATATATATATATAATTTTTTAATTTAAATGAATGATTAAATATTTGTATGTAGGGTTGGTATGATTTTTTTTATGATTATTTTAAAATTATATTTTGTTTGTAGTAATGGGTATATTTATAAAAAAAACTATAGAAGTTCATATTTAAAATGAAATATAAATTACTTAAAATCTCACGTTGAGCACAGATATTATCAATTTATATATTTTTCATTCAGACTCTTAATATACTGAACACTAATGTAAATAAATCATCATTCTTTTGAAAGATTCTTTAACTAATCAAACACCAAAAATGAAATCAAATTATTAATTTCATTCTGAACGAAACAAAAATGAAAAAATATTCTTAATTCTCTTTCATCATTCCAATGTACCCATACACCTTTGTTGGTGGAAAAATGATGTGTCCTGGATTGGTGTTGGTGCATAGGATGGTACACTTGATGTTGACTTCTCTTTTTCACTTTTGATTGGAAGCTTCAAGATGGTGGAACCAGTAGACACGGACATGGATGGAAGTTTGGATTAATGAGGAAAGCCCAACCTCTGGGCAGTTCCTCTACTAAGAGGAAAGCTATTCTCATTCTATGAACCCACTTGAAGTCCCCAAGAAAATATAACATATGGATTTTATTTAAGATTATTCATATTTGGACTTAATGCTTTAAACTTTTATCGATAATAGCTCAAAATATGTGGTATCATTATTTTAACATATTCAAAATTATTCTATTATATGAATTTTAGCTTTTTCTTTTAAAAACCAAATCAAACACGTTCTCCTATTTTTCTGCTTTTAACAACAACAATTTTGGGGGTTTAGTAACCAAATCATTTTTTTAAATTAGTAAATCAAAATCATTCTCCATTATTTTTTTCTTATTATAAAACATGATTGTAATCCTTTATGCTAAAGGGAAAAAACGAAAATATGCATCAAGAAAATAAAGACAAAAGAAAGAACACATATTAACGTGGAAACCCAAAGTTATTATTCCAAAGTTGAGTACAAATATTTTTTTTTTAATAAACACATATTAAAGTCTAGAAACCCAATGTGAAGGTAAAGTGAAAAATTGCATTTCACATTATTAAAATCTTCATCAAGTGAGAAGTCTACACATATAAACATAATAAATAATATCATGTACCCGGAGCAAGACATGAACTCCTCAAGATATAACTTTCATCCCTCACATGAAATATTGAAGAGAGTCAACCATGCTCAGCTTGTAAAAAAAATGATAAAGGCCTTGCTACTTGAGCTCGATGAGTAATTTTATATCACTGAGCAACAATCATCTTTAATGCTCAGCAGATTTGATAAAGACAATTCTGATCAACTACCGATAAATGACAAGACTAAACAACTCATAAATTCAGAAAGCTACAAATTATAATTTTTTCTGAAATGCTCTTATAAAAATACTATATTTTTACAATTACCATTTTTTCTCCTTATTTGTAAGTAAATCTTTAAAATATTGTTGTTTAGGAAAAAGATTTGAGAAAAAAAAAAAAAAAATACAATGTATGAAGATTTGATTTAGAGGGAAAATACAATTCAGTTTTTTTCTATTATGCATGTAAATTCTTTCCTTAATTAATAATTTTAAAATTAAAACATATTTTGATTATTTGATTAAAACAATGTTTCATCAGATCTAATATTATGGTGCTTCGAATGTAAAACTCACTTAAGTAAGATTTCTATTTATATCATATTTTTGAACTCTGTTTTAACATCAAAACTTATTTTTCAATACTAATATATGACTTTTTTAATTTTGGAGACAATATTTTTACTTTGCAACATAGTTTATAGTTAGTATTATCTATTTGGTAATTAGTAAATTACTTGGATCTAATATTAGTTTCAAAATTTTTTAATTTAGTATTACCTATTTAGAATTATTGTTTTAAATAATATTTTTATTCTAAAAATAAAATAGAAAATATTGTTTGATACAATGTTTTTTTTATATTTTCTACTTACAAATAAAAATATGATGTTTTTAGATTATATATTTTTTTAAACTTCATTTATTTTTTTATTTATGTATTTACAGAATGAATATCTATATAGAAAATAATTGTTAAATGAACATAATAATTTAGGCTTTTAAATATATGTAAATATATTTAAAGAATTTTAACTCTAACAAACTTTATTTTATAAATATTTATGTTACTCGTAATTATTTTATAGAATTTTTTTATATAATATTTTTATTCAATAATTTTATTAGTTAATTTATCTTTTTTAAATTAAAATTTGATCCTTAGTTATTTTATATACATATAAGTATGTTAAATAAAAATTTGTTTTAATTTATTTGTATAATTATATGGATTCAAAATTCATTTTTAATTTGATATTAATTTTTTAATTTAATTTTAGTTATTTAATATGATAAAATGTACCTTAAACTAAACTCTACTTCAAAATGAATTTTTTATAATATGATTTATAAATATATCGACAAAGAAATAAAAATAAATAAGAAAACCAAGATAAAAAACTTAAATATTACAATTAATTTTATTTTTTTATAAATATATATTAATAAATTGTTTAATGGCCTGCTATGACTCACAAACATTGTTAAGATATCTATGATTATTTAAACAATAATTTGGAGGCAAGGATATGTCTGTCCGCATTACGTTTCGAGTGAGATGTACATTGCACATCTTGTCTCAGAAAAAGGTAAGCCCTCATGACTTTTTTAGCCTTCCATACATACCTCTGCTCTCCTACATTGATTGTTTACTTTTTTTTGGTAAAGAAATCAACTTCTTAGATAAACATACATACATGAGAAATAAAAATATTAACGAATTCCAAACTTGTTAGTCTCCCAAATTTGCATTATTGCATGCTGAGTATGAGATTAATATATATTGTTTCTGAACAATTGATCATAATTGCACTTAAGCAATGATCATCAACCTTACATCACTTCAGCAGCAAAAAGAAGAACTTCACAACATTCAAACTAAACATGATTTCTGTATTGACCTATGTTGACTTAACAACATGAATGTAAAACTTGTTCTTCAACAATATTTCCAAAAAAGAAATAATAATTAACAACAAAATTCAGGGAGATTAATTTTGATAAAGGGATTTATAATATTTAGTCTTCTATTATTATAGTGTTGAAAGTTAAACTTAAATGCAAAAGCTTTCCAAAATATTATAACTAAATTTATCTCCGAAAGTAAAGAGTATTTTGCTTTTAGAGTGACAATTTAGTTTTTTTTATTTTCTTATTTTTGTTTCAGAAGTCAAATCCTATGAGGATATATAATCTTTAAATAGGGTGTTCTTTCATTATTCACTACGTACACTAACACTTAGATATCCATTTCTCAATGAAGAGAGGAAGTGGTGGTTTACTGCTGTAGGAGGAGCACTGATTATACTTCTGTCATGCTCTTTATGCTTTTGTTGGTGGACAAGAAATAGCGATAAAGAGGCTTTCAAGGAGTTTAGGGCAAGGGTTAACAGAGTTCAAAAATGAAATTATTCTCATTGCAAAACTCCAACACAATAATCTTGTTAGGCTTTTGGTTTGCTGCATTGAAGGAGAAGAAAAGATACTAATCTACCAGTACTTACCTAACAAGAGTTTAGATTTCTCTCTTTAGTGAGCAGTCTAATCCTTCTTCAAACATGGTTTATTGTGCATTTTTGCTTAACTAATTCGGTTTTTATTGATTAAATTTATTAACATATTTTACTATGAAACAGACCCTAACAAAAAGTATCTGTTGGATTGGAAGAAATGGTACAACATTATTGAAGGAATTGCTCAAGGCCTACTTTATCTTCACAAATATTCGAGATTAACAGTAGTACATAGAGATCTAAAAGCTAGTAACATTTTACTTGACGATGATATGAATCCCAAAATATCGAATTTTGGTATGGCTAGAATATTTGGCAAGAATGAATTTTATTCAAATACAAACAAGATTGTGGGAACATAGTAAGTGAAACAATAATGTCTCTCCTTGAAACACAAATAGTTTCAAAAACTAATACTGCACTTCTATTGCAATTACAGTGGTATATGTCACCAGAGTATGCCATGGAGGGTGTCTTCTCAACAAAATCTGATGTATTCAGCTTCGGAGTCTTGCTGTTAGAGATCATGAGCAGTAAAAAAAATTATAGCAGTCATCACCACGAGCATGAGAGCCCACTTAACCTTATAGGATATGTAAGTTCCTGAAAGTCCATTAATTATCTGTTCAGCTTCAAGAACAAGATTAGTTGACATGTACAAGATTTAATTTTGATAAATACTTTAATTATAAATCTGGCTTGTTTCAGGCTTGGGAGCTGTGGAAAGAAGGCAAAGCTTTAGAGCTAATGGACCAAACATTAGGTGATTGGTCTCCCAATGATGTGTTGAGATGTATTCATGTGGGACTCTTTTGTGTTCAAGAAAATCCTGCTGATAGACCCACCATGTCTGAAGTTGTTTCCATGTTTACAAATGAGATTTTGCAATTATCTGCACTAAGATGGCCAGCATTTTTCATTGGGAGGATTCCAGTTGAATCGGGTATCTCTAGAAACAGATTAGAAAAGTGTTCTATAATGCTCACCCCATGATGGAAGCCGATATTTCAAACTTCAGCCCATTCCTCGAATCCCGCTACTGTTAAATACGCCTATCTGGTTATTGGGTAAGCTCCACGGCCCCTAAACCTGCGCGAATCGGGAGAAGTGCATTTCAGAAGAACTCTTAAGTACTATTATTATATAAGGATGGAAATTTGGTTTCTTACATTGTATCTTCTAACTTGTAATTGCATCCACTGAAAGCATTACCTGAGTGAGTAACAAAATTAGAAAGCAAAAAAATTTCATTTTTCCCCACATTTCAGACCTTCATAGAAGTTGAAGAAACCAGAAAGACGCTTATTTCAGAGATATTGTTAATGTCATAAGAGTGTTTCCCAGGTTACCAAGTTTTTCCTATGGCTGAATGTTGTCACTTGCATGCCGAATTTTATTTATTTGATTGTACTTTATTTAAATCCCTGCTTGAAGCCCTTGAGGCCTAGTTCAACTGGTTAAGGGGTGGAAAGGTGTAATGAAAGGGAGGTTACAAGCCTGAATCTCGGCGGTATGAACAGCATAGTACAACGTAAATGTGTATATATATATATATATATATATATATATCCCTGTTTGAAGAACCAAGGCAACCTGGTCCATGGTCTCAATCTTTAAGAAAAAGAAACCAAACATTCTGTCCAAAAACATTAGATGAGAACATATGGCTACACTAGGAATTTAAGGCAATAAACTGCATTAGAAATGCTACAAAAGAGCTGCTGCAGGATCAGCACCTGTCAAGCTAAATGTATTACAATTGCAAGAATTCAAGCCTAATTAATTAGCTGTTCTTTCCTTTAGTCATTTTTATTTATGCTTTCCATGAATTCGACCAGTCCTACCTATTCTCAAGGTCAAAATTAAAGGCTAATATATATTTTGACCATCCAGCCTAATATCACATCTTCAATTCCTAATGTTGGCCTGCAGGTGGTTAAATGGTTTCTCATGATGCTTTCCGATTGGTTAGCTGCTGCAATGTCTATAAGCTTTTTCACCGTTTTCTTTTCAGGTTTGGAGAGCAGAATTGGGATTATCAGATTTTGTGTTGCATAAGATCCATACATCATCTGAATTTGAGGGAGTTGTTTCATTAGAACTCGGTGCTGCAACAGGTATTTAGATCACTTTTGGCTACTTGGTCATATATTTCAGATATACACTATCTTTAGTGAAAGTTCTTATATGCTAAAATCCATTTATTGCATCCCCTCATTGGTTTCCTTACCTATTAATAAGGAGAAAATAACTGAACCTCAGGTTTGCCAGTTGCTCACTTCTATGATTCCTTTATTTTCAATGCGCACACACACACACACATATATATATATATATATATGATGTCTTAACCAGATTCACATGTTGATGGATTGTTGAGTAAGATATAACTATGGTCCCATTGGTTCTTTAAGAGTTGATTTCAATAGTTCTCAAATTTTCAAAAGTTAAATGCAATTAGAAACAAGGGAAAAAACATGAAAGAATTCTTTGAAGAATGTTGTAATGATGGATTTTTTTTACTTAGATTTTCTGGCCATGGTTGTCATGGGATTTTTCCTTTTAGAATTTATGCAAATCATCAAAAATCCTTCTAGATTGTTTCCAATTTTAACTCTGAAGTCTCTCACAAGCTATAAACTGTAACATAAATATTATGACAGGATTTTATTTGACTGCCTTTATCAGGAATGATTGGTGTAATTCTTGCACATGATGTTGAAAAAAATTGATGCAATGGAGAAGAGAAACATACTAATATCACTTTATATAATAAACTCTTGAAATTACAAAAACACTCACAATGTCTTGAAAAGAAAAAAGAAGAAGAAGAATACAAGAAGAAGGCTCAAACAAGTTCTTTAAACTTTGTCCAAAAACTCTATTTCCTCCCTCTCTCAATAAATCTTTAGGGAAGTAAGATGGAAATAGCTTTGAAAGTGATCAAGCTGTAAAACCCGAGAAAATTATAATTTTCTTAAAAATGGTAAAATGGTCATTTCAGTCAAAATCCAAAATTTTTCTCTGATGACGAAACGGACTTCACCGTTGGAATCGTCTCGTGAAATCTAGCTACCATCGCCGACTTCGCTGAATTCCGAGACAAATGGAATTTCACGCTTTTTCGGCGGCAATCGAAAGTGTCGGGTGCCGTATGACGGCTTGTGAAAGACATGATGAATGTGAGTCACCTACTACACGTAATTCACGACACATGTTGCATGATTTAATAGAGATACTGAGACGAATTGACTAGATGTTTCACTGGCCAAAAAATCAAAACTAAAGGACACAAATGGAATTAAGTGAAAATATTTAAGTGAATAAGACAAAAAGGCAACTTCATCTTCTCCAATTTGAAAAGAAATCGTGCAGTAGGTGTGAAATATAGATTTTAGAGAGAGAAAGAGTGACTTCTCTCTAGATTTCCCGGCGTTCGGACCGTCGATTCTCTTCGGGCCAAGAAGCAAAGCTATTCTACACGCCATACTACGCTGCGGCACACCCGATTTTGCGGAGTTCCGAATAACTCCAAGAGGTAGGGATCTTTCTCACTGCTTATTCTTTCACAAGAGTCATTTTTTATGATGTGCATTTATACTCTGACGGTCACAAGGCTTTCTGGCCTCAAAATCTTTGAACAAAGTGGAGAAAATCCCTATCAGGTGGCCGTGAATAAGGTTAATGTAATGACCTCAAAATATACCCCTAGCGCTCGACATGTTTAGGTATTTGTAAGCATAATTTTTGAATTGTTTGAGCTAAATGAGGTAAAACATGGAAACGACCCGAAATTTACAAGACTTAAGATAAACTGTACCTTTGCCAAAAGGAAGGGTCATAAGACAGCCGTTGCCATGGTTAAAATAGAATTATGCCTAAATTGATTTGCAAAAAGAGAGGGATTTAAGGATTGAAATGAAATAAAATGAAACTTAACCCAAAAATGGGTTTTTGGGAGCCAAACATGGCCTAAGGATAGAGAGCTTGATTTAAGACCAAAATTGGTCTCATTTTGAAGGGAAACAAACCTAGAAGGAAAAAGAGAGTAAGAGAAGAGGAAGAGGAAGAAGAAGAAGAGGGAAGAAGGAGGAGCTCACAAAAGGTATGGATTCTAGTAAGATTTGGTATATTCTGGATTTCTTTGTATGGAATTTAAGGTTTTGTATGGTAAATGGCTTGTCCACAAATCTAGGTTTTGTTAGAATTTCATCCTAACTTTGGATTTCTTGAAATTAGGTTAAGTAAAACCCCACATGGAACAAGATGAGTATGGAATCCTCCCTTGAGGTTGATTCATGGTTGTACTCTATATAAAGTACTCAGAGTTAGGTTTAGAACAAACTCCTTAACTAACCTCGTATTGTCATAGATGGTTGCTTTGACCCATATTAGAAATGGTTTTCTGAGAGTAATTCATGAAAAGTTTTGAAGAAAGCATATGTAATGAAAGATGATTTGAGAGAAGAGATTTACAAGATGAATTTGGAGTGGTTTTGAAGTGTATCTAGAGTATTGAGGATTCGTGAAAATATATGGAAAAGTGAAAACCCACATTCCAAGTGGGAGCCCAGGCCCCGACTGCACAGTCGAGTTGTAGCCGCACGTAGTGTTCTCGTTCTTTCTATTTCCCAACTAGCGCTATTTTGGCCATAACTTACTCATTTATGATCCGATTTGGAAGTGATTCAAGTTTGATTAAATAATTTCAAGGAGAACCAAACATCCTGAAATAGGTACCTTCTTAAATTCTTGGACTTCTATGTGGCCCAAAAATTCACTCAAAGTGGGGGCCATGTTCAAGCCAATTTATGGTTCGCTTTTGAAACATAGGTAGTCCTGCTGTTTAGGACATAACTCGGAGTTCCGGTGTTCGATTGGGTGATTCCAGTTGGAGGAGAAACCCTTAGAACCTTAGCTTTAAAGGAGTACAAAGAAACTGTGCTCAAACAAGTGGAGTCAAGTCATCAGAGTGGCTGTGGTATTTCAAACTGTCCCGAGGTAAAATCGGTAAATTGGATCAGCTTTGACATGAAAATGCCATAACTTTAGCTGATGATCCAATTGGAATGATTCCAATTTCTAAGTAAAATAGATTCCATGAGGGACAAGAATACATGAATGAGGTGTGAATACATAGAGTCATAATCGTATAAGTATATAAAATGCCATATGGAATTGTGCATGAAACATGAACCCCAATATGAAAGGAAATATGTCGTGAACACATAATGTGGCTAAGAATGCCTTTAATTATTCAGACGAATAAAAATAGATGATATATGATTATTATCACATAAAAATTGTAAAGCTTCCTTAAGACCAGTTATCGAATTTTTATTACGACACCTCCTGCTATGCAAGTGCACACGTATAGTACTTTGGGTACTCCCGACAGTACTTGGTACCCTCCCCGATTAGTACCTCCTGTGTGGTGACTCCCCGATTAAATGACGGCACTCGACCGTATTTCAAGACATTAGTACTTCTGAGACCCTAATTAGTACTCGGCACTTCGATTAGTGCGACGGCACTCCTTGACTGCAGCCGACACATTAGTACTTCAAGACTTCGATTAGTACTTCCTAAGATTCTCGTAGTGCGACGACACTCCTAACCGTGCCCGGCACGTGGTACCGATTACTCCTTGATTAGTAACGGTACTCCACCCGATTAGTGGCCTCCACGGCGGGTAACCCCGGCGTAAATCTTTCGGTACTCACGATTAATCTTGGTACTCCACTGATTGAGTGCGCGGCACTCCCGGCCGTGCTCGGCACATTGTACTTTGGTACTCACGATTGAAATGCCCGGTACTCCTGATTAATTACTGCTTGGCACTCCACGGCGTGCTTGACACATTAGTATGACCTCCCGATTAGTGCCGGTACTCTACGATTAGTCTTGACGACACTCTCTGTCGATTAGCCAAACACTCTGCTTTGTGCTCACGACACCTCGATCTTGTCTTGTACCTTCGGGTACTTCTTGTCTTATTAATCTACTCATTAAAATATTCTTTAGTCTAAACGTCAAGCGATTATATGATAAGACTTTGAATATAGAATAAGAGTAAAGATCTGAAAGTACCTACAATTTATACGTACATGTGCGTAGTACCTACAGTGCACCTGCGTGTCTGATACGTAGTACCTCACGGTACTTTTGTACAAATGGAAATGTTTTGTAGTACCTACGAGATATTTAAGTATCCAATCTGAGGAATAAACTCGTAATACAAGTATAAGATTTGTAATACAAGTATATGCTTTATAATATAAGTATAAGATCTCTTAAATACAGAATAAGCTACGTAAAACAAGTATATAAGTTCCGTGGAACCCGATTATAAGTTCCCAGTAATACAAGTATAAGATACGGGAAATACAAAATAAGCTACATAACACAAGTACTAAGTTCCGTAAGACAAGTATATAGAGTTCCGTGTCACCGTATAAGATCAAATCTGAAATAAACTCCGTAATACAAGATTATAAGATCCAGGTAAAGACAAGTATATTAACAAAGTAATACAAGGAATAAGATTGAAATACGAGGAAATAAGTGTGGATTACGTGAGTACTTGGGCATGTTAGTATGGAGTATTAGTTAGAAGTACCTACAAGTACTTTTAAATAAATATATAAGTTTGATATAAGCACAAGTATGTGTTTTTTTGGACATTTGAACAAGTAGTACCTACGGGTACTTCCGTATAAGGATAAGTTCCGTAATATCAGTATACGCTCCGTAATATCTCTGTAGTACTTACGGGTACCTCCAAACAAGTGTAATCTCCGTCGTATAAGTATAAGCCTTATGGTATAAGTATCCGGCCGTAGTACTTTATAAGAAATTTTCCTACGTATAAGCATAGGATTACGTCAGCTCACATGGGAGATCTGAGATAGATAAGTACCAGTACATGTATAAGTACCTCTGTATAAGCATAAGTTCTGTCAACTCCTATGGGAGATCGAGATAGATTAGTACCAGTACGTGTATAAGTATCTCTGTATAAGCATAAGCTCTGTAACTCCTACGGAGATCGAACCGTTATGCTGATAGATAGAAGTATGATACGTGATAAGTATAAAGTCTAACTATATGTATAAAGTTCGGTACGTATATAAGGAATGCGAATAAGTATAAGTATGTATCTACCGGAAATAGAGTATAAATTGTGTCTACGGAGATAAGTATAAAGTGTGACCTACGGGAGGTCGGAATAAAATTAAGTCTTCCATAGAGTGCTGTAAGATTTGAGTATGTATAAAGTTGCTCCTAAATATAAGTTCGATCTTAGTAGATAAAGTCTGAACAAGCATAAGTTTGTTACAAAGGATAATTATGTATGTAAAGTGTGTTATATGAATTCATGAGATTTTGATATCACATTTTACGTATATGTTTATTATGATTCGAGTATAAATGCATGTGTATCGATATAAGTTATAAGATATGTTTCACTAAAGCGTAAAAACATGCGGGTTTTAATCAGGTGTAGGTATAGGAGAAGACGTGAAAACTCGCGTGCTGCGAGGCGGCCTGCTAGTAGGGGTTCCTTTGCATGTAGGTTCAGCTCGATTTGTAAATGTAAAAATACCGGTTTTGCATTTGTAAATGGAACTTAGTATATATATATAGATTTTGATGGACTTCCTCCCGTTGAAGTAGTTCTTTTGATATGTATATGATATTTTGATTCGATAAAAAAAAAAGCAGGTAAAAAGTCCCGATATATATATGGTCTAGCCTGAACTCAGTTCGAGGATCCATGACCGGGTCGGATCGGAATCGAAGTGTGATAGTAAACCCTAGGGTTCCTCTTGTTCCGCGTGATTGGTTGTGTGATTATTGTGTTGTTGGGTGATTCAAATGAATTGCTTTGATGGTTATTAGCCCGTAATTTAATTTTGGTGTTATTGATTGTGAATTGAATAACATGAATTATAGATAAATTTTGTTAATATATACATATAAAATATATTAGCATGAATTGTGTAAATGGCAAAATGCATTCCATATGCACCGGGGTACCCTAGATGGTAGGTGTGAGTGCATGACATGAAAGAAAATGAAAGAAAAATGAAAACGGTTGTGAAAGGAATTTCAACGAAGATTTTCCGAAGAATTGCCTTGGAGAGTTGTCCAACAGTTCATCTCGGAGGCTGACCCATGACTATTTCGGAGAATTACCTAGCAATTCACCTCGGAGGGTTGTCCATTATATTTCTGAAGCTTCGGTAGTAAGTTTCGAGAACAAAACCTTTTGTTTTGGCCCCGTAATTTATTAGCATTTGGCTTAGGCATGTGGGGGAGTCGGTGAGGACTCGAGACATGGGATTGGGCATGTAGACATTGAGTAGGTTCATGTATTTGCTTGGGTGTGTTTGCTTGCCATGACATATGCACTTAGGTGGGGAGTAACCCATATAGGAAATTATCACTACTGGGCATTGCTCACCCTATTGAGGGATCATTATTTCAGGTACAGAGAGTGTACAGGAGGACGTCGCTCACTAGAGGCCGCGTTTTAGAAGAAAGCCGAATTATGGCTTTGGTATTCATATTCTATAACATGTATTAAAACTCTAAATTTTGATATATGTTTTGGTTAAGAGTAATGTAATAACTCTTGAACTATTGTTATATAGTTGATATATATTTTGTGAGTATTGATGCATTGGCCCAAGTGGCCATTTCTACTCGCACGTGGACTGGGAGTATTGGTCGTTGCCAAAATGTTAGGACATGTTGCTGTTTTGGGGTAGGCTCCTCGTACAAGGAGACTGCTCGATTTTAAGTGAGTGTTGGGTTACCCAACATCCACAAGTATTCCGCGGGTTGACGGGTTGTCAACGGACCCCCGGGAAATGAGGTGTCACACAAGCCGTTTTTACTTTTTTGCATAAGATTTCAAAAGAAGAAAAGCCATTCTTATAGAACACTCTTAGAGTTGAATAAAAAAATAGTTACAAAGAATGGAAGACTCTTTATCTTCCTTACCCTCTTGAGATTATGACATCCTACAACATGCATATATATTTAATTTTAAACATATATTTAATCTCAAATGTTACAAACTTAGGATCTTCCTCAACCTCATAAATTTTGTAACAATCCAATACCTTATTCATATGTTTAATGCACACATTAAACATGATTTACTCACAAAGGTTACAAACTTATTATCTTCTTCAACCTAATAAGGTTTGTAACATTTCATATGTTTAATCCATCCATTAAACATTATCTATTCTCAAATATTACAATCTCAATTCACCATTGATTGTGTAACTCCTTTTACACATTAGATGCTTAAAAGTATAACTCTTCTTACACTTAAAATATCATCACAAATGTAAATCTTCTTACACTAATAATATTATAAAAAAATATAACTCTTCATATACTTATTTTTAACCAACAATATAAGAAAATATATAACAACCCCCCACTTGGTTAAAAATAAAATCAACCCTTTGTAACCACAATAGTGAAAATGCATAAAATAAAATATCTTTATATTTGAATTTTATCTTAGTGTAATTGTCACAAAGCTCCATTGAAATCTCAGGTTTCTTGTAGCATTGAACTAGTTATTCCTTGTAATGAAACCAGTAACACCACACACACTTCCTGACCACGTAGTGTCAGTTTTTCTGCTACTTAACCTTTTATAGCCATGTGCTCAATCCATTCAAGAATTTTCTTGAGAGAAACTCCAACTCTCGTGAGAGGCGGCACCACCCCAAAGTTCATATAGGTGAAATTCTTCCAACATTCTTGTTACTTTTAAGATGTTTGTCACACATAGACTGAATTTCATTAAAAACATTATGCTAAACCCTCCAAGGGTAACAATCAACATTATTTATCACAGATGGAACTTAAAAGTTCTAATGTTGCCATAATTCATATATCAATGACTCATTTTTACTCAATGAACTTAAGACTAGTCATTTCTTAGAATTAAGACGGGTTACTATCATTGGTGAATTTTATTTAAGGAGTTTTAGTTTCATCCTTTTAGATATTTGTCCTTGCCAAAACTCTTGTAAGAAGGCCCCAGTAAAAGAATCCGCCAAGTTTCACTTGATCTCACAAATGAGATTGGGATGATTCCATCTTGAATCAATTGTTTATACTTTTCAATATAGTGAGTTTGGTTCAAAGCATAACCACCATTATTTCTCTTTACTTTGATATAAAATATGGTATCAAATTTTCTAATATATTTCATCTTGAAAGTCGAGGATATAAACCTCTTTGTTTCTATCATTCTTTCCATGTAATCATTCAAGATTAACATGTCATCCACATATAGACACACTAAAATCACATAGTCTCCACAAGTCATAGAATATAAGCACTTGTCCGCAATTTTTTGTCAAAATACATGTGAAAAAATAGCATGATCAAAATTTTCATGTCATTGTTTGGGAGCTTGTTTTAAATCATATAATGATTTAACAAGCTTGCACACTTTGTTCTCATTCCTCTTTTGAACAAAACCTTCCGGTTTTCCATGTAGACCTCCTCATTGAGATCCCATTCAAGAATGCCATTTTGACATCCATTTGATGAACAACTAGATTAGGAATTTGTAAAACCCGAGAAAATTCTAATTTTCTGAAAAAGGGGTAAAATGGTAATTTTGGCAAAATTAAAAAATTTTCTAGATCTCAGATGATGAAATGGACTTCACCGTTGGAATCATCTCGTGAAATCTAGCTACCACGTCAAATTTCGTTGAATTAGGGCGGTCGCAATTTCCGCGTTTTTGAGTATTTGGGTGTTGGGTCTTGTCGCGAACAAGTAGACATGTGATGTTAAAAGTCACCTCTTACATGTACCATATGACACATGTTGCATGATTAGTGAGGATGAGATGAATGGCTTAGATTAAGCCATGTGTCAAAAATCCAAAACTTAAGGACACAAATGGAATTATTGAAAAGTTTAAGTGAATAAGACAAAAAGGAAATAGTTTTCTTCTTCAATTTGAAGAACAAATCGTGCAGTGAGTGGGGGTTTGAGTTTTTAGAAAGAGAAAAAGTGACTTCTCTCTAGATTTCTCATCGTTCGGACCGTCGGTTCTCAGCGAGATCAAAGAAGCAAGTCGGTCTGCGCGGCGAGAGAGCTGCGCGTGGACAACGGTTGGTGGATTAAACTGACCTCGAGAGGTAGGGATCTTTTCCTACTTGGTTTATTCTCTGGCTAAGAGCCATTTTAATGGATAGGGATTTGTTGGGGCAAGAATGGCCGTGTTATCGATCTCAAAATCTTTGAACCGAGTGAAGAAATCCCTACTTGTGTGGCTGTGAACAGTGCCGACCTGAGGGTTTCACTGTTCATGTGATTTGTTGTGCGATTTTGTGTGGTTTGGGTGATTCAAAATGAATTGCTTGATTGGTTAATTAGCCTATGTGAGCTAATTTTGGTGTTATTGTTGTAAATTGAATAACATGATTTATGTGAGTTAATTGTGTTAATATATACATGAGAAATATATTAGCATGAATATTTTGGAAATGGAATAATGCATTCCGGCGTATACTTGGGGCACCACTAGATGGTAGGTGTGAGTGCATGATATGAAGGAAAATTAAAGAAAAATGAAAATGATTGTGAAAGGAATTTCAAGGAAGATTTTCCGAAGAATTGCCTTGGAGAGTTGTCCAACAGTTCATCTCGAAGGCGGACCCATGACTGTTTCAGAGAATTACCCAACAATTCACCTCGCAGGGTTGTCCAATGTATTTACCAAAACTATGTAGTAAATTTTCGAGAACAAAAAGCTTTTGTTTCGAAAAATGTATTTTACTCGCATTTGGCTTAGTCATATGTGAGGGAGTCGGTGAGGACTCGAGACATGGGATTGGGCATGTAGACATTCAAGTTGGATCATGTATTTGCTTGAGTGTGATTGTTTACCATGACATGTGCACTTAGGTGGGGAGTAACCCATGTAGGAAATTATCACTACTGGGCATTGCTCACCCTGTTGAGGGATCATTAATTATTTCGAGTCTGAGTGTACAAGAGGACGCTCACTAGAGGCGTTGAAACTGACATGTGGCTTTGGTAGATACTTTTGTATAATATGTATTAGAACTTTAAATTTTAATATATGTTTGAATTAAGAGTGATTTATTAACTCTTAAACTATTGTTATATAGTTTATATATATTTTGTGAGTATTGATACATGGGTCCAAGTGGCCATTTTTACTCGCACGTGGACCCGTGTGGTCGTTGTAAAATGTTGGGACAGGTTGTATTTTGGGTAGAGCTCATCGTACAAAGGAGACTCTGCTCGATTTTCATGAGTGGTGTCGGGTTACCCGACATCCATGAATATTTTGCGGGTTGACGGGTGTCAACGGACCCCCGAGATTTGGGGCATCACAGAATTGATGTCAAAGAAAACAATATTCTAATTGATGTTGTTCTTGCCACCGACGCATAGGTATCAAACTAATCAATACATTATCCTTGTTTAAACCCTTTAGCTACTAATCCAGCCTTAAAGGTTTGAATCTTTTCATTAGTTTGATATTTCCTTTGAAATACCCACTTACACTCAATTGGTTTAGACCTTGGTGGAAGGTATACCAATTCCCATGTTTGGTTAGATATAATTGAATCAATTTCATCATTGATAGCCTCTTTCCAAAAACTAGCATCTATAGAAGTCATAGCTTCTTTGTATGTTTTGGGATCCTCTTCTATTTGAAGTACTATAGGAATCTTCCTTATAATATTTTCTCTATTTCCTTCTACTAAGTAAAAGGAAATTCTTTGAGAATCAATCTCATCCGATCCCAACACTTTTTATTTTCTAACTCTTTGACTTTTTCAAGGTGCAATGGATTGCTCAACAACCTTTGGAGGTGTCACCCCTTGGGACTCTCCAACACTAGTAGATACTTGAGAATTATCACTCAACAAATTCTCAAAGAACTCTACATCTCTTGATTCAATTACCACATTAGACTCCAAGTCTAATAGCCTATAAGCTTTGCTATTTGATGCATAACTACAAATGCCTGTAATGGCCCTTGGACCTATTTTTTTTTATTTGGATCCATTTTCTTGCTATAAGCAAAGCCTTTACTGAGTAGCCTATATTAGGCTTCCTTCATTTCCATAACTCATATGGAGATATCTCATTTTTCTTTGGTTCCGGCAATAATGCCAAGGTAATATCGAGGATGCAGAAGATCTTGAGTGCCATAAGAAGGAATCTTACCTTGTCTTGCCACCTAGTGAAGTTGGAACCATCAAAACGATCCAACCTCACAAGGTCTTGGTTCATGATCTTGCTAGTCTCTCCTTCCATTTATTAGAGAATAGTGTTTTTGATTGTTGGAAAAAATTGATGCAATAGAGAAGAGAAACACATTAATATCACTTTATGTAATAAACTCTTGAAATTACAAAAGCAATCACAATCTCTTGAAAAAAAAATAAGAAGAAGAAGAACACAATAAGAAAGCTCAAACAAGTTCTTGGAACTTTGTCCAAAGACTCTATTTTCTCCATCTCTCAAGAAATCTTTAGGGAAATAAGATGGAAATAGCCTTGGGATTGATCAAGCCTTTTACTTTTTTGCATAAGATTTCAAAAGAAGAAAAGTCACTCTTATAGAACCTCTTAGGGTTGAATAAAAAAATGGTTACAAAGATTGGAAAACTCTTTATCATCCTTACCCTTTTGAGATTGTAACATCCTACAACATGAATATATATTAATTCACACATTAAACATATATTATACTTATGTTTAACCAATAATATATGAAATATATAACACATGCTGCTAAGACAATGTTCATAACAGGGGTGCATAGAACTTTTGAAACTCTAGCTTGATTTATTTTATTGTTTAGTTGTTTGCAATTTCTCTATTATCAAGAGTGTGTTACTTGAGATTGTTCCTGGTTTGTGAAGTAAGTTTGCAAACTTCTTATTTAATGGAGGTGTTTACGTCTAAGCTTAATATACTTTATAAAATTATTTTATATATGTAAATGGAATCGCGGAGGTTTTTCTTGGTAACCAAACAACCCCCTTACCAAGCATTTTCTATAATTCAACTATCTCAATCGGTCACTTTTCTTAGTCAAAAGTGAAACCTTTCCACCCACAAGAGTTTTTTTTTTCTTTTTTTCTCACAGTTATTTTAAGAGAAAAGTATGTATCAGTATATAGATATAGCAATAATGGGATATAAATGATAAAAAATAGGTGCTTCAATACATATTGTGAAAAAATAATTATCTTTTGGTTAAATACTATATTAACTTATTGTAAATTCGACCATAATATACAATGGATACTACCATAACATAACATATCCTGTTATTTTCAGTGTATTTTGTTGGGAAAGACTATCAAATGCAATTGTTCTAAAAATGACCTTTTCCTCTTTGTGTACCAAAAATAGGTTCAACAACAAAGCCAACCAAACAACAATAAATTAACCACAATGAGGAACATTTTTACGTGGAAAACCCTCAAATAAAAAGGGTAAAAAACCACACACACGGGACCAGAAGTAAGAAGTATTAAACTTCCACTATTTGACAATGGCAATAATCGGTTACACCAAGTTCTTCTATAACAAGAAATTTAGAGGCTCACAACAAACACACATCAAGAATATCATTCTTGGAACACCAAAACAACAAACATCATCCCAAGGATGGATACAACAAGAGAAAAGAGGAAAAATCTCACCAAATGGGTATTGTGGAGAGTTAATCAAATATCGAAATCACTAGGATTAAAGATCACCTTACAAGGAGTCACCACGTCAAATTTGAGCCAAAACCAACATTGTTTGGTTAATTCAAACAATGGCCTTTGCCCATTGGTCTAGCCCACACAAAGGGGCGGACCTAACAAATCTCACCCCTCCCTCCTGTATCGTGGGCTCAGCAGACCACTCTCTACCTATAAGCTTCTAGCTTCTCCTTAGGCAAACACTAGTCAACATGTCTTATCCATTCTCACTGGTATTTATTTTCTCCAAATACAATTGCTTTGCCTCAAGCACATCACGAATCCAATGATATCTAACATCGATATGCTTCAATCTTGAATGGAACGTCGAATTCTTAGGGAGGTGAATGGCACTCTAGCTATCACTATAAACAACATACTTCTCTTGTTTTAACCCCAATTATTCTAATAATTTTCTTATCCATAAAGCTTCTTTACAACCCTCAGTAATAGTAATGTACTTAGCTTCTGTGGTGGATAATGCAACACATTTCGCAACTTGGATTTCCAAGAGACAGCTCCCCCTGCAAAAGTCAACATGAACCTTGAAATAGACTTTCTTGAATCAACATCACCTGCCATGTTTGAATCTATGTATCCATCTAGCATAGGTTCACCACTGCCAAAACACAAGCACACCTTGGAAGTGCCTCTCAAATATCTCAATATCCACTTCATTGCTTCCCAGTGCCCCTTCCCAGGATTAGTAAGAAACTGGCTAACAACTCCAACTACATGAGCGATGTCTGGCCTAGTACAAACCATAGCATACATGAAACTACCAACAACAAATGCGTAAGGAACTTTGGTCATCTCTTTCATATCTTTTTCACTTATAGGACATTGCTTCGAGCTAAGCTTTAAGTGGCCTAGAAGTGGAGAACAAACTGCCTTAGCCTTGCTCATGTTAAATCTTTCAAGAACCTTCTCAATGTAGCTTTCTTGAGATAACCAAAGCTTCCTATTCTTCCTATCACGGGAGATCTTCATACCAAGTATTTGTTCCACCGATCCCAAGTCAAAAGACTTGCTAAGCTCTCTATTCAACTTGTCAATCTTGCTAGAATCATGACCAATTATCAACATGTCATCAACATACAGGAGGAGGATAATAAAATCATCATTAGAGAACTTTACAGTAAACTACCTGGTAGTCGGATGAAGGATTACATTGTACTATGACTCATCATGAAAGAGTCAAACTTCTTGTACCAGTGCCTTGGTGCTTGCTTGAGTCCATGCAAGCTCTTCTTTAACACACAAGGTTTCTTTCGCTTTTACTTCAAACCCTTTAGGTTGTTGCATGTAGATTTCTTCTTCCAAATCGCCATGAAGAAATGCAGTTTTCACATCAATTTGCTCAACTTCTAAATTCAAGCGAGCAACAAGACCAGAATGACCACGAATAGAGGACATCTTTACCACTGGAGAGAATATTTCTTCAAAATCAATGCCTTTCTTCTTATTGAACCCCTTCACAACCAATCGTGCCTTGTACTTGAGTTGTGAGCCATTGTTTTCAGTTTTCAATCTATACACCCATTTGTTTCTAAGAGCTTTCTTTCCTTGTGGTAACTTCACCAAGTCATAGGTGTGTTTCTCAAGTAAGGATCTCACTTCTTCTTGCATGGCTTTAACCCACTCTTTCTTACTCTTATGTAAAATAGATTCTTGGTAAGTTTCTGGCTTTCCTTCGTCAGTAAGCATCACATACTCATTAGGAGGATATCTTGTAGAAGGTTGATGCTCTCTAGTAGATCTTCTCAATGGTGGTTCATATGGTGGTAATGGAAGTTCTCCATCAACTTGTTCAGTTATCTCAACATCATCAACTATAGGGTCATCTTCATTTTCAATGGCTTTCCCTCCACCTTCCTGCGCTCTCCCCGTGATTAACGCCTGCTGTAGGTGGAACAACTGGATAAATTCTAATTGGAATTTTAGTAGAAGAACTAGCTTTCTCAACCTTGTCACCATCATCAACAAGTTGGTCTTCAAGAAACACAACATCTCTACTTTTGACAATCTTCCTGCTCAATGGATCCCATAGCCTGTACCTAAATTCTTCATGACCATACCCCAAGAAAATAAATGGCTTGGCCTTGACATCAAGTTTTGACCTCTCATCTTTAGGGATATGAACAAATGCTTTACAACCAAACACTCTCAAATGGTCATATAAAACATCTTTCCTTGTCCACACTCTTTTAGGTACACCACCTTTTAAAGGAACTAATGGAGAAAGGTTTATCAAGTCAATTGATGTTCTCATAGCCTCTCCCTAAAAGGACTTAGGTAGCTTAGAATGAGAAAGCATACACCTAATCCTTTATTCAATGGTTATGTTTATTTTCTTAGCTACACCATTTTGTTGAGGAGTTTTAGGTACAATCTTTCCAAGTCGAATGCCATGAAGTTTGCAATAATTTTCAAATGGACCCTTGTATTCACCACCATTATTTTCTTTGACAGCCCTTAACTTTCTTCCTGTTTCTCTTTCTAATATGGCATGGAGTTTTTTAAAGGCATCTAGCACCTAGTCTTTTGTTTTCAAAGCAAAACCCCAAACTTTCCTAGAGTGATCATCAATGAATGTCACAAAATAAAGTGCACCACCAACAGTTCTAGTTTGCATAGTACAAACATCAGTATGAATTAAATCAATAGCATTTTAACGCTTCTAGATGGTGTATATGTGTGAGAAATGCAACTCTATTGCTTTTCCAACTAAACAATGATCCACAGTTTTTAAAGGCATACCATGCAAATTTAGGAAAAATTGCTTTCTAGCAAGAGTTTGAAGTCCCTTTCTCTTATGTGACCAAGCCTCCTATGCCAAAGTTGATACTTACATCCGTTGAGCGCATTGATCTCTCCCTTTATGTAAGCTTAGCTTCCATGACATAGAGGTGTTACGTTTCTTTCCCCTTGCCACTACTAAGAGCGCTGGTGAGCTTCCATTTACTTTCACCAAAGGAATTTGTGAACCCCTCATTATCAAGTCTGCTTGTGGATATCAAGTTAAGACGAATATCTGGAACATCTCTAACATCCTTGAGTACCAGTTTATTTCCAATACTAGTCTCTAAGCAAACATCTCCAATACCCACAATCTTGGATACACCACTGTTTCCCATTCTAACATTACCAAAATCACCAGTTTTGTACGAAGTGAAAAAATCACAATGAGAAGTAACATGGAATGAGGCACCAGAATCAATTACTCAGTTGCTATCTTGGGTTGCAAGACTGACACAAATGATCATCGATCCATGATCATAATATCACCTTGGCCCGACAATTGCATTAGTCTCTTTATTTTCTTTCTTCAAATCATTATGTTCATTTTTAAAAATCCTGCACTTTTTCCTCATGTGGCCAACCTTGTTGCAGTGATAACATTTAATATATTTTTTGGATTTGGATCTTATCTAAAACCATGAGAATTTCTACTTTGACTTCTCCCACACCTTTCTGGTTTTTTTTGTCTTTCCTGTTTTTCATGAACAAGTACTCCAGAAGAAGATTCATATTTTTCTTTCCTTCTAGCCTCTTCATTTAGCAAGCTATCTTTAATAATCTCTATAATTAGAATCTCATTTGGAGTGGAATTACTAACTGTTACAACCAATGTCTCCCATTTATCGAGGTAATTGCAGAAGTAATGATCTTTGCATCTCATCATCAATGTTCATTTCACGATAACCAACTTGTTCACAATGCCTTGAAAGAGCGGTAATAACCGACCGTGTTGTTCCCATCCTTGTACTTCAAGTTGACAAGTTTCCTAATCAAAGTAGTTTTATTTCCTGATGTTTTCCTGGCAAAACGATTTTCAAGCTTTTTCCAAACAACGTCTATTTTTGTTTCATCAAAAATGTGTTCATGTAGAGTTGGATCCATCCACCTTCTCAAATAAGCAATGACTTTTCTATGTTCCACATCCCAATCATCATCAAGTGTGTCTGATGGTTTCTCTATTAATCGAATGGGCTTGTATAAATCTTTAAATAAAGAAAATCTTCCATCATACGCTTCCAAGTGGAATAATTCATCGAATTTAATTTTATCATGCCATCATCCATTTTTGCACACAAGAAAAACTCCAAACAACCAAGCTCTGTTACCACTTTGTTGGGAAAGACTACCAAATGCAATTGTTCTAAAAATGACCTTTGCCTCTTTGTGTGCCAAAAATAGGTTCAACAAATAATTGAGCCAACAATAAAACCAACCAAACAACAATAAATCAACTACAATGAGGCAGCCAATTTTTATAGCTGGAAAACTATGAATAAAAGAATTAAAACCATAGGACACAGTAGGCCACTTAAACTTCCACTATTTCAATAATGACAATAATGAGTTATACAAATTCTTCTCTAACAAAAAATTTAGAGGCTCACAACAAACACACATCAAGAATATCATTCTTGGAACACCAAAACAACAAACATCATCCCAAGGATGGATAAAACAAGAGAAAAGAGGAAAATCTCATCAAATGGTGGAATGACCAAATGGGTATTGTGGAGGAAATTTGTCAGATCGAAGCATTAGGATTGAAGATTACCTTGCAAAGAGTCACCACGTCAAATTTGAGCCAAAACTGACATTATTTAACATTCCATCATATAAAATGATCAAAACCCTAACCCCTTTCTTTCTCCTTCTCAAAGCCCTCTTCCCTTGTTTTTTTTCTCACTTTTTTTGCTGCTTCTCGAACCACAAGCAGCTCTAATTTTGTGATTTGCTTTTAATTTCTTTTTTTATTTTATTCAAACAATGGGCTTTGCCCATTGATCCAGCCCACACAAAGGGGCGGACCCAACATATTTGAATCTATCAGAGGATGAATTTTCCAATTTTTTCTCTCTTTCCATGCAGCCTTACTGCAAAATTGCATGACTTGTAATTGACCAAGCGTCAGTAGTTTAAGCAAGAAGCTAAAAACATACTGAATCCAATAGGATCCTGACACGTGTCAAATCAAATCTGTAATCTCTTTTTTTTTTTCCACAAAAGGTGATTCCTTTTAGAGAAGCTACTATTAAATTTGATACTGATGAAATGAATGCTGAAATCCACTCTTGGAAGGTTTCAGGGTTTGGAGAGACGAAGGGTCATTGAGGTTTGTTGAAGGGTCAGTGAGGGTTGCTGAGAAGGAGAAAGGAAAAAGAGGGTTAGTGAAGAATTGGCTTAGATCATGAAAGACTCCTCTCCTTTCTCCAACTACTTCCTCAAGCTCTCTCTCCCTCGGCTCGACACGTTCTGCCATGGATTTGGACGAAGACGACGACCCGGGTAAGTTATTTCTTTTGGGTGTTTGGTTGCCAAGAAAATGTGGTAAAATGGCGGAAACTTGGTGGTTGGTTGAGATTTCTTCCCCTGGCGTTTGCGTTTCCTTGTTTGTCCAAGGAGTTTTGTAGACATTTTCCGTTTTTTTCTTGAGAAAATGCGGGAGGAGAGAAGAAATTAATGACTAGATTTTGGATTTAGATAGTATTTAGAAATTTAAAGATTATGATTTTGAGAATTTTCAGTAAATGCAACTCTTTTCTTGATTCTTTGATTTATCCGTTCGACAAAACTTGTTTTCCCGTTCTTATTATATTTCCTCCTTATGGATTTCCTTTGTCCTCTGCTGGTTTCTGAAAAAAAAAATAATGTATGAAAAGGAAAATAATTTAGATAGTTTTTCTAATTTATAGAGGATTTTGTTTATTTGTTTTTCCCACTTTCTTTAGTTTCTTGATCTACTTAAACTGATTTGACTAGCATACTATTATTATTATTTTTTTAATTTGTAGTTTTCATTTAAATTATCCAAATGTTCGTTTGCTGAGATTTTCAATAACTATGTATTATCTGATGTGCCCTTTTTGAAGAACTTGTTAAAATTTATTACCTATAAAAAATAGAAATAAATAAAATTTCAGTAAATTTTTTATTTAGTTTGTGTGGCTTTTCTCTTATGATTTTTTTAGACTCGGTTGAATCATGTTGGATGGTTTTTAAATATTAATCAAAATGAGGTGTTTGTCAAGTTGGTTTAGAAGTGGTGTTTAAAAACATAAAATAAATAAAAATATATTTTAATTTTTCTTAAAATAAATTTTGATCTGGTTTTATAACAAATATTAGAATAGTTTTATTAAATTCAATTTAGGTGTTACTAAAAAATGCATATTTTCAATTACAAAATAAATAGATTTTGGTAAAATATGAATATTTAATATATTAAAACAATATGATAGATTTTATTTTTTATTAGAAAAAGGATGACACCTTTTTAGCGTATATTATAAAATATAAGTAAGCCGTAATTCTATTTTTTAACTAAAAATTAATAGCATTATTTTATAAGGTAATAGGTAACAATATTTTATTAAAATAAATACAAATTCAAAAGTTTACCTTTTATGCTGGGTTGATTTTTTTTTTTTACTTTAAATTATTTTTAATAACAAATAGACTCAACAAAGTATCTAAATTATTTTTTAGCTCTAAATTATTTTTTAAAAACTGCTAGACTTATAAATGAATGTGATGCTTGCTTGATTACTTTGTCTATTTGAAGAAACCGGTGAAGGTATAGTTTTCCATTGAGGTCCTTTTGGTTTGCTGCACCTCACTATTTTGGTTCTTACATTTACAAATTCTTTTTTAATTCTTTTTTTCTACTTTTTCCATATTTACTAACTCATGAGAGTTGTTTCCTGTTTTTCTATAATCTTGGTTGAATGGTAAATTGATTCATTAAGTATCATTTGAAGATTATTTTTAGTAATAAATTTAGAAAAATATTATTGCATATAAATGAAAAAAAGAAAGTATTTTGGACCAGTTTTTGTCCGTAATTTTCTTTAGAATTAATTTGGTTGGTATTTTGAGTTTCAAACTATCATTATCTTTTTTTTTTTTTTTTTTATATTACTCTACTCGTTATTGAATTTACCCTATTAAGTCTTTCTTTAATTGGTAAATATGAGTCTACTGATAAGATTAGAAATTTTTTTTTGTGTGTAAACATAAACCAGTGAAGTCATTTGGGATTGGCTTTGGTTATTGATTATATTAGTAATTCAGTCATTTTATGAGGATCAAAACTGCCTTTAGATAGCAATAATCAACTATGGTCGTAGATTTTTTAAAATCTTTTTTAAAACAACAAACTATTCTTAAATTTCATGGGCAAATAGGGTTCAAGTGATCTTTTATTTCTAAATCCCTTCTTATTATTAATTCCTTTTTAATCTTTTTAGATTTGCTTACAAGTGGGAAGTGCAATGGCATGAGTGGAGTCGGAAAAAAGGTATATATTGTTATATTTACATTATTATGATTAAAGGTTATATTGGGATCATGATTTTATATAGTTCATTCCAATGTGAATGTCGATGTTAGATAGAACCCACATCGGCAACTAATAATACTCTTAGGAAAGTAATGCTTTCTAAATCTATTAAATGCTTTGTAGAGGTAATTATTAATTTTACACTTTGTTTTATTATTATTATTGTTATTATGACGTAATTGAAGGAGTTGCTCAAGGTCTACTCTATCTACACAAGTATTCTAGATTCACAATAGTCCATCGCGATTTAAAATCAAGTAATATTTTACTTGATGATGATTTGAATCCGAAAATATCGGATTTTGGTCTAGCTAGAATATTTGGAAGGAACAACTTTGAGGCAAATACAAGCAAGATCGTGGGGAACATAGTAAGTTAAACAATAATGTCTTTGCTTGGAAACATTAAAGAAGTTTCTTAAACTACTACTTCTAAAAGTTTCTTCAATTGCAATTACAATGGTTATATTGTACCAGAGTGTGTCATGGAGGGCATCTTCTCAACAAAATCATATGTATTTACTTCATGTTCTTTGCTAGAGATTGTAGCGCGAAAGAACTATCATCACCATGAATGCCCCACAAACCTTATAGGATTTGTAAGTTCCTAAAATCTAAGTTTTTTGTTATGCTTTAAGAACAAGATTAATTGATTTGTACATAATTTAGTTTGATAAATACTTCAATTATATATTTGGCTTGTTTCAAGCTTGGGAGCTTTGGAAAAAAGGCAGAGTTTTAGAGCTAGTCGATTGAACACTAGGTAGTTGGTGTCCCAATGATGTGTTAAGATGCATTCATGTGGGACGATTCCTATGTGTTCTCTGAGATCATCTTTGAGCGACCCTGCATGTCTAATGCTGTTTCAATGTCATAAAGGAAATTTCACAATTAGCGACTCCAACCTGACACGCATTTACATTGGGAGAGTCTGCTGAGTTAGACTTATTAGAAAATTGCTCTATGAATAATGTGATCTCCCGGTAATGGAAGCAAGATAAAAGCACGACCAAGTTTTGTTGATCCACATTTAGTTGCTTATAGAGTTTATTGGTCTAGTAGAAATACATTCCATGAATCTTTTTGTATGAATTGGATATGTATTTGAGAAGAACTTGTGAGAACTGTTATATATATATATATATATGTATATGATAAATAAAAGAGATTGTATTAGGAGGGCGATAAAAAAGCTTCTTAGAAGTTACAAAAAGAAAGGCAAACCTTCTCCTAAATACACAAAACCAGTTAAGTTGTACAAAAAGGAGTCCTACTCATTTACAACCTACTCAATCAATAAATGAATGGCCATCTTGTACAAATTTTTTAGCCACATCCAAGAAGGAGATACAAAGAGGTCTTCTCCTTTGTAGAGACAAAAACTCATCGTGAAACGATCCTATTCTAGCTTTCCAAACTATCAAAACTAGTAAAAAAGGTGCCCACCTTCTTCATTTTTTTTTGCATAAGGAGACCCCCTCCAACTCAAGAGAGTAACCTTAATAGTCTTCATGTTTACCCACACAACTCCAAACATAGAAATAGCTCTCATAACACCCTCATCTTTACACAATGAAGCAAGAGATGCTCCACAATCTCTTCATCCTCAAAACAAAGGTAGCATGCATCTATTTGCAAGGGAGATACCCCTTTTTTGAAGCTGGTCATTAGTTAATATCTTTCCCTATATGGCCTCCCATGTAAAAAAGAAAATCTTTGGCTACACACAAGACTTCCAAACCATATCTCCCAAGGGAACGACTTAAGGCATCTAGGCCTTAAAGCCTTATACATAGACTTAACTAAAAAAAAAACGTTTCTATTCTCTTTCCAGATCAACCTGTCTTCCATCACATCAACCACTATTACCTTACCAATAAGAGAAATCAATCTTTCCACTTCCCAATCATTAAGAAGTTTATTGAAAAGGGGGTTCCACCTTTCTCCATACTCAGGCCCACACCACAGCTCACTCACCCAAACATCTTTTGAAGCAGCTATAACAAACAATAAAGGGAAGTAACAACATAAAGGTTCTTGCCCACACCACTTGTCTTCCAAAATCTCACTCTTCATCTATTTCCCACCACAAAAGACACCTTATCATTAAGGCCACCCTCTCCTAATTTCCTTCCACACCCCACACCATAACTTTCTCTCCGCGCTGTTTAAAGCCACCCCACCCTTGCTTTCTCTTGCTCCCCATACTTAGCTCTTATCACATCATTCCATAATGCCTCCCTTTCTATCATAAAGCGCCATGACCACTTGGAAAGAAGCGCCTTATTCAAGCAACCCAATCCTCCATCCTACTTGTTTAAGTGCATTGTTGCCCAACGCACTAGGTGAGTTTTTTCTCTCCAAACAACCTCCTCCCCATAAGAAATATCATTGAATTTGTTCTAATCTCAACCTGAATAGTCTTGGAACTTGAAAAATAGACATAAAATAAATTGGCAAGCTAGATAACATGCTCTTGATGAGATCTGGAGTCTCCATCCTTTTGAGATATATTGACGCTTCAACATTGCCAATTTTTTTTTTGAATCTTTCCTCCACTCCATCCCATACAGTCATTGATTTGTAGTTAGCTCCTGCCCAAGTAGGTGAGGAAGATTACCCACCTTGCAACCAAGTTCATCAGCCAACTCATCCACATTAGGAATATTTCCAACAGGAAGAAGCTCACTCTTCTCCAAATTGATTCTCAACCCTAACAAAGCTTCAAACCACATCTAAACCCAACTTTTTCTTATGTATAACAGGGGATTAAAATCAAGAGACTACTTTCTTTTTTCAAGTTTTCTTTAGAATTATATGAGGTTCTAAAATAGTAGTCGAGTTTAGGTATGAATATTAGTAATTTAGTACTCGTGGTTTGTGAGAAATGTGGCGTTTGCAATAATTCAATTGCTTTTATTAGGGAAAAATCTTGTTTATTTATCTTTATTTCTAGTGATCTCTTGAATGGCTCCCTTGGATTTTTTGGCAGACCATGGTGATGAAATCCTTGACAACAGGTACTAAGGATGTTCACCTTAATTCTCAAGTTTTGAATCATCAAGCTTCAGTTTAAGTATGTGAACTCAATTGGAAAATTTTGTGGCCGCCTACTATAGCATCTAGAGAGCTTGGAGACTCAGAAAAGGTCGAATTTATTTTGTTCCTTAATTTAATTGAATTCTTATGTGTTTTCCAAGCTTTCCTTTTCCTTTTGCTGCTTCTTTAAAGTTCATTTTTGCCATTCTAATTTATTTGAAAATTAGGAAATTGGGTAAAATAATACATTTTAGGCATGTTTGGTTCTTGTTTTTGAAAACTATTCTTGAGAATAGTTTTTGAAAACATAGAGAACACTAAAATGTTGTTCTCTATAAAATGTTCTTGTTCATTGAAAAATGTTTTTATTATCTGAATTTAATGTTTTATTATTTCTTTATGTTTTTCAAAAAAAAAAAAAAAAAAAACCAAACTTGTTCTCCATGTTTTCCTTATTCTCCTTATTTTTTAGAATAGAAAACTGTTTTCAAAAGCAAGAACCAAACTTCTTTTAACACTTAGGTTTTCTTGTGTTATTTTGTCTCATATGCAAATCCCACATCAATTAAAAAATGGGTTTGCTCTTACCTCCTAGCCTACAAAAGGGTTTTTCCCTCTTTGTAATATTTATACCTTTCCCCCTCTATACTTTGAGTATTTGTAGTATTACCCAAATTGCTTGGATATTTACTTTTTGGCCCAATTTCTTAGGAAATTGATTTGTGGTTCAAAGTTTGTAATTCTCTTGGATTAGTGGAAGTTTTTCGATGGTGCCCGAGGACGTAGATATTTATATCGAACCTCGTTAATTTTTTTTGTGTTTTCTTTCTTTTTCTACCTTTAGTTATTCTCCTTGTTGCATTATTTGGTGTATTAGCACAACAATTGGTATCAGAGCCTTAGGTTATTTTATAAGTATGCTCTGTGGTTGCGGCGTAACCCGATTTTCCACATCAGAAATTTGCTCTTGAACTATTGATAGTTGAAATATGTTCAAGTGAAGTTATAAGTATGCTCTGTGGTTGCGACGTAGCTTGATCTTCCACATCAAAAATTTATTCTTGTACTATTGACAGTTGAAATCGGTCAAGAGAAGCTCCATTGTTTGAAATATCTGTAGAAGTTATGTCTAAGAAAGTTTGTATTTTGACACCATTTGGACCAATCCAGCCTTTCCTGGGAACTTTTGATCGATCTAAGAAGACTAGTCACTGTGGTGATCAATTCAATCTTTCCTGGGAATTGTCCTAGTATTCGTAGACACAATTATGTGGAAAGATGATAGAATCTGTGTTAAAAATGACGATCACAAATGCAATAGTAGATGTTGAAAAATTTGATGGTCGAAATAATTTTTGCTTATGGCAGAGTGATATGAAGGATGCACTATATATACTAGATTTGGACCTGATTTTGAAAGAAACAAGACTAGATAATACAAGTGAGAGTGAGTGGGAAAGGCTCAACATAAAAAACTTGTTGGTTGATTCGTTCTTGTCTAGATAAAGAGCAGAGGTATACATTTCTACAAGAGACGCCTGTTTATAGTTTGTGGAAGGCGTTGGAAAATAAATATATGAAGAAAAGCAATGAGAATTGGTTGTACCTGTTAAAGAGATTATTTCGTCTCCAATTAAAATCAAGTATGAGCCTTAGTTCCCATATTGATGAGTTTAATAAATTAATTATCGATTTATTAAACTTAGATGAGACCTTCAAAGATGAATGTAAGGCTATGTTATTGATTGGTTCTCTTCTTGATGAGTTGGACCATCTTTGTATTACCCTTATCTATGGGAAGGATAAACTTTCTTTTGAAGAAGTGTGTTCTGCATTGTTGAATTTTGAAATTCGGAAGAAGGATAAAAAAGAACATTAGGATGAGTCAGTGGAAAAACGTGGTGAAGAGCGTGAGTGAAATAAAATGGAAAAGGGAAAAGTGAAAGTTAAAGTAGGCAGGAAGCGATGGAGTGTGCCTTTTGTCTCATGAGAAGGGCATTGGAAGAAAGATTGTCCTAAGTTGAAAATGAAGATAAGAGGTAGGTTGTTTATGATGCTTGTGTCATTCAGCGTAGAGTGCCTCTTAGTGATTAAGGTTATTTAGTTGGTCATCAAACTATTGATGGTTTTGATGAATGGATTT
Organism: Tetrastigma voinierianum; assembly: GCA_016808115.1. Classification (NCBI taxonomy): domain Eukaryota; kingdom Viridiplantae; phylum Streptophyta; class Magnoliopsida; order Vitales; family Vitaceae; genus Tetrastigma; species Tetrastigma voinierianum. The sequence continues at coordinate 706,108 of JAEQBH010001647.1, forward strand.
TGGATTTAGGTTGTACCTATCATATGTGTCCACATAAAGAATGAATCTTCAATTTTGAAGAAGTTGATAGTGAAGCTATTTATATGGGTAGTGGAGATGTTAGTTATATCACTTCAGGATGGGTTACGTCGGTTGAGGAATCATGATGGATCAAGTAGAGTTGATAGATGTTTGACCTCGAGACCCAACGAGAAACACATATCTGAATTTAGTTGCTGGTGCAAAGGACTATTATCTAATCCCCGGCAACGGCGCCAAAAAACTTGTTGATCGAACCAAAACACATGTACTAATTTATCACACCAGTGCCAAAGGACTATTAACTAATCCCCGGCAACGGCGCCAAAAAAACTTGATGACACCAAAAGTCTCCTAGAGTTAATCATTTTCAATTTTGGTTTTGGCCTGATATACTGCAAGTGCACAGGTCGACAAGTAATAAAATGGATATAAGTCAGATATCGATCCCACAGAGATCTCAAGGAATTTTAGGTAACTACCACATTGCTGAAGCTCCATACTATTTGGACCGCCCAAAATGATAGTAGGATCCGACTTAAGGTCTTTGGAAATTATACTAGCACGAGTAAAATAAATGAACTATCAAATAAATTGGAATATAAAGAATAGTTAAGAAAATAAATGGACACTGAATAATTATCTTTCAGAGGACACATCAAGTATGCTACTATAGTGAAGTACGATTCACGTAGTTATCTTGATAAAACTTCTTGAATATTTCGGGTTTTGGAAAATCATCCCGGAGTGTTTAATAGCACAGCTGGATTTCTCCATACTCCACATTTCATTATCTAATTTTCCTGATTCTCAAAGACAGGAAATTAAATAACTACTTTTAAAAGGGATTTCCTTAATCTGGGTATTTTTCTTTTGCAATACTTCATACCCATTTTATGGACTGTAAACCTTAGCTCCCAAGTTATAGGTCAAGCAAGGATATACAACTTCCAGGATGCTCTTCCTCAAAATTAGAATAGATCACCCTCTCCTTGATTAGATCTCAGCTAACACGGGATTGGCCTCATTATTCGAATTGAGGTGAACTCTCTGCTTGTTTAAATTGATAACTCATTCCAACTCTTTCTTGATTTCAAGTGAAGAGATTTATCGAAATGAAACTTGCAAAGCTCATTAGATCTCAAATAGCGGGTTAATATACCTTGAAAATTATTCGTAACTCCCAAGGAATGCCTTCTACGTGTCTGCTGGGAGCTCTTGAAAATAGAGCAATGAGACAAATCTTATAGCGGGTATAAGAGCGTATTCGGATCAGCTTGATAAAGCCTTGACACCGAAATAAGTCGTAGCGAGAATTCAAAGGCTGCTGGAAAGCGACTACGGAAAGATAATTTATGACTATAGCATTCACTTAATGGAAGTTGGATTCCTCGATTCTTGAATTACACGCTCTGACGTTCCTCACGATCATAAGAATAAGCGCAATTAAGCTGAAGAGTTGAATTCCAGAAATTTGTATGCGAACCCGAACATTCGAGGGTAGTAATTTGAAAGAATAGAGTGCATTCGGCTCACGCTCAGGAAATCGACAACACCCCGGATCGAGAAAATAAAGCGAAAAATAAAACGATAAATCTAATCTAATCTACAACTATCGACATTGAAGAAAGAAAAGAAAGAAAAGAAAAGAAAACTAAAAGGAAAATAAAGAAAATGGTAATTACCAGACCTCGTTTGTGTCACCGCGAGTGCGTTCCTCTTCGGGTAGGCTGCGTATTTATAAGTTTCTCGAGTTGGGCCCTAATCCCCAGAAGCGTGATTTGTGGATTTCCAAGTGGGTAGCTGAGATTCGCGTTCAGAGTCGCGACCTCAATCCCTTGTGCGGCGTCATCATAATCGCGACATCCGATCTCCGTCGCGACATCAGCAATTAGCGCGGCTTTTCAGCGATGTCGCCGATGTCGCGACCTCGGTCTCACGTCGCGACATCAACCGCCTATCACGACCTTCAATGGCCCATTCATGATGTAGCGACCTCGATCTCACGTCGCGACATCAACTTCTTTGGAGGCTTCCGCTGGTTGCTTTCGATTAATCGCGCGACTTGATCTAGCATGTGACATCGGCAAAGAACACAAGCTTCCACTGGATTGCTCTTGGTATGCGCGACAACAATCTCTTGTCGCGACGCATCGACTTATAACTCTGCCAGTCTTCACTTGATGGTTTTATTTGTCGACATCAATCCCTTATCGCGACATCAATTCATGCCCTTGCGGGTTTCAATGGGTAAGCTCGCGATGTCGCGACTTGATCCTACATCAGCGTGACAACTTGAGTTACCTCGACTTCATCTCACGAAACTGTCATAGCGGCGATTCTCTTGTCGCGACCTCCGTCACGTCGCGACATCATTCCATAGCTTACGGTTAATCCTCAATTTGCTTGCTCAGTGATTCTGTGCGACCGGTTGCTTATTTCCTTCACTTTTCCTGATGTCATGACCTTCTCTCTTAAGCTGATCTTGTCGACTTCTTTTTCTTTACTGCAGTTGATGTCGCATTGCTGCTAATTCATTGTCGATATCCGCGACAGCGTCCAGGATGTCGCGACATGAGTCTTCTTCTTCATTTCACGGTTGCTTCACGGAGTTTCTTTAACTCTCGACTGTTCTTCAAATAAGCCGTTTCCGGTAGGTTTCTTAGCTGCGGCTGGATATGCATTTGATTCTTCTTCGCGACTTCACGACGCAGGTTCCTTCATCTTTGTGCGCTTTTACTGGCATGACTTGCTTGATGATTATCTCGTGCGCTCGTCCACCTTACCTTTTACGCAAAATTCTTCTTTTTCTTGAATTCCCTGCCATTTAACGAGTTTAGTTGGATTTATTCCATAGTCTATGACAGGTATTCCTTTTTACATTAAAATCAAGCGAGAAAAATGGACTAAAAATAGATGACTTTTAAGCTCATCAAACTCCACGAACTTAAAATTTTGCTTGTCCTCGAAGCAAAGAAAAAGAAAGAAATTGTTTGTCCTCGAACAAATAGGACATTTTTACGTTACATTTTTGCGATGAGAGATCAATTTAATTGAAATCTGAGATTGCATTGTTTTTTTGCATCTAACTGATCATTCAGGGTTGGTTTCTACTCTTTATGGTATACAAAACTAAAAATGTTGAAATTGTTTTACAAACCACATGATCATTGGATCTGTTGAAAATAAATTGTTTTTCTTTCTCATCTTCATAATTATTCACTTAACTCCTAGGTCTTTCCACGGTTTTTCTTGTTTATTGCCTTTCAAATTCCATAAACATTGTTCATATTGATCTCCACTAATGTAGGTAATTCCATCCTTGAGATCAATCAGGTCTTTTGGAAAAACGCCAATGTTAGGCTTGGGCAAGGGTAGGATAGAAAGGAACTTTTGGTTTAGATTACCACCGAACTTTTCTCTCTTCTTTCTCAGCTCTTGCCCTTTTTCCTTGTAGTTTCTTTAATAAACTCCCCCGAACTTCATTTTAGGACATCTCCTTGATTTCTTCCAAGTGAGCTGTGTATCCCACTCTGTTTATAATTAGCCCGGGGAATTTTTTCTTTGTTTGTCACCATTCGGGGATAGTGCAATGTTTTACCTTCTTAGGCTTTCTAACACCCTTAAGCGAACTTTGGGTTAGTAACTCCCATACCAGATGGCATTAAGTCTTAGGTGTTGAAACACCCAGAACAATAGTTAAGAATTAGGCCGCGAATTAAAACTTATCCCCTTTTTTTATTGTATTTCATTTTGACCCTTTTTCTTTCATTCCCACTTTTTATCTTTTCTCCTTGGTTCCGAAAACGACCTCCCCCAAACTTGATTTTCCTTAACTACCACTCTTTGGTTTCTTGGTAATCAACGGTTCTTTCTTGGAAGATTGATTCTTATGGAAGGTTTGGGGTTTAAATTAGTGATTTTTTAGAAATAAGGCAGTTAGCTCAATTTACGAAACTAAAGGTATATGCTTTATATAAATAGGGATAAGCTTGAATGACTCAAACTTTCGAGAATGGCTGCATCATTTCTTGTCAATTTGTATCACCCTAAGATTTCGCCTCGATCGATAATCCTATGAGTTCTAGAATGGGTTAGCTCTGATATCGCTCACAGGAGTTCCTTGATTAATTTTTGTTGATGAGTAGTTAAACTCTTTAGTATCCAACAGGTTCCTTGACTCATTGTTCATACCACAATCTCAAAAATATGTTTTGTTTCTTCAATTTCATTACTTACCTCTATTCTGAACTCAACAGTTAGACTTAAGTCACTTTTGCACTTTGTGTTTCAATCAGCTTGTATTCACTTGGCCCCTTATTCTGCATTTAGGTTTATTTCTAATCTAAGCGCTTCATTGACGCAGCTCATGACATCTCGCGAGTTTTGATACGGAACTAATTCCTACTTTTATTTTCCAGGCTATGCGTCCGCAAGCAACCTGACATTGAACAAACAAATTCGAAATAGCACACAACAATTCAATTCAAATTTCTTATTTTATTTCTGATTCAATTGCAACAGTTGGATACAATTCAAATGGGATAAGGAGGATAAAGAAGTCAGTTTGGGAAGAAGTCTATCTTTTCTTTGGAGAAGATGAGATATTAGGGGATCCAGTGCAAGAGTATTGAATGAGGCAGATGGAAATTCATTTCCCTTCTTTCCCTTTCTCTTCAGTTTCCTTCTCAACTTGATCTTCAATGAAGATCTCATTGGAAGAGATCAACCTTTTTGTTCGAGTCATCTGCCTCTTCCCAGGCCATTCATTGTATTCTCTATTTGGAGTCATGACTCCCAAAAATTTGGAGGATTATTGTTAATCGGATCAAATTTTCCTAGCCATTCTTCTGCTGTAGGATTCAACATCCTTTTTGCTTCTTGTCTCTATCATCCGGTTGTTTTCAAAATCATGTAGAGACTTGTATAAGACAGAGCCCTTGATTTGCTCCAAATTTGGCTTCTTGCTCTGTATCTCTTTCTTTATCAATGTTAGGAGTTGAGAATCACGCTCAGGCCGGTTGTTATGAAAAGCTTCATGATAGTTTGAGGTTTACGCTAACAGTGTGATCCTCTTTCCTTCATTTCTTTCTTCAACTCTTCCACTTGCTTCCTTCAAAATTTTTTCTCATATGTTCCTCTCTTACATTCGACTCTTACTCCCCAACCACTTTGGTCTCTTCTTTGTAGCTCCATCTCATGCTCCTTTTCCTTCCTGTTTAGCTCTTCCTCCCACTGCTGGTCTCTTCTTTTCAATTCTTTTTCATAAATGCCTTCTCTGAATTCCTGTTGTAGGTTCCACTCCTTCTCTCTTTCATTCATTCTCTTGTGCATGGCATTGAGAGCTTCCAGTATCGAACTGTTCTCTTGTGCTCCCCTTGAGCTTTTTCTCCATGTTGGAAATTTACGTTACGCACGGAGGCGCTAAGGAATGGGAGAAATACATTAGGCTACTTCATCCACGCCTTTCATTATGCGCAAGTAAATCATTGTTGTCGGTGAGTTTTGGGTGCTACGCTCCTTGATCGGCCAACCCTCGGTCACACTACGGTCTTTGTTTGGGGCTTCATCTCTTCTCTACCGGTACCCCCTTTCTTCGGTTTCTTGGTTTTTTGCTAACTCCTGTCAGAAGAAGTGGTGAAGCTCTGGGTACTTCTTCTTGATTCCCGTACTCCTTTCACGGCTGAGCGGTGATTGTACATTTGGGTGAGGAAAATAAACCCTCTTTTATTCCCTTCGCGATACCTCGTGATAGAATTTTCAATGACAACTCCTACATTGATCTTGTATCCTTTTAGGGATGGCATACGACAACCACTGACTTCTTGTTCTCTCCTTTGTGCACACATGTTTTATTTGGAACCAAAGCGAAACGGGAAATGAATAATACCTTCGCTTCCTTAGTGAGGCTTCCCTGTTGATGTTCTTGGCCTTTCTTTCTCCTTGGTTTAGCTGCACCTTACCATTAGTAGGCTTCTTGGCAATCTTTCCAAAATCTGGTTTTCCAAAGTTTCTTGAATTTGGAACCATGTTTGTGCCTTTGCCATGCCATAGGCCTCGTTGATGGCCTTAGCTTCATATGAAACCAGGACTCCTCACAACAAAAACCGCTCCATCCTTCAGCCTGCAAATTTGAATAAAACTCTCTTACCGATCTTTGTATACCTGATTTTGGTGTGCGCGGGAACTCTCCCACCCTCTCTGCTCTATCATCTCCTTGAGAAAAGAATGGGATTTTGAATCTCCTCTATGTGACAAACCCCTTATTAGCATAATATTTTTTCCACTGGGAGTACGCTTCGTCTGACACGAAATCTTCTACTTCTTCTTCTTCTCTCACCTTTCCCTTTCCTTTTTCTGCTCTTTCTTTGGAGTTTCTTAGAAGGGGCTTCGGTGTTTTACGTGGCACCTCTCACGATTGTTCTTCACGACCAGTCTCGTCTAAGTGTTCTTCTTGTGAGTTTCTTCTTACAGTTGTTCATGTTTCCTCGTAATCTCTGTCTGTTATTATATTAGGTTAGGGAGCCCGGGTTAGAATTTCAGCCATTGGAAATGGAAGAAGCTTTGAGGTTTGGAAAATTGGGGTTTTCAGGGTTTGAAAGTTCGGGAAGGAGGAAGAAGGTGGGCAATAACTATGTGATTTGGGTGAATGATAAAGTTTCAAGCAGTTGCAATTCAATCAATGTTTGTGGGATTCAATTGTTGCTTCATTAAAAGCACGTCAGCGACTTCAATTTGCCTCATTTTATTTGAGATCATTGAATTTAAGGCTTTAAAAATTGAGTTAATGGCATTAAAAAACTCTTTTTATGTATGACAAGCTAAGTTTGTCGCAACATCAGTGGATTTTTAGGAATTGTTTGATTATCACGTTACGACATCCTTTTTATTCCTGTTTTTATTCCCCAGCTATTTCCTACCTTGTTGGGGTTGTTGTGACATCATTTTTTCATTTTGAAACTTAATTCTCTGTCGCGACTTCACAGTGGTGTCGCGACATATACCTTCTTCCTTCAATACTCACAAATTGCCCTTTCAAAACAAGTCACGACATCAATGTTTTGTCGCGACATCATATCCGCGACACTTAACCTTTACATCGCGGCCTAAACCACTTAACTTCGATGATCTAAAGAACCTTGAATTCTCTTATTGTTCTAACCCTTTTAGACATCTCTTGAGGCATCTCCAAGCAAGATTTAACAATCGATTCAAGTATCTGAATTGGGTTAGGGAGAAGGTTACTCCTTTTTCTCATGTTGTGACTTCTCTGCAAGTTGCTGGAATTGTTCCTGTAGTTGCCTTGCCATTCATGTCTTTAAACCTTGCAGAAGCTCACTGCAATATTCAAGAAAAATCTAATTAAACTACAATTGATTTCTAAAAATTAAATCTATCCTTATAAAAACAAATCGACTAATTTTCCATGACTAAAGAAAAATATTTCAAACTAAAAATCAGAAATTAAATCCTTATGGGTTGCCTCCGTTAAATTTGCTCGATTTAAGTCCTTAATTTGGACTTCTTTGTTGTAGTACTTCTTCTTCTTCCTTAAGAACCGGAGTTGGAGTTCTTCATTTCCCTCTTCCACATTTAGATAATACTTTAACCTCTGTCCATTGACCTTGAATTCCCTCCCATTACTCCGGTCCTCGGTGTCAGCGCTCGAATGTAGTACTTGACACCGCATGTATAGCCCACTCCATTTGGATTTTTAATTTCCACCGGAAACAATTTCGTCTAGAATTAAACGGCCAGAACTGTTCCCCTGCTCCTGAACTCTTTCTCAAAATTCTCTGATCATGCCATTTCTTTGTCTTGTCTTTGTATTACATGACCTCCTGTAGGCTTCATTTCTCGATTCTTCCATTTGAATAGTTGGAGCAATCTTTCCCTTACAGCCTTAAATCGAGTTTAACTTCTTGATGGCCCACATTGCCTTGTATTCCAATTCAAGAGGTAGATGACATGGTTTGCGAAAACAACTCTGTATGGGGACGTTCCGATGGGGGTTTGTATGCGATCGCAGCAGCTGAAGTGCATAAGTCGAGTTTGGAAGACCAATCCTTCACCTTGGGCTCACGAGTCTTTTCAAGTATTCTTTTGATCTCCACATTTGGAAATTTACCTTGTCCATTGGTGCAGGGATGATAAGCTAAACTCATTGTCTTAATCATACCTGCTCATGAGCTTTGCAAATATTTTGTTTGCAAAGTGGGTTCCCCCATCACTAATGATAGTTCTGGGTGTTCCAAATCTGCTCAAAATATTCTTTTGCAAGAAACTCACAACTGTATTAGCATCATTCCTTGGACAAGCCATTGCTTCCACCCATTTGGAGAGCTTGTAATCTCTTCTTCAGCGGTAATATGGGATTTCAAATGATGAATAGAGAAAAGGTCAAAATCTATTCCCCATACATAATTTGCCTCCCACCCATAATACCTTTGAGGGCATTTCATTCCTAGCTGGCGATATTTCCAATCTTTTGGCATCTATCACACAATTTAACCCACTTTCGACACAATCTCTACGAGATAGTGGGCGATAAAATCGATTGGAGTATCTTGTGAAGGTGTTCTTTCTCGAGAAAAATGTCCCCCCCATATGGTGATGCATGGCATTCATTTTAAAATGTTGCCTTGTTCTACGGCACACATCTTCTTATTATCATGTCAGCACCTCTTTTGAATAATAGTAGGTCATCCCAAATATAATACTTTCTTTGTCGGTTACGAGTTTCCTCTTACATTTGGTAGCTGAATTAGAAGGCATTACTCCTGAAGCCCGGATAATTCACAATATCGACGCCATGGAAGTTGGAAGAAACCCAACTAACGGTGCTCATCTGGGAAGTTCTCTGTTAACTGCACATTTTCTTCTTCATCACTGCTTCTTTCTACTCTTGACAAGTGATCAGCTATCACATTGTCACATCCGCACTTATCCTTGATTCCAAATCAAACTCCACCATGGCAATGTACCCATATCAATCTTGGCTTAGCTTATTTTTGACATCAAGTATTTGATTGTTGCATGATCAGTGTGAATTACCACATGGGATCCTAAAATGTATTGCCTAAATTTTCCTGAAGCAAATACTATGGCTAGCATCTCATTCGGTTGTTGAGTAGTTCTGCGTAGCCATTGGAAGGTCTTACTAGCATAGTATATATTTTTGAATACTTTCTCTTTTCTTTGCCCAAACCACGGCTCCCATGGCAAAATCAACATCACACATTATTTCAAATCACGATCCTATTCGATTAAACATATAGTGCTTGTACCCGATCTGATTTTATTTCTTGAAAGCATCCTTGCGAGTCATCAAAAAATTAGACCTTGTATCTTTTCGATGATATCTGCATAATTAATTAAATTTATTTTTGAAAAGTCTTTGATGAATCTCACAGCCAAATCGACATGCCCCAATAAACTGTACTCCTTTTCTTGTGGTAGGTGGTGCGAGTTTTGATAATGGATACCTTGGATTAGTCCTTCTAGTCCGATGTGAAATTTTATACTTGAGAACAATACCTTACATCACCGTAAAATGGCATTTTCCCAAATTGATTGCTAGTTTGTTTGTCTTGGCATCTTTGGAAGTCTTGTTCCAGTTATTCAAACATTGATCAAAAATTTGGATCCATACACGATGAAGTCATCCATGAAAATTTCCATCCACTTCTTCAACGAATGCGAGAACATAGACATCATCGCTACGAAATGTAGGTGGAGCATTACATAGCCCAAATGGCATCATACGAAGGCAAAGGTACCATAGGGGCATGTAGATCTACTCGTCTTCTCTTGATCCTCAATTGGAATAGCAATCTATTGATTGTATCTTGAGTACCCATCAGAGAAAACAAAGTGGGGGTGTCCTTCTTTGTCAAACATCGTCGATGAAATGAGGAAATGATCTTTTCACAGTTCTTTGAATTCAACTTCTGTAATCAATGCATACCCTCCATCCACATCCCGCATTCTTGTTGGAATCAATTCATTTTCATTTAAAGTCCTGATAAACCCCCGCTCTTTGGAACCACATGAATTTGAGCTCACCCAATCTTTGTCACGAAATAGCATATATAAAACCCGGCATTCGGCCGATTTGAGTACCTCCTTTACGACTACTTCCTTCATCACTTTGGATTCGGTCTCCTTTGGTGTTCTCTGAGATGGTTTGAAGTCTCTTCTAAGCGAGAATCTTATGCATGCAAATTGATGGGTGATACCCTTGACTCTTGATGGACCCGAGCTAGCGATTCTTAAGCTTCCTTAATATTTTCAACAATCTTTGTTCCTGACATCAGATCTGGTGAAATGATCAACTAGTTTTTCTTTGGTAATTCTAAGTAAGCATACTTTAAATGACATGGCAGCTCTCTTTCAAAACTAGTCATACATGCTGGTTTCTTGATGAATTTCCTCTTTTCAATATTTTCCCCATTGTCATTTATTTCTTGAGCTCATCATAGTTTCTAAAGAATGAAAGCTAGCATTTTGGAAATTCGAATGAACATCTTGGTATCTTTGGAAATTCATCTCTTTTCAAAAACTGATAAAATCTGAATTATTACAATCATTGTTAACATCGGGGTTGGAAGTATAGACAAAATCTGCTACATTGCGACTTTCCTTGTCTCTGTGCATATTTTGCATACTTTTGAATAGGTTAAAGAAACAAACGACTTCTTCTCGACCCTCAAGGTAAGAACTCCTTTTGCATGTCAATCGGACGGCTCAGTAGCTAGGAATGGTCTTCCAGTAGCGAGAGTGCTTGGCAGATGCTAACTTATATGCAGAATGATGAAGTCTTGGAAGAACAAATTTCCCAAGGTGGCCATTTGTCTTTAAGACTCATGGTTTCACCATCGTCGTATGCCATTTGAAGAGTAACAGTGGTGGGAATAACCTCCCAAACTTAGTTTCTTGGCAACAGAAAGAGGCATCAAATTGATACTAGCTCTGAGTCTGACTTCACAGGTCAAATTCCTCCAGTAATTAAGGAATTATAAAGCTCCACTAGGTCCTTCATCTTTTACTACGGCAATTCTTTTCGATTCTTGCATTGCAGTAGGCGGTGAATTCACTATTCCTTCCTCTACTATTTTTCTTTTCTTGTAGTATGTCCTTGGAAATTTTGCATAGAGTGGCATCCCGAGTTACCACTTCGATAAAGCGCGTCGCGATCTCGGCTTACGGAAAGTTTTCAAAACCTTACCAGCTGCTCCCTCATCTTAGTTTGCAGTCTGGCCAAATGGGGCTACGAGTCTAGATCCTTGGATGTTCTTCCCTTCTACTCCTTCTTTTCTTTCTCCAGTATCTCTTCCCCGCCTGGTCTTGCTCCTTCTTTGTTCTTTGTCATCTTTTTCTTTCATCTTTTCCTATTTATTCCCACTCCTCGGTACATCTGACCATGGAGTCTTTGGATTTTCTTTGTGTCACTTGGGAAGGCATCTTTCTTCGGCTTTGCGGGGTTAGAGACAGTACTTCACTGTGTCTCGGGTTCTTGAGGATGCATTTGTGGTGATCACGAAAAATTTGGGAATTGGTAGCGATTGCTTCGACTACGCAAATTTTGTTCATGGGGTTAATGACTTCTTATTATCCCCCGTGAAATCGACATCATTCTTCAAAAAGATTGGGCCCTCCTCGACCACGAGATTCATTTGTGTTCATTTCGCTAACTGCGTCTTCTTAACTGGAACCTTAGTATTATTTGTTGATACCCTTGTTGAGGTTACGTGCCCAGGCCTTGAAGCCCTCCACCATATGAGAAATTCTCATGGTTCCTAAGTCTTTGGTGATAATGTGACGAGGTTAGGATTGGGTTTGAAGTGGTAACTTCTCACTTTCACCTAAGTATTTTACCTCCTCGGCATCATGAAGCGTTCTTCATTAGCTTTCTCGGCGCCCATCATAACAACTCTTTTTCCAGAAACGCTCTACTTCATGGACGGTGTCACGGCCTCCTTTCTTGTTTGTCCATTCGATGCATAATAGCATCAACTTTGCTTCCATAGCATTCATCTTGCTCAACTCAGTGATCCCTTTTCCTCTGCTACTCCTTTGAAGACTCCGGAAGGTTCTCATATTGCACATTTTGCCGGGTCCTCTATCGGATCTTTAGCCTCCTCGGCACTTTACGCTTGAATGCTCCTGACATGAAGCATGATGATTCCCTTGGATGTATCATTGAGCATGATACGATGTCCGTTTGGGTCTTCGGATCAATTCCAGCCATAGGGCATCTTCTCGTGTTGTTTTGAATCTTTCCCGGGCCACATATAGGCCTCATCTTCCCCCTATTTGAAAACAATGATTTCCCTCCTCCTTTACGGGTGAGTGATGGGGGGAAGAATGCGCCCAATGGGCTCTACCGGCTCCTCCGTATCAGCGAGAACCATATGGTAAAGATTCATACCATGTGGGCTCTTTGTATCTCTTAGAGAGAATGGGAATAGATGTAACCTTGATAACCTCTAGTCTCACCCCATTCGACAAGCTGTGTTTGTAATCTGAGAAATCTCCCAGTGTTCATTAGGATCTTGATTAGGATGACGATGTAAAAGCGGTGTTCTTTGCACCATTGTAATTAGTCTTGGTTTTAGTTCAAAGTTGTTGGCATCGATAGCGGTATGCGATTCTTGAGTATTCATCTGAATGAGAGGCTTCCAAATTCCTCCATGGTATCGATTGATTGGAGGTCTTAAATTTCAGTATCTGTGTCCCTCGGTTTGATCACGTCTTTCATGCGCTATGGTTGTGTTTGCTTTCCTTGTCTTTCTCAGCTGCGAAGTGTTTTCTCTGGTCGAGTCCGGTACGGAATCGGATCAGGTTTTAGCTACCTATGCATCGAGTTTTTTGAAAGCAAAACCTACCGCTCCCATTAATAGGATTAGTCAAAACAACTAATATATTGATATGGTTCGTTGTAGTATAGTGGTGAATGAACCAACGCGAAAAACTATTTTTGTTCTTTTCTTTTTAAATGTCCAAATTAGTATTTCCTTCTTTCATCTGAATATTGATTTATCAAATTCTTTCGATCCCCGGCAACGGCGCCATAAAACTTGATGACCTCAGACCAAAACACATATACAAATTTAGTTGCACAATTACCAAAGGACTATTATCTAATCCCCGGCAACGGCGCTAAAAAACTTGTTGATCGAACCAAAACACATGTACTAATTTGTCACACCCGGTGCTGAGGACTATTAACTAATCCGGCGACGGCGCGAAAAAACTTGATGACACGAAAGTCTTCTAGAGTTAATCATTTCAATTTTGGTTTTTGGCACGATATCACCTGCCAAGTGCACGGTCGACAAGTAATAAAATGGATATAAGTCTGAATGCTCCCGATCCCTGAGAGATCCTCGAATTTTAAATCAACTATCATTTACTCGAAGCTCCATCCTATTTGGACCATAAAATGATAGTGGGATCCAGCTTAAGGTGCTGGAAATTATACTAGCATGAGTAAAATAAATGAACTATCAAATATTTGGAATATAAGAATAAAGAATAAGAATAGTTAAAATAAATGGACACTGAATAATTATCTTTCAGAGGACACATCAAGTATGCTACTATAGTGAAGTACCAATTCCTGTAGTTAATACTGATAAAACTTCTTGAATATTTCAGGTTTTAAAATCTGTCCAAGGTGTTTAATAGCACAGCTGGATCTCTCCATACTCCACATTTCATTATCTAATTTTCTTGATTCTCTCGACGGAAATTAAATAACTACTTTTAAAAGGGATTTCCTTAATCACGGGTATTTTTCTTTTGCAATACTTCATACCCATTTATGAATTTGTAAACCTTAGCTCCCAAGTTATCGAGTCAAGCAAGGATATCTCTGACTTCCAGGATGCTCTTCCTCAAAATTAGAATAGATCACCCTCTCCTTGATTAGATCTCAGCTAACACGGGATTGGCCTCATTATTCGAATTGAGGTGAACTCTCTGCTTGTTTAAATTGATAACTCATTCAACTCTTTCTTGATTTCAAGTGAGAAGAGATTTATCGAAGTAAACTTGCAAAGCTCATTAGATCTCAAATAGCAGGTTAATATACCTTGAAATTGTTCATAACTCCCGGAATGCCTTCTACTGTGTCACTCGAGAGGGCCTCCTTGAAATCGAGCAATGAGACAAATCTTATAACGGGTATAAGAAAGCGATGGTAGGATCAAAAGCGATAAACCCGACACAGTAAATTCGTAAACGGAAATTCAAAGGCTACTTTGGGAAGCGACTACGGGAAAGATAATTTCGACTATAGCATTCATAATGGAAGCTAGATTCCTCAATTCTTCGAACTACACGCTACAACATTCCTCGATCATAAGAATAGCGCAATTGGCCAGAGTTGAATTCCGAGAATTTGTACGAACTTCAAACATTCCTAGGTAGTAATTTGAAAGAATAAGTGCACGTCGACTTCTACTCAAAATCGACAACACCCCGAGGATCGGAAAATAAAACGAAAAATAAAACGGTAAATCTAATCTAATCTCTAACTATCAACATTGAAGAAAAGAAAAGAAAAGAAAAGAAAAGAAAACTAAAAGGAAAATAAAGAAAATGGGCAGCCATTTTACCGAAACCTCACCGTGCGTAGTCGCATAGTGCGTTCCTCTTGGGGTGACTGCGTATTTATAGGAGTTTCCAGTTGGGCCACTAATCCCAAGCATTGATTTGTGGATTTCAAGTGGGTAGCTGATTCTTTGTTCAGTCGCGACTCGAATCCCTTGTGCGTGACATCATCCGTAATCGCGACATCGATCTCACGTCGCGACATCAACTGAAGCCTGTAACTTTCAACTGGTGTCTTCTGATGTCGCGACCTCGGTCTCACGTCGCGACATCAACTATATCGCGATATGGCCGGTATTCATGATGTCAGCGACCTCGATCTCGCGTCGCGACATCAACTTGCTGTTTTTGGGCTTCGCGGTTGCTTTCGGTGTCGTTGCCGGTCTCTTGTCGTGACATCAGCTTAAGGAACTTACAAGCTTCCACTGATTGCTCTTGGTGTCGCGACAACAATCTCTTGTCGCGACATCAGCTTATGGCTCTGCAGTCTTCACTTGATGGTTTCTGTTGTAGCGACATCAATCCCTTGTCGCGACATCAATTCGCACCTTGCGAGGTTTCAATGATGCCGCTCGCGATGTGCGACCAGTCCTACATGCGACAACAACGAGTTACCTCGGCTTCATCTCACGAAGCTGTCATAGCTTGAGGCGATTCTCTTGTCGCTGACCTCCATCGATCGACATCATTCCCTTTAGCTTCCGTTTAATCCAACCGCTTATCTCGTGATTCCTGGTCAGCGACCAGCGCGGTTTATTTCCTTCACTTTCCCCGATGTCATGACCTCTTCTTAAGCTGATCTTTGGTGTCGTGACTTCTTTTCTTGCACGCCCGATGTCGCACTCGCTGCTAATTCATTGTCGATGCCACGACTGGCCCGGATGTCGCATGAAGTCTTCTTCTCTTCATTTCCCCGTTGCTTCACTGAGTTCTTTTAACTCTCACCGCCTTTGTTCTTCAAGTAAGCTTCGTCTGATCGGAGTTTTACCGCTTAACTGGATATGCATTTTGATTGCCGCACAAATTTTCACACACCAGGTCTCTTCCATCTTTGTGCGCCTTTTCTCGTCGCAACTCGTCACCCACCATTCATTAACGCTCATCCACCTTCATTCTTTTTCTCTCGCCCAGAAAATTCTTCTTTTTCTTGAATTCCCTGCCATTTAACAGTTTGGTTAGTTATTCCATAATTCTGCAACTTAATTATTCCTTTTTACATTAAAATCAAACAGAAAAATGGACTAAAAATAGATGACTTTTAAGCTCATCAATGTTCGATATGTATTGAAGTTGAAAAAGAATCTCATCTCTTTGGGGGTCCTAGAATCTAAAAGCTTTGTCGTGATTATTCGAGATGGAGTTTTAAAAGACATTTCAGGCCCTTTTATTGTTATGAAAGGCATAAGAAGAAATAACTTGTATTACTATAATGGTAGTATAGTGACGATTTTCGGGAGAAAATGGGTTTCTAGTAAAGGATAAAGATTCAAAGATTACTAGCTCAGGGCATAAAATGTTCAAAGACAAGTGAGAGAGCCTTATCACTCAATTTCGTGAAACGAGGCTTATCAAAGGTGCAACACTGTAAGCTGAATTTGTGGAGCATTGTGTTGCCGGAAAGCAAAGAAGATTGAAATTTGGTACTACTATTTATAATACCAAGGGTATTATTGACTATGTTCACTCAGATGTATGGGGACCTACCACGAGTGCATCAAAGGGAGGCAGACACTACTTTGTTAATTTTGTTGATGACTTTTCTAGAAGAACTTGGCTGTATGTTATGAAGAGTAAGAGTGGTGTATTTAATGTTTTTCTTAAATTGAAAAATATGGTTGAAACACAAACTGGGAAGAAGATCAAGCATCTTAGAACAAGTAATGATGGTGATTTTTTAATGACAGTTTTTGAAATGCGGTGAGACGAGGGTATTGTATACCACTTTACTATTAGAGATACACCACGGTAGAATGGGGTGGCAGAACGCATGAATCAGACATTGCTCGAGAAAGTTCGATGTATGTTGTTCAATGTTGGGTTGGGCAAGGAATTTTGGGTAGAGTCTATGGCTTATGCATGTCATCTCATCCATCGTCTACCTTCAACTGCTATAGATGATAGAATTCATTGGAGGTATGGTCTAGACAACCTGTTTCTGATTATGATTCCTTACATGTTTTTGGTTCTACTACTTACTATCATGTAAAAGAATCTAAGTTGGATCCAAGAGCCAAGAAAGAAATATTCTTGGGTTTCTCTTCAAGAATTAAATGATATTGTCTCTGGTGTCTAGTTAAAAAAAGATTGTATACAGTAGAGATGTGACATTCGATGAGTCTTCCATGTTGAAGAACTTGGAAAATTAGACGAAAGAAAATGATATTTTAAAGGTGTGGAGCATAGTCAGCAACAGTTGAATTTGAAATAACAAAATTTCATCCAACTCGATCTGTTGAGACAAATGATTGTAATCCTGTGATCAAGGAGGACTTGAGAGATGGCGGAGAAGGTTCTGCTCAAGAATCACAACAATAACATGAATATATTGCAGTAAATAAGCCAAGACGTGAGATACATAGACCTGCTCGATATAATTATACAATGGCCTATACACTCCAATTGTAGATGATGATGTTCCTTCCACTCATTAAGAGGTAGAGATGTGTTTTGAAGCGAATAAAAGGAAGACAACTATGGAAGAGGGATGCAGTCTCTTCAAAAGAATGAAACTTAGGGGCTTGCTCAACTACCTAAGAGTAAGAAGGGGTGCAAATGGGTTTTTACAAAGAAAACAAGGATTTCCTGACAAGTATGATGTCCGCTACAAGGAAAGGTTGGTGGCTAAAGGCTACACTCATAAGGAAGGAAATGACTACAATGAGATATTTTCTCCAATTGTAAAATATTCTTCCATTAGAATTTTGTTAGCCTTGGTAGCTCAAATGAATATGGAACTAGTTCAACTTGATGTAAAAAACAACTTTTTTACATGGTGACTTACATGAGGAAATCTATATGACTCAGCCAGAGGGATTCAAAGCTATTGGTAAAGAAGATATGGTTTGAAAACTAAAAAGAACGCTTTATGGTATGAAGCAATCTCCAAGGCAGTGGTATAAGCAATTTGATCAGTTTATGATTGGTCAGAGGCACACTAGAAGTAAATTTGATAACTGTGTGTATTTTTTGAGGCTACATGATGGATCTTTCATTTATCTACTCTTGTACGTTGATGATATGTTGATAGCTTCGAAGAATGTCGAAGAGATTGAGAAATTGAAGACTCGTCTAAATCAAGAGTTTGAAATGAAAGATTTGGGTGAGGCAAAGAAGATACTAGGCATGGAGATCACTAGAGATAAAGAAGGAGGCAAGATTTGTTTGACTCAGAAGCAATATCTGAAGAAGGTATTATAGGGTTTTGACATTTCAGAGAAGTCAAAACATGTAAGTACCCCACTTGCCCCTCATATGAAACTTAGTGCATCTTTGTCTCCTATAGATGAGGAACGAGAATGTATTTCTCGAGTTCCATATGCTGATGTTGTTAGTAGTGTAATGTATTCTATGGTGTGTAAGAGACTAGACATTTCACATGCAGTTGGAGAAGTGAGCACCATATGCACGATCCTGGTAAAGGGCATTAGCAGGCAATGAAATAGATCCTACGGTACTTGTTGAAAACCATAGATGTTGGCTTAGTCTTTGAGCGAGATGATACATGTAATCATTATGCTATTGACTATGTGGATTCAAATTATGTCAGACTTCGATAAATGGCGGTCAAACAACCTATATGTTAACTCTTATAGGAGCGCTTTAGAGTTGGAAGTTCACTTTACAAATCTACAATTGCTTTTCTACCATCAAGCAAGAGCACGTGGTACGACTCCAGTCGTATGTAGAGGTTATTTGCCAGAGGATCACCTGAAGAATCAAAGCTGGTCACAAATCTCTATTTATTATGACAGTCAGGGTGCTATTTGTTTAGCAAAGAATCCAGTGTTCCATGTTCGTATGAAGCATATTGATGTTCGTTATCATTTTGTGTGGGAGATTATTAGTGAAGGGCAAATCTTACTTTAGAATATTGGGATTTCCGAGAATCCTGGCCGTGATATGTTGCTGACTGTTATGGTGACAACGATCAAGTTCAATCATTGTTTGGACTTGATCAACATTGCGAAAGTTTGACTACGATGTTGAGTGCATTTGGAGGCATTGTTGCTTTCATTAGAAAAGAGAAGTTTCGAGGTGTGATTGGCATATTCGACAAGGTGGAGATTTGTTATTTTGTCTCATATGAAAATCCCACATCGGTTAAAAAGTAGGTTTGCTCTTACCTCCTACC
This sequence comes from Tetrastigma voinierianum, assembly GCA_016808115.1. Lineage (NCBI taxonomy): Eukaryota > Viridiplantae > Streptophyta > Magnoliopsida > Vitales > Vitaceae > Tetrastigma > Tetrastigma voinierianum. The sequence continues at coordinate 725,093 of JAEQBH010001647.1, forward strand.
CTATAAAAGGGTTTTTCCCTCTTTGTAATATTTACACCTTTCCCCTCTCTACTTTGAGTATTTGTAGTATTGCCCAAATTGCTTGGGTGTTTACTTTTTGGTCCAATTTCATAGGAAATTGATTTGTGGCTCAAAGTTTGTAATTCTCTTAGATTAATGGAAGTTTTTCAACGACGCCCCCGAGGACATAGATATTTATACCAAACCTCGTCAAATTTCTTGTGTTTTCTTTCATGTTCTACCTTTAGTTATTCTACTTGTTGCATTTTTTGGTGTATTAGCACAACATCTTAGACCTCCTCAAAAGTTGAAGAGGTCAAGGGAGCTTCTTTACTCTTTGTCGCATGTAATTTAAGGAATGACAGATATGACTCATGTGGCTTTTCAATACCTTACATTTACTAACAATGGCTTTTTTTCCTCATTATGAAAAATATAATTGATACGCATCACAACTTAAACAAAGTGGTTTTATAGAAATGATAAACATGTATAATCAAGAGCCCACTCAAAGTACATTATTAAAGACTCATGTCCGATAGTCGCACAAGACTACCTAACATTCATCCCATTATTGATCACTTCATAAGAATACATTCTTATCTATATATCCGGCCTAATCTCTCTACATTATCCACTAAAGGCTGCCATAATAGGAAGCGACTTTCTCCTTCTCATGATTAGTTTCTCATGGTGCTTCCTCACTGATGAGTATCTTAAATACTTATTTTATCCCTATTTTTTTGCTTAGAATTTTGTAGTTTTTATATATAAATAAGTGTCATAATGCTCTATTTTCTTAATTTTGTGATTAGGCCAACCATTGAGCGGAAATGAGCGAAAAGAGGTCCAAAAATCAGCAAATTCAACATGCAGCAACAACAACTGTATTTTTACCTTTTCAGCAATACGATGACCTCCAATCGATCTAATATTTATATGGATAGATAGTATACTTCCTGGACCTTCAAAGAGTCCTTATTCACTTAATTTGACTTCAATTGACGTTATGACTTTGGGAAGTTGGACGGAATGAGGAAGAGAGTGCTCAAAATCTGGCCAGTTGGCACACTTTGTGGATTCAGTATGTACCATAAACTCTAAAGTGTTCTTCTGTACATATCCATATTCTACACCCCTGCTTTCTATAGGACACCAAGATTGCTTAGTCGGAGTCCAGATGGAGAGTTATGGCATCGTAAGCAGGAAGAAAACAGAGCAAGTCAGGATTTGCATACGCTGTAGCGTGATTTTTCATGCTAGGGCATGAAATTTTCATGTTGTAGCGTGGTTTAGCTTATAACCTCTCAGCAACTTCCCATTTCCTCCACACTGCAGCGTGGATCTCCCATGCTATAGCGTGCCTTTCGGGCCCAACATTTGCCGAAGCCCATCTCATTGCTTGGCCATTAAAAGAACAAAAAATGAGCATTTTTTAGGGGTGGTCCCTAGGTTCCAAAAGAGAGCTCTTAGGGTGGAGACACCCAGGAGTACAAAGTTAGGGGGAAAAAAGGCTTGAAGAAGGAGGAAATGAAGGAGGAGAAGATGGGGCTTTCACTCAGATTTGTTTATCTTCTCTTTCCCTCTTTGTTTTCCTCTCTTTTAATGGTTGTATTTTCCTTTGATGAACTAATCCCATTTTCTAGGGTTTTGATGTAGTCTAAACAATGAACTATGGTGTGTAGCTTAATTTGTAATCTTTGATGTGTGAATTTTATTATATATTGAGTGTTTTATTCAATTTCTCATGCTTGTTGATGATTGATCACTATTATCGATACTTTGCAACCTAATTATGCTGAGAATCAACAATTAGGTTAGACCATGAATGGAATGTTATCTTTCACCATAGAATAGAGATATTTGTGGGTTACATGTGGCTTATTGGGTTTCTAATGCTTAATGCATCCTTGGTTATGATGGTTTGAGGTAAATATACATTAGAGCATTTTCCAAGGGTAGATTGTTATTGCTTGAGAAAGAATAACATGTGCTTAGGTAAAATCCGCCATTAATATATAATTTAGGCATCATTGGGAATAAGTAGAGCCTCACCATAGGAATTTGTTAGATGAAATCAAAACCCTAGGTTTCCTTGTAATCACATTTTCTATTTTCATGTTAGAATCTTAGATTTAGGATTTATTTAGTTTAGATTGTTTTCCATTTCAACTTCAACTTCATGTTATCCAAATAAAGTTAGTATTATTTTAATTTTAGTACTTAGTAACCTAATCCCTGTGGGAACGATACTCATCACTCATCACTTTACTACTTGAAACGACGAGTGCACGTGCTCATATAGGTACAATACATTTTATATAGCACTTATTTTGCGCCTATCACTCACATGCTCTTCCCTTGCTCAAATACGGTGCAATAAACATTACTTACAAGGCCAAGAGGTGGGAGATTGGCATTACTTGGTTTCAGTTGATGTGGTTTTTAGGTTAGAATTCATTAGCATTGGCACATCAAAGCAATGTTATTTAGGAATTAACTACAATAAAATAAGGCTAGCACTTGTTAGAAAGGCTGCGCTGGCCATAAACCGAACAACCCCATCCTTGATGACTGAACCCCATTAGATACTATGGCAACTTGAAAATTTCAAGCCGAGGCAGAAGTCCTATTATCTTAAATTCTGTTCAAGCAATAAGTAACACAATTTCTACCCTACTAGATAACAAGAATTTCATACTGAGGGAATTGAATTCCAATGGATCCAGTGAGCAAATCTTATGGCAAAGCCGTTATCCTGACGGACATTTTTACTGGTGCATGAAACTCAAGGATTACCAAAACTAAGCATACTAGTCACTAAATCATGATGTGCTCCTCTAAGTCTCCTACTTCAGGATCATTTACCTTTGGCTTAGACCTAAACAATACAAGTCAATTGGTCATCTTGTGGTGAGATAACACCTATTAGACTAGTGGGCCTTGGCACAATGGGAGTTTTGAATATGTATCCATGTTTTCCCATGAATCCAAACCCTAGTTGAGATACTTTTTGAATGAAAATGAAAAGTACTTCATGTATACTATTGATAAAAGTATTACTTATTGAAGGTATAAGATTTTACCAGGGGGTCGAGTTTTAGAGTCAAGGGATACACCAACACCTTTTGGTGCTTGTTCTAAGGAGATCCAGAGATGAAAAAGGGCCGATGTACTGTAAACCCTAGAAAATCTAATTTTTTCGAAAATGGCAAAACAAAGAATTGCCACTGGAGCAAGATAGGTTGAAACTCAGAATTCTCTCAGATCTGATGATGAAACGGACAATACCATTGGATTATTCCAAGGAATCTACATTTGAAAAGCGAATTCCTCACACTCCTAGATACTTAATTTCTGTTTTTCGAGGAAATGGGGTTGAGTGACATACATGATGACACATGCCATGTGACTCATAGCATGGTGACACTTGGCATAATGAGGGCCAAGTGTCATGGTTAGAGGCATGCATGAAGAGGATGAGGTGGTGACTAAATGTGAGTAGTGATAAATGGCATACAGGACACATGCCATGTGAGTGACACATGACATGATAAGTGCCATGTGTCAAGTCTATACAAAGAGAAGAAGTGAGAGTGAGGGAGGCAATTCGGTGAAGAAATCCAGCCAAAAAAGGGAAGAAACAAAGAAAGAAGGAAGGTGAGAAAGAGAGGAAAGAATGAGAAGAAAGGGAAAGAGAAAGAGGGAGAGGAAGGAAGATCGGTAGCTTCGTCCTTTGATCTATTGGTGTTCTGACAGTCGAAGTTCATTGGGCATAGAATTAAAGCTCGTCTACTCAACGACGGCTACGCTCCAAGAGGTAGGGATTCTTCCTCCTTTGGTTGTTTCCACCCTAAGGGCCATTTGGCCGGATTTTTGGCCTATGATAAGGCTACCCTGTTTCGACCATACATACTGTCCAGATTTTGGGACTAGTTTTCGGTTGAGAAACGGAGAGAATTTGGACTTATGTCCTCCATAAAAGTTGTAGCTGCATTTGTGAAATTGATGGTAGGCTTTTGAATCAACCAATTTGGACCTCTATAGCCCAAGTTATGGTCCATTTCCCGGGACTGCCATAGCTTATGCTGTTTATTTGTTTGTGTCCAAATTTTGGGACTGGTTTTCGGTGTTGATTCGTATTGATTTGGGTGTGGCTTGTGTGTAAGCTAGTCTTATGGATTGTTTAGGGGCCTAGTTTGGGACGGATTTCAGGACTGCTTAAGACTGAATTCAGTGCTACTATGGGACTGAAATTTTGACTATTTTCAGGTCCTGTTTAGGGCATGATTGAGGCCTGTGGATGGTTGGTAGTGGTAACCTGTTTATGGCTTGTCTTAGGGCTGTTTTGTGGACATAGTATATGTCACACTTGGCCTCGAGGATCAAGGGTGTTGTTGCTTGATTTTGAATAAACATGCTTGGTGGTAGTTGTGTGATAACATGTTGATGTATGTGTGCATAAATATATTGACATGATATGAGTTTAATTGGATATGAAATTAAGACAATTTGTCTACACACATGATGAACTCTGTGGTTTGAGTTGTCCATGTAGCATTTATTACACATGTACATGTGGCATGATATAACATGCAATGACGCATTGCATTGCATATGCATAGGGACATCGAATCGAATGGGTGTGAGTGCATGGTTGAAAAATCAACACTACTTTTGGTGTTTGATTGGGTGGGCTTGGTCAAGTGGGACGAAGTCCAATAGAGTCGCATGGTTGAATAATGTGGTAAAGAAAACTTGTGTCGGGTAATAGCAAGCAGGGATAGACACCCCCTCGGGTGAAAGACCCGTTAGTTGTGGTTAGACATAATTCCAGTGGTGAAAACCCGTAAAAGTGTCTAGATGTGCGAAGCCTATGGTGTGACACCAAAAATTCGCTACCCACAAAAAGAGACATGAGTTTTATATACAAATGATCATTGAGGTGTAACATCCAAAAAGTTTGGTTTGAAAACAAATGAATTTGTTTTGTGAAATGATCATTGGCAAATCTTAAAATGATGGATTTTATCACGCATAAGATTAGCATTGTGGAGATAAGAGCTCTTAAGGACCGAGTATGACGTGAGTCGGTAAGGACTCGACATGGTACATGATTGAGTCTCATATCGGCTTCATGGCATAACATGCAGGATTCCATAGTAGAAATTGCATGTTTTTACTTAGGAATGTGAATATGAATGTGGAACATGACCATTGCATGTGAACTTAGGTGGGAGAGCCTTTGTAGGAAATATTCTTACCGGGCGTGGCTCACCCTTTATGGGAAAACATTTCGTGTAGGGTAAGACCGGTGGACGACGCCATTCAAGGCCCACTGTGGAAGAAGGCCAACATGTGGCTTTGATAAATCTTTTTGTAAAAACTTTGGGACAATGTAGTTCCGATAAGTAATAGGGGTAAGAGAGTTGTGATCGAACTCTTATGGACTGTCTTAAATATAATTTCACATATTTTTAACTTACATATGGATGAATGGATCCTGGTGAGTGGGACCTAACGAGGTGGTATCGAGTTACTCGATACCCACAGGTATTTGATACTAGTTTTGTATCAAAGCTTAGGTACACGATTAACTAAGGTAGTATTTTCATGTTGACTGTTCAACGAAACCCGGGTTTGTGGCCATAGCTTGGTATCAGATCCTAGTTATACGATTACATAAGGCTTGATGGGCAGGGGTCTAGATAATTGCATTCATTGTGCATTTCATGTTTTCTGCCCTAATAATCTACATGATTGTGTGTTATGTGTTGTGTGAATTACATACATGGTAAAATGTAAATGGGAAAAACAAACACTGTGGTTAGAAAAAAGCGCCCCTTGATTACCTTGGGGTCTGGGGAAAAAGAACCAATGTGATAGTTCGGGATGTTGAGGGGTCTATTAGTGGTTGGCACTTGCACTAGTAGTTAGACGAGGAGAGAAATATCAAAGTTTGAACTTGCGTACCATTCTTAGATACCATGTAATACGCTATTGCTATCTAACATATGTAGATGGCTAGTCAAGGAAGAGGACGTTGAGGCAGTGAGCAAAGCAATATCCCACGATCATTGACCTTTGACTAACAAGCCTTCCTAGAGGCTATTGGTGCTGCGACCGCTACTTTATTGCACAAAGTGAAAGTTGTGCTGCAAACCCCATTGCACATGCTAGTGAACCGGGAGTCGTGGAGGTCAAGTAACCTTCGTAGAGGTTCGTTGGCACACCATCCTCCAAGGAAGCTGAGAGACCCGCGAGGCCGATCATCGTTCCACCAAGTCGAAAAGACATGAAGCTATGGAGATCACCTTCATGCCACTAAGATAAAGGTCGTATTCTAGTTAGAGGGCTTAATCCCAAGTGTGGTGGATTAGGTCAAAGCCTCGAGGACTCGCTGAGGTAATGGCATGGGAAGAATTCGAGCTCTTTATAGGAAAGGTTTTTCGAGCATCTACTCGACATGCAAAGCTCGGAGTTTCGAATCGAAACAAGGACGATGACAAAGATTTCTGAATACATGGCTAAGTTTACTGAATTAGCCTGTTTCGTTGATGATTATGTGGTCACAGACATGGCCAAAGTGCGAAAATTTGAGGATGGTATGAAATTATCCGTTCGGGGTAAAATTATGAGATTTCTCCTTTAAGACATGGACTTGATGGTCAAGACAACTATGACCATTGAAAGGGAAGTGGATGACGTACGGAACATCCGGGATGCTGGTGTTAAAGATAAGAGAAAGGAGAGCCAACCTTCTTCTTCTTCTAGCTCGGGAAAGAAGCAGAGGACTTCCACTCCGCAAAGGTTTTAGGGACAGGGCCATGGCTATTAGGGCCAAGGATAGGGTCAATCATCCTAAGGTGGGAGACATTTTAGGGCGCCTAGCCATCCAATGCAGGGAACATGTTTCCATTGCCACCATCCCTGACACACGGTATTTATCGTCCCTCGTGAGCAGTGTGGATCCTAGAGATATGGGACACCCTAGTCCCAGTCATCAATGAGCGTTCATAGACTCGGTTTGTTCCTCTATACCCCACCATGGGCCGTGGAACCAAAGATAGTCCTGTGGCACTACACAGCCCCCTACCACTCAGCCAATCAAAGCAAGTGGCTAGAGCATGGGCAGAGGCCTGACGGGGCTCACAAGCAGGGACTTTAAGGACCTAGGGGTGTGTCTACACTATCACACCTCCGGATGCGCTGGCAGATCAATCGGTTATATAGGGTACATTTATGCTCTTTCTCTTATGGGCAAGAGTAATACTTAGATTACGGGTGCATCTCTTCATCTATTCACACGCATCATGTGTGACGCCCTCAAACCGGGGTCCGCTGACTACCCGCCAACCCGCCGGAAAATCTATATGTTCAGATCGCGAGACTCATACCCGAGTAAAAATGCCTCAAATTATAAACCAATACTCATAAAAACAAATAGCACAACTATATTCCAATTATCTCCCAATAATTCAATAGTTGATTACACTTTTATACAAACATATATTAAAATCTAAAATTCTAATACATGTTATATCCAAAAGCATCAAAGCCACAACTCGGCTTTCTTCAAAATAGGCCTCACAAGATGGTAGTCTCCTCGAATACTCCTATGCACAGGAAATGATATTCCCTCGACGAGGGTTGACTGCCATCAGTAGTGGAATCACTGATCGGTTACTCTCCACCCTAAGTGCATATCTACCAGTATCCCAGAAATAAACACACGCTCAGTAAATACATTGATCCATGATCTACATGATCACCCATGTCAGGATACTCATGAGCTCACTCCACTTACCTAAGCCATGTATGAGAAAATAATCATTTTCAAAACAAATCTTACTTTGTTCTTGAAAAATATACTGCAAAATATTCGGTAAAATATAGGACTACCCTCAAAGGGAGTAGATTGGTTAGTGAAACTTTAAAGCAGTCATAGTCCTTATCGGAATATGATCTGTTGGCTGCATCTCTGACCTAATTCTAAGATATCATCTATAAATTCCTTTACTTAACCATGTCCGTTGTTTTACAAAAAAACCATGTCATGCACTCACACTAACCTAGGTTGCAGTGTATATGAAAATGCATTATGCCATTTTCAAAACCATTATATACAATATGTCGATATGCATATTCTCAATCAATTACAATTACCATGCTTAATTAATACATCGACAATGTTTAAATTTGGCTGCCAGGCAAATCACAATTTCATTTCCAATGGCCTACACCTGATTATATTCCATATAATTGTGACCTCATGTTAACATGTGATAACTATTAATTTCTTTGATCGACCAACTCCCCAAATTAAGCTCCCACTTGGGCAATTTACAATAATATCTCGATAAAGCACAACCTGAGTTTTATTATATAATTGTGTCATTTATTAACACATTAAAATCATGTCTTAACCTATCTGTTTCACACATACAAGCCATTCATTTCAACAATTCAAGCACCACCTGACATATGGACGATTTTGGTCCAGTTCACCTGAAAACCGGAATTTGTTTTTAGGTCCCAACGAAAACATGTGGGGTGATTAGTGGCGACCCTCATCTACCATTGTTCCACTTTTTGAAGCCAGATTTTGACCATGTCAGGCCTCCTACATCGATACATGGTTATTGTAAGTTGTCACCCAGAGCACCATGATCCTTTAAAAACTCTGAGACGCATCAGCAGGTCTAAAAATTCCAACACTTTGGTTTTGGTGGATAGAAGATCAAGCAACCACTCCGACCTCAATCAACACAAACATGATAAACACTTAAACCAAGAATAAGAAACAAGTGAGGTGAAACCCCTGCCTCACAATTCAGTGAAACTCCTTAAGTAGGAACCCACAGCGTTGCCTGCGTGAAACCAGTGCCTCATCTAGAGCCGAAGAAATCAAATGGTGGATGGGATCTTAGAGAAGTGGCACTTTCTCTCTAAAAATCAAAATCTAAAACCTAGCTCACTTTGAGCTGAATTAGCCCCTTTGGCCAAATTTGAAGGTCTTTTAGGGAGATGAATACTATTCCCAATTTGTCCTTACTCTCATTAAACTTTCCTATAATGCCATCCATGTCCCTTATCTTGGATTTTGACACGTGGCACTCTCTCGGCTGTCCATTTTCATCATCTCTCTACTCAAGCAACTTATGGCACATGAGTACATATTATATGTGACTTTTGTCACATCAAATATCTTTTTATGGCACCCAATACTCAGTGCCTCGAAAAATGTGCAAATTCCAACTGTCTCAAAATTCGACGAAATTTGACGTGTAAGCTATATTTCGCGAGACAATTCCAACGGTGAAATTCTTTTTGTCATCCGAGATCTAGAAAAATTTTGGATTTTTATCGAAATTACGATTTTGCCCTTTTTTGAGAAAGGTGGAATTTTAAGGGTCTCATCATGTGTGAAAACTTGCAGGCTTAGGTTAAAACCTTGGAAGCATTGTATGTAGCAAATTCTCCCCCAGGAACAGAGGCGAGTGTTAAATAAGTGTTTCAGATGTGAGTTGAGATTTCAGAGTTAGCCACTATGGACCTTTGGGTCATAGACATGTCGGAGTTTGATGTCATCATTGGGATGGATTGGTTGACGACACACCGAGTCGTCATTGATTGCGATTGTAGGAAGGTTACTACCTACACAATGGATGATGTTTGTGTTATGTTTCAGAGGGATAAGCACCATGCTATACCCCAAGTTGTGTATGATTCTAGATGGTACGGGTAGTTGATGGGTTAGCTAGCAAGCCTTACCCTAGAGAACGAGGTGAGACAAGAGTTAAGTCTACCTCGAGTGGTTTGTGAGTATGAGGACATTTTTCCAAATGAACTACTGGGATTACCTCCGCATAAGGATGTAGACTTCACTATTGAGTTGCACTTACGGTACATGCCTTTATTTCTATGACTCACGCAGAATGGAGCTGTTGAGTTACGAGGAACTCACAGTCGGAAATTCGAAATTGTTGGGCGGGGGGTTTATTAGGTAGAACACTTCACCTTGGGGCGCTCCAGTGTTGTTTGCCAAGAAGAAGGATAAGACCCTTCGACTTTGCATAGACTATCAACAGTTGAATAAGGTTACTATCAAGAATAGGTACTCTTTGCCGAGGATTGATGATTTATTTGATAAATTGAGAGGGGCGCAGGTTTCCTCCTAGATAGATCTCCGCACCGGTTACCATTAGCTGAGGGTTAGGGAGGCAGATATCCCTAAGACGGCGTTCAAGATGCGGTATGAGCATTTCAAGTTCACAGTGATACCATTCAAATTGACGAATGCTCCAACGGCATTCATGGATCTCATGCATAGGGTGTTTCAACCTTACTTAGATAAGTTTGTTGTGGTATTCGTTGACGACATCTTGATCCACTCTAAGTCGGAGGATGAACATAAGGGTCATTTGAGGATTGTTATCTAGGCCATGAGAGACCATTAGTTGTATGCCAAATTCAGTAAGTGTGAATTTTGGCTTATTGAGGTGAGATTCTTGGGGCATGTGGTGTCAGCTTCAGGTGAATCCAAGGACCTAGAGAAGGTTGAGGCAGTTATGAGTTAGGAGAGACCAAAGTCAGTTTTTGAGATACACAGTTTCTTGGGATTGACAAGGTATTATGGGAGATTTATTGAGGACTTCTCACGATTAAGGCACTTTATGTGAATTGACATGGAAAGGAGGTGAGTTTGGAGTGAAATGACTTGTGTGAAGCATTCCAAAAATTGAAGAGGAGGCTTCGTCAAACCACATTACGATAGTTCGAAGGGCGGTACGGTGTATTGTGATGTCTTTAGCAGCGGACTTAGATGTGTTTTTGATACGATTAAGGAAGGTTGGCTATGGTTCGGCGGTTGGAGGAACCATGGCCCGGAGTTACTGTCGTGATATGAGTTGGCGGCCCGTGTCTTTGCCCCTTGAATTTGGTGTCACTATGCATACGGTGGCGGTTCGAGTGTTTTGGGACCATAAGAGTCGAAGTACATTTCACACAGGGACCTCGGCTTGCGGGGTATGCGGGTGGATGGAGTATCTAGAGGATTATGAGTTCACTTTGCATTTCCACTTGGTAAGAAGCCGAGATGTGGTGGGGTGCATAAGCAGAAGTCACGGGAGTGTTAGCTAGTATGGGTTTCCTAGGAATTGATAGATCTCAGAGGTGTGGACAGTTCTAAGCGCTGCTTATAGGGGTCAGGCTCAGGATACTTTGGGGAGTCTAGTGGCTACGCCTTCCCTAATGAGTAGAGTGATCGAGTCCCAGGGACAAGACATAGAGATATTTAGGGACTAGGTATAATTTGGTACAGGTGACGAAGGCTAGGCTATTCACACGAATGGTAGTCTTCACACGAATGGTAGTCTTCAGTATAGGGGAAGAGTTATGGTTCCCCAGTCGGATCAGGAAGTCTCAGGAGTTCAGTTACTCTCTTGTTTGTGATTGCATCCGATGGCATAAAGATGTACCATGATCTTAAATGGTATTAGATGGGATGAAGAACCCGCGTTGGAGATTATCGATCCGTCCAATGTCCGTGTCAGTAAGATAAGAGTGACACTAGAGCTAGCGGGATTACTCCATCCATTGGAGGTAGCTTAGTGGAAGTGGGAACATGTCACAATGGACTTTGTGACCCCACTTACCGGATGTTGCGAGGGCATGACGCGATGTGGGTGATAGTGGACCGACTTACTAAGTCGGCATACTTTTTGGCCATGTGGATGACCTTCAATTTAGAGGAATTCGGTAGATTGTATATATGGGAGATTGTCCGGTTACATGGAGTGCGAGTAACTATTGTGTCGGATCGGGATCCAGTTTAAACTCCATTTTGAGCGAGTTTCAAAGAGCCATAGGGACCGGTTGATAATAGACACTTCTTTTCATTCCGGATGGAAGGTCGGTCGAGGAGAGAACCATCTAGATATTAGAGAGGACATGCGCGGGCATAAGTGTGGATCTTAAGGGTAGTTGGGAGGAGCATTTACCCTTGGTGGAATTCGCTTACAACAATAGTTATCAGGCGAGCATACATATGGAACCCTATGAGGCACTTTATGGGAGACCTTGTCGATCTCCGGTTTGTTGGACAAAGGTGGGGGAGAGACCCTCTACGAGTCCAGACTTGGTTAGAGACACCTATGAGAAGATAGACTTGATGCGGAAACGTCTTCTCATGGATCAGTTTGGTAGAAGAATCTGTAGACAATTTTGTGACCTTTTAGAGTTTGGTGGGTGATCATGTCTTCTTGAAGGTGATGCCTAAGAGAGGTGGTTAGATTCGACAAACAGGAAAAATGTCACGAGGTATATTGACCCTTTGAGGTCTCGAAGAGGGGTAGGTGCGGTTGCTTATCGGTTAAACTGCAGCTAAGCTTATCGGGTGTTCGTGCGTATTCCATGTCTCATACTGCAAAAGTACCTCCAGTTCGACTCATCCTAAGTGGGTGGGGCGGAAAGCATGGTTGATGCAGATGTAACCATCGAGGAGGGTATACGTATCATGGATAGTCGAGATCAAGTTTTACGACGCAAGACTATGAGGCTAGTTAAGGTGTTGTGGCAGCACCAAGGAGTAGAGGAGGCAACATGGAATGCTAAGACACGATACGTGCCAATTATCCTTTCTTATTCGAGGAGGAAGGTATATTTTTAGTCATGTGATATTAAATGTCTGTTTCATATGCATGTGCTTGTATGTGTATGTGTATGTGTATGTGAATTTCGGGGATGAAATTCTTTTAAGGATGGGAGGGAGAAGGAATGTAAAACCTAGGAAAAATCGAATTTTTCTAAAAAATGGCAAAACAACAAATTGTCGCTATAGTATAAGTTGAAAACCTAGAAATTTCTTAGATCTCGGATGATGACGGACAGCAGATTGCATTTGTGCTGCGAAATCCCCAGTTCTGGCAATTTGGTGAATTCGAGATGAATTCAAAATTTCACGTTTTCAAGGCAGCGGGGTCCGGGTGACCGTACCATGTACGACACATAGCATGGTGACACTTGGCATAATGAGGGCCAAGTGTCATGGTTAGAGGCATGCATGAGGAGGATGAGGTGGTGGCTAAATGTGAGTGGTGACTCATGGCATATAGGACACATGCCATGTGTCAAGTCTATATAAAGAGAGGAAGTGAGAGTGAAGAAGACAATTCGGTGGAGAAATCTAGCCAAAAAAGGGAAGAAACAAAGAGAGAAGGAAGAAGAGAAAGAGAGGAAAGAAAGAGAAGAAATGGAGAGAGAAAGAGGGAGAGGAAGGAAGATTTGTAGCTTCATCCTCTGATCTACTGGTGTTCCGACGGTTGGAGTTCGTTGGGCTGAAAATTAAGCCGAGATCTCTACTTTTCGGTGAGGCCTACGCTCAGAAGGTGAGATTCTTATCGCTTTGGTTATTTCCACCCTAAGGGCCGTTTAATTGATTTTGGCTGTGATAAAGTACGCCTGTTTTGACCCTATCTGTCTAGATTTTTGGGACTGGTTTCGGGTTAGGAAGCAGTGTGGCGCCCCGGTACTAGGGGTGTCAGTTGATAACAGGTAGCGGTTGAATGTCGGGTGGATGTCGGGTGACATGGAGCACCACTCATGAAAATCAGGTAGGTGCCAGCACATGCGAGGGCTCTACTGAGTACAAACTTTGTCCCAACAAGTTTACAATGACCACACAGTCCATATCTGCGACAAATAATAGCCCACTTAGGCCCACTGCATCAATACTCACAGTCTGTCTCAACAGAATATATTACATGGTTCGAAGTTTTTACATTACTCTTAATTCAACATATATTAAAATTTACAATTCTATTACATGTTATACAAAATAAAAATGCCAAAGCACTTGCTTGAGCTTTCTTATGTGACCTCTAGTGAGCGCGGGTCCTCGTGCACACTCCTGTGCAAATGGTGATCCCTCGCCAGGGAGTGAGCAAATCCTAAAATGAAGTGATAATTTCTAATTGGGTTACTCCGCTAAGTGCACATGTTATGGCAAACAATCACATTCAGCAAATTTCATGAACCTACTCGAATGTCATGCTTTCAGGCTCATGTCTCGAGTCCTCAGACCCTCACCATATCACTTAAAAATGAGATCACGAGTAAAATCCACAATTTCAAAACAAAAGCTATTTGTTCTTGAAACACACTATCGAGTTTGATGACCAAAATGTTAGACGACCCTCAGAGACAAATGTTGGATAACCCTCCAACAATTTGTGAGGCCTAGTGAATTGTTGGACAATCAACACAATTCTCAGGAAAATCTTAGTGAAATTCCCTTTCACAAACATTTTCTTTTTTTTCTTTCAATTTCATTTCATGTCATGCACTCCCACACCCTAATATCTCAGGCTGCCCGGTGCATATGGAATACATTATAATTCAAATAATTTATGCTAATACAATTCACATGCATATTTTAACATGATTTACTCACAACAATCATGTTATTCGAATTTTCATCAATAACACCAAAATTAGCTCACATATGGGCTAATTAGCAAACCATAACAATTCATTTTGAATCGAAACGGCAGCGGCATGTAGCTCTGCACCTTTATTTTGGCGGCACGGCGCTGGCTCATTTCACACCAATCCGTCAATATTCACTTGAGCGGTGAAGCCCTCGATTAGCCTTGTTCATGGCTCAATTTGGGATTTCTCCATTCGGTTCAAAGGTTTTGAAGGACCGTTCTGATAAATCAAGCCTCGAGACTATCCCACCCCCAACCATTCATGGCTCTTGTGAAGAATATACAGTGAGGAAAGATCCACCCTCTTGGGTTGTCGGAACTCCACGAATCGGTCCACGCGTAGCCTCGCCGCATGGTTGGCTTTTGCTGCTCATAAAGGTCGACGACCCAGTCTGAGTGTGTGGAACTCTAGAAGGCACTCTCTCTCTAAAAATCCTGGCCAGCTCTTGCTTGTTTTCTCTATTATTTGCATTTTTTGGCTCAAAGGAAGATGACTGTTATTTTGTCTTTATTCTCATTAACATTTCAATTAATTCCATCTATGTCCCTTCATCTTGATTTTTGACACTTGGCACATCTAAGCCGTCCATTTCCATCATCTCTCTAATCTTGTAACATGTGTCACAAGATTACATGTAGTGGGTGACTTTTAACACATCACATGTCTCTGAGCCGTTTCTGACACGACCTGGTACCTCGAAAAATGTAGAGTCGGTATCTGGTCGACAAAATTCGGCGTGGTAGCTAGATTTCGAGGCGATTCCAGCGGTGAAATCCGTTTTGTCATCAGAGATACAGAAAAATTTAGGTTTTGGCCAGAAATGCCGGATTTTGCCATTTTCTAAAAATTGAAATTTTCTCGGGTCTTACACGGAAGGAATTTGGACTCGTGTCCTTCATAAAAATTTGCATTTCTGAACTTGATGTTAGGCTTTTGAATCGGCGATTCGAACCTCTGCATCTGAAGTTATAGTCCGTTTCAGGCCCCACGCCCGCGACTTAGAAATTTGTTTGTTGTTTGTGTCGGATTTTGGGATTGATTTTGAGTGTGATTAAGTAATGATTTGGGACTGTCTTATGGCTGGTTTGGTGGTTAGATTTGGGGCTGTTATGGCCTATTTTGAAACTATTTTGGTGGCCGGTCTTGTGGCTTGTGTGTAAGCCAGTCTTGTAAATTGTTTAGGGGCCTGGTTTAGGATGGATTTCAGGACTACTTAGGATTGAATTCGGTGCTACTATGGGACTGAAGTGGATTTTTCGGGTCTTGTTGGGGGCATGATTGAGGGCACGTGGATGGTTATTAGTGAAATTTGCTTTGTTTATGAAACGTCTTAGGGCCGTTTTGTGGACATAGTATAGTCACACTTGGCCTCGAGGATCAAGGGTGTTGTTGTTTGATTTTGAAAAACATGCTTGGTGGTATTTGGGTGATAACATGTTGATGTATGTGTGCATAAATATGTTGACATGATATGAGTTTAATTGGAAATTATATGCAATTAAGATAATTGTCCATGACACATGATGAATTGTGTGGTTTGAGTTGTCCGTGTAGCATTCATTATACATGTGGCATGATATAACATGCAATGGTGTATTGCATTGCATATACATGGGGACATCGCATTGAATGGGTGTGAGTGCATGGTTAATAAATCAACATTGCGTTTGGTGTTTGATTGGGTGGGCTTGGGCAAGTGGGATGAAGTCCAACAGAGTCGCACGATTGAATAATGTGGTAAAGAAAACTTGTGTCAAGTAATAGCAAGCAGGGATAGACACCCCTCAGGGGTAGAAAGACCAGATTAAGTTGTGGGTAGATATAATTCAGGTGGTTGTAAAAGTGTCTGGTGTGCGAAGCACAACGGTGTGACCTGAAAATTCTCTACCAACGAAAAGACACATAGGTTTTGCATACAAATGATCATTGAATTAATAACGTCCAAGCTTTTTAGTTTTGAAAATAAATGAATTTGTTTTGTAAAATTATCATTGGATGTGATCTAGAAATGATGAATTTTATCACACATGGGCTTTGGCATTGTGTGATAGGAGTCGAGAAGGCTCGGGTGTGATGGGAGTCGGTAAGGACTTGGGACAGGTACATGATTGAGTCTCACTCATTTTATGACATGACATGTAGGATTCCATAGTAGAAATTGCATGTTTGTACTTGAAATGTGAATGTTAATGTGTGGAACATGACCATTGAATGTGCATTTAGGTGGGGAGTAGCCTTTATAGGCAATATTCTCTACTAGGCGTGGCTCTAGCATGGGAAAAGCATTTGGTCACAAATGCTCTCGATGGACGGCAGCTCATTCGATCTCCACAATTGTAATTGACATAGGCTGATAAATCTTTTTATAAAAAATTTGGGACAATGCAGTTTCGGTATGTAATAATGGTAAGAGAGTTGTGATTGAACTCTTAGGGATTGTGTTAAATGTAATTTCACATATTTTTAACTTAAATATGGATGAATGGATCCCTGTGAATGGGACCTAACGAGGTGGTATCAAGTTACTTGATACCCACAGGTATTTGATATCAGTTTGATATCAAAGCTTAGGTACACGATTACCTAAGATAGTCTTTCTGCGGGTTGACGGTTGGTCGACGGGACTCCCGTGTTTTGGGGTGTCACATGTACCAAGAAGAACTTGCTAGACTGTAGAAATCCTCATATTGTGATGATCGTTTTTGAACCTGGTTACATGTCTATGCATGCATGGCTTCGTGTTCCCTGAAAGTAATAACTTGAGTTTCTTTGATTGTCAAGCCAAATGCATGAACAATTGCTCTTGTATTGCTTATGCTTCTACTAATGACGATGGAACTGGATGCGAGATTTGGATCCAAGGATGTGTTTTCACGGCTTATGCTCCGACTGAGCGATACATTGCATGTCTTGTCCCAAAAAAGGTATGCCCTCATGAGTTTTAGCCTTTCATACATTGCATGAATGTAGCTTTCTGCATATCCAATCCTTCATTTGTGGGGATAAACATACATCATAGCAAACGTGCCTAAAAGTGAATAGCATAATGTGATAAGACAGTATGTAAATAAAAAACAATGTTTTAAAAATCGGATCGATTATCGAATTGAAAAATTTATCGATTCACGGTTCATTGGTTGACAAGACAGGTTGAGGCTATGAATTAAGGTGATGGCGTAATAAATATATAATTTATATTTTATTTAAATTGAAATTAATTTTAATATATATAATTAACAATATTTGAGATATTATTTATTTCATTTTATATAAATAAATTAGTATTTTAAAATTGATTAAGAATAGTGGTATAATATTAAATATGAAATATATTTAAAATTGACGAAAACTTATTTATATAGATATATATTAACTAACACAATTTATATTATTTATAATTAAAAATTTACACAATTGAAATAAAGGTTTGATGGTGCAGTGCCTTATGAGTACATGGTCGAGGGTTCCAGCCTTGTATTTGGCAACCTTTGGTCGAGGGTTCCAGCATTGGTTTACTCCTTAAATCGAGTGCCAGTCCCACAAATCTCACATCGAAAGATGGGAAACTAAATGATTTTATAAGTAATTAGAACAGCCTGAAAAAACGTCAGATAGCATGCCTGGGAATGCGATCTGACTCATTGGGCCTTGTGAGGCTCATTGTTCATGTGAATCGTTCGGTTCTTACTAAACCGTCTTATTCATCGACTCGATTGACAGTTCGAACGGATCAGACCGGGTTTATTACAAATCAGTTTTATAGCATGGAACAGGCCGGATTGACCACCGATTGATGGTTGAATCGGTCCGAGGTCCGATCAGTCGGTCCGATCTTGTTTTTAAAACAATGATAAAAAGCTTTTTAACAAATAGAATATAATTTAATCTATAAAAGTGAAAAAAAAAAAATGTCTGATTTTGAATGGTAATTTTAGTTTTTATCTTTGAGTAATCAAATCCTATAAGGTTTTCATATTTAATTAAGTATGGGTATTTATAAATAAGAGATTATATAATATTTCAATAAGGTTCTTTTATTATTATTCACCATGCTAATATGCATTTAGATATCAATTTCTTAATGCAGCAAGGAAGTGGTGGATATGGCCTGTTACTGCTGTAGGAGGAGCACTAATTATACTTATGTCATGCTCTTTATGTTATTTATGGTGGAAAAAGCACAAACTACAAGGTAATCTTGTATAAAAATTGAAGTTTTCAATTACAGTTTTGCATATACATGGATTTGATCATTAAATTTTTCATGTCTTCATATTTTTATTTCTAACAGAGGAGAATAAAAGGCAACAAGAGCTACTATATGAGCTGGGAACTGCTACAAAACCATTTATCAAGTATAGCACTCTGAAGAAACTTGAAAATGTCGGAAAGAAGAGCAACGAGTTGCAATTATTCAGCTTTCGAAGCATAGAAACTGCTACCAAAAACTTTTCGATTGAAAACATGCTTGGACAGGGTGGTTCTGGACCTGTGTACAAGGTAAGTTAATATATTCTAGGTATTTATTTGAGTGAGCTAAGAAATCACTATATTAATAGAAAAAACTTTCAGGGAAAATTATTGGATGGACAAGAAATAGCAATAAAGAGCCTTTCAAGAAGTTCAGGGCAAGGTTTAACGGAGTTCAAAAATGAAATTATTCTCATTGCAAAACTCCAACATAATAATCTTGTTAGGCTTTTAGGTTGTTGCATTGAAGGAGAAGAAAAGATGCTAATCTACGAGTACTTGCCTAACAAAAACTGAGATTTCTTTCTCTTTGGTGAGCAGTTTAATCCTTCTTCACACCTAGTTCATTTGTCCATATTTACTTAACCGTTTTCTTTTTATGGTTAATTTATTACCATAGTTTCATATGGTTAATTTAAACCCTCTCTTGACTTGTCATGGTGAGGCCAGAATTGGTGAAACCAAGGCCCGAGATCTTAGTATTATTGTTTCCTAAAAATCAGCAAACATTCTTCTTCCAAAGCATTAAAAATCAGCACTTTAAATTCTGTTTTCATTTCAGTTTTTATTTTCAGTTTTATAAAGTAATTAGATTAAGTAATTAGGACCTAGGATTGCTAATCAAAGAGAGGAAAACCCATCCTAGTGGATGATCCTAGAGCAATTATACCTACAATAGCTACGGGCTACTTGGGGTTGGTTTTAGGTTATCAAAAATTTTTGTGCTTCCCCTTGAATTCAATCTAACCACCCAACACCCAACATAGGACAAACCACAATACAAAATAGTTACTAAATAAATGGGATAAGGTGCATAAATGCTTTCAAATTTTGCTCATATATCCCATTTTATATGTAAACTTTTTTCGGTTCCAAAATACCCTTGACGTACCAGCCTTTTTAGCTACAAACAAAATACTTACTCTGACCTTTGCTCTTCTTTTTCTTTCATTATCCCTGGACATTTCACTTCTACTTGGTAGTATTGTCATTCTTCTAGCTAGCAAAACATTAAAAACCATTGACTTCCATATGAATGCATTTATAATATTACTTGAGAAACCCCTTAATTGTCTGAAGTTCTCTAATGAGTTTAATTAAGCTTATCACCAGCTTATTCATGGAATAGTTGAGCTTGAAATACTTGAAAGAACTGGTAAAACTATGTCAATATGGATTTTCTCAGCAGTGTTAGCTCCAAGGATATCTCTATCCCATTAAATAGTTTATCATATGAATAATGTGATAAATAGGCATCTTCTTTCATCACGAGACTTTACTACATCACATTATACATATAACAAGGTGGTGTATTGTTTTACATAAATATTAAAGATACAGCCAAGACAATGATTAGCTATCATTAAATAAATAAATAATAATGAACACACAAACATTATTTCAAAGAAAATAAATTTTAAAAAAACAAAAGAAAATCTATATGAAATCCCAAAAGAAGATACACATTAAAGATACATGAAATCTGCAATAAACTATGGGAGTTAAAACAAAAGTTTAAGTGAATATCTAATAAGCATAAAAGTATGGATTTTAGAATATTTTTTTTTAAAGGCATATAGAACACCGAAAAATGACCAAAAAAAAAAATCGTTATCCCAGTCGATATAGAAACCAGATACACCTTAAGCATCATACATGCAATCTCCAAAAACTCCTAATATTACAACTGTGTATATATGAAGACCTCACCTACGCCCATTTTAGAACTAGTAAGCACATAATAAGCCAATTTGTGGAAAACATGGAGCAATAATGTTGACATATATAAGTGTGTGTTCTTGGACACAATTCTTGGTGTTGGGACTATGTTGTAGTTTGGACTTCAATGCGGTGCGTCCAAACTCTCATGTGGGATTGAGTGTGTGTAGAGCAGTTATGAAATATTTGCAATAAAGTAAAAGCACACACAATATGTTTACGCGGTTCGGTAATAGCCAATGTCCGTGGGGCTATGCCTTGATGCAAAGATTTCCACTGATCTGATTCAAGGTTTACAAAGGTGGTCTTATGTGAGTGCAGGGTTTATCTCTGTCGGCGACCTTTCTTGAAACCTAATCACTCATGCGAATTCGAGAATAGAACCCTAAATTCCACACTTTCTCTGACATCACACACCCATACATTGCATCAATATAAGATGAAAAATAAAAACATCATTTTTCACCAAAGGTGAAACTCTTTTAACCCTCCTGATACTTATGTAAATTATTTGCACTATGCTCCTTTGTGCGTCGAACTTCACTTGTTCTTCTTCAAGCTTTGCTCTTGACATTTGTGATGAGCAACTTCCAATCTCCTGAATTTTTAGCCTTGTGATTTGGTCTTGGAAGTCTTGATAAGGCTCGATCATTATTCTAATATGACTCCAACTTTACATTTTATTTTCTATACATGCATTTAAGCTATCACGGTGGAATAAGGAAACTTTCCCCTCAAGTATCCTCTTTAGAGTAGAAACCTGATTTGTTTCTAATTCTAGTTTGATAGCTTAGATGGTCAACTCTCTTGATTTGATCTTTATCCACTTGCCAAAACAATCACTGACCCATCGGTAACCTGCTCCCCAAGCATCTTAGCCTCGAGGCTCGAGAATAGCGTACCTAGTCGGTTCGACCTTGGTAGGACTCTCAGGAGTCCAACATGTCCACACATTGTGGGAGTCTTAATCAAACTACTTCCTAGTTCTTCTAAGGACTTCACACATATTGCATCAAATCTCCATCAAAATGAGGCTCTTATTTAAACATCTTTGTGTAGAACCCTTGAGATGAAGATATGGACAATCTCAACCCCAACAAATATAAATCCCAAAGGCAAGATTTCAATCCTCAACCTAGAGATTTGAAAAAGAAAAGCTAAATTTCATTATATTTTCATTAAAATGTCTAAAATGAAATAAATTTCATCATGATTAGAATTCTTAGTTAACGATATATTCAAAGAAAAATTTCCATCTTTTGAAGCTCTCCAAACAAAGTATGTCTCCACTATTAGAAAAAATAGCCTAGCTTAATAACCATAAATAAATCAAGTCAAAATCCTTACCAACCAAGCCTCAATGGATTCTAATATCAACTCCAAAAGATCAATGAAAAACTATATCTCAAAATTAGAAACATATTAAAACCCCGAATCAACCTCGAGAAGAACTGAGTAACATATGTAACTTACATAAGAAAGTGTATATATTTTCAACCAGAACAAATGTACACTTGAAATATAGTGATACTAATTTACAAGTATATTTTTTTATCCTATATTTTAATGATAATAATATTATCAAATTTGATTTTTTTTAACCTTTTCTATAACAAAGCTTATCTTAATTAAAGAAATAGTGGGAAAACTTCTTTAACCAGTGTGTCTTCACCATCAGATACACTATAAGAGAATAAGAAATTACATTAGTTTCTATTATCTTTTGTAATTATTTCTTCAAGAAGTTTTGATTGGGTTCCACTTGGCTTTAATTTCATGTTCCTTTGATTCATGTTCTAAACCTTTGACATTCATTGCAAAATGACTGAGAGAACAAAGAAAATTTTATCAATATGTTAAGGTCAAAAAGCTGTGGTTTCTAGCATATTGGATTATTAAACATATGCTTATATGACACTAAGACTTAATAAGAAAGAATCTACTTTATTTCAAATTTTTATCTATAAATATAAAAAAGTTATTATCTTAAGAAAATTTTGTAATGAAATTCGATATATAATTTTAATATCTTCTATTATTGGTGTAAATCAACTATAATGGTGCTTCTAAAGAAATGTAACTTTTTTTTTAAAGAATCCAAAGGATAACATTTTTTAAGTTCTTATATTTCCAGATACTACAATGAAAAGCTTCATAATTATTATAATTTACTTTGTAAATGAAATAAAAGAGGAAGACATGTTAAGCCATTTCATGATGTCATAAAAATGTAAAAGTAGAAAGAATAATCTTGAGCTTACTAGTCTTTAAAATTTGTCTTTAGTCTTAAAAAGCCTTAATTGGGAACTACAAATGATCTTTATATTCTCTTCTATACCCAGTTGTCAATTTGGTTTCACTAGTGAAGCTTTGGAAGGAGAGAGACTCAATTCTTTTTGACAAAAATAAGTGTGTGTTGTTGAACACAGTTTCAAAATGTTTGGACTGTATGAGAGTTCGGACTTCAGTAAGGTGTGTCCAAACTTCCCTTGTGGGACTATATGTGTGTAGAGCAGATATAAAGTATATGCATAAAAATGTAAGCACACACAATCTTTCACTTGGATCGGCTACTGCCTATGTCCACGAGGTTGTGCATAGATGTAAGGATTTCCACTAATCTGATTCAAGGTTACAATTAGTCTTATGTGGTACGAGACTCCCTCTTTGCCCAAGACCCTTCTTTAACCTAATCACTCATAGTATAATTTAGAATGAACTCCCTTCATTTCCCTCTCTATAACATCTCTCACCCATACCCACATTACATAGATAAGATGAAGAAATTCAAAACATCATCTTTTACTAAAGGTGGAAGGCTTTTAACATGCAATACCTCAATCAAGTATTTGTACTCCGCACTCCTTCAGCACATCTAGACGGATCTTGTTATTCTTGAATCTTGCTTCTAAAGCGATGAGCAACTGATTCCCTAGTTGTCTTGCGGTTGGTCTTGGAAGTCTTGATAAGGTTGAATCATTATCCTAATATGACTCTAACTTTACCTTCTATTTTATGTACTTGCCTTTAAGTTATCACAGCAAAATAAGAAAACTTGCTACTCAAGTATCCTCTTCAGAATAGAAACCTGATTTGTTTCTAATTTTGGTTCGAGTTTAGATAATCGGATCTTCTTGATTTGATCATTATCCACTTGCTAAAAACGATCTTAGGCCCATCGGTAACTTGCTCCACAAGTATCTTGGCCTCCAAGGTTCCAAAACTAACTTGCGTCCCACGCCAATTCTGACCTTAGTCAGGACTCACTGAGTTTGGCACGTCATTGCATCTTGGGATGGACTTAGTCGAACTACTTTGGGACTTCATGTTTGATCCATTAAATCTTCATCAAACTCGATCTCTAAAGTAGCCATCTTCTTGTAGAACACTAGAGACGAAGATATGAACAATCTCAAACCTAACACTTTTCCAGAAATTTTTTTGATAATAGTTTGCCGGGCAGCTGGAATCCCCAATTCTTGGGAAAAGCTTCAAAATCTCTTATTATAACTCTTGCTCTCCAAATCTTATTTTGATTCCTCATTAATTCTACCCAAAGATCTAAATAGGTGAGTTGGTTTGAAGAAAGGGTTGACCTTGTATTTTGAACCACTATTAGAAGCAAAGTTTATGGCCACAGTCAGTGACCCTAACTAAAAGTAATCCTTAATGAAGCTATAGGACATAGCTATGAACAAAAGAAACAACGCAATAGTATGGCCATAGGTGGCATGGATAAATGCTATAATCACAATCAATGCGAATTTATTAGCTATAATATATACATATATATATATATATATATATATATATATATATATATATATATATATATATATATATATATATATATATATACAAAGAAATTTTTTCTTGTACACTCTATCTATTGGCTCTACTCTTATAGTCTAATGGCTAAAGATATTCATTCTGCAACTAAAATGGTTAATCAAGATAACAACGATATTTGACTTTATGTGACTGGTATTGATCTCCAAACTTCTATTGAAGCAAATTTCATTAAAGGATGGCACATGTGCCAACTTGAGGTCTTGGAATGCACATCTGTATTCAGTTGTCCCATTGGAGATTGGTTTGCTAATGCTAATCCTAGAACAGCAATTAAGCGGCAGATTAGGCTAACTTTGACCTTCAAGAATTAGGGTGAGAGTAGGCTGGCCCATTGGCTCGAAAAAGCGCGAAATTGTCACAGCTCTGTTGGATTCTTTGGGTTAAATAGTGCAGGATCGGTGATAGGCGATTTGTGTTATGTAAAATGTATACTGTAATGTGGGGTGCACTCGTCGCCACAAGTAATATAATGATAAGTAAGTATGTGGTTCCCACGGAGGAATTGGGTTACTAAGTATGGGCACCTAATCCTAGCCTATGCTTTATTTAGATGTTGGAAAATCTATAGAAAAACTCAAAGACCATTATCTAGGCATGCAAGAATGACTATATAAAGACTAAAAAGCCTTAGGGCATAGATTTCACCTATACAATGATGTATGAACCTCCTAACCCAATTAATCGATGATCAATTTCATCATGAAGATGGTGATTTCACTAATCTATATTCGAATCTCTCTCGAGCATTCGCACGCTTTCTATAGAAAAGTTATCTTTGCATCTGCCTCAAACCATCATAACTAAGGATGCATTGAACCCTACAAATCTTAATACCACAACTAATCTCACTTATATCTCTATCTCATGGTAATTAGATGGTAAATCATCCATGGTCTAATTTTAACTCTCACTTCTCAGATTTTGAATCAAACCACAAATCATGCAAATATTGGCCAAATACCCACAAACATTAAGATCCAAATGAAATACTCAACATAAATATGAAATAAAACATCAATCAATATAAATTAGGAGAGATTCATACAAACATGCTTTTAGCTACATCTAAACCCCAAGAAAACTAACTAAAACCTAAAGGGAAAAGTAAATACAACCATCAAAAGAAAGAAAACCAGAAAAGGAAAGAACGAAAACAAATTTGGCATTGAAGCTCCCTTCTTCTCCTCCATTATCTTCTTCTTCCTCAGTGTTGTTTCCTCTTCCAAGAGCAGACACAGAAATCTCTCCAAGAGCAGGCCCTAGGTGTTTCCACCCAAGGAGCTTGTTCTCCTAACATAAAATCGTTCTCGAGGTCCTCCTTCTTGTTTCTAGGGTTTGAGATTTAAAACCCACAATTATAGGCTCAAAATGGGATAAAAATCAAGCCAAAATCAACCCCGAATGTCGTGACGTCGATGCGAATGATGTCACGGCGTTGGGAATCTTGGATTCTTCGCCATCCTGTTTTGCTTCTGACTTAGTAAGGCCATAACTTTGTCATCTGAACTCCGATATGGGTGTTCTTGGTACCATTGGAAAGATATTGAAGTGTAGAATATAGATATGTTCAGAAAAGATACTTTGGAAATAATTATAAATACTGAATGTATAAAATGATCCAACTGGTCACTTTTCAACTCTCTTCTCTTCTTCCTTCAACTACCAAGAGTCATATCTTTGTCATTTGAAGTCCAAATGGAGTGAATAAGGTCTCTTTAGGCCGAATCTCCCTATTTATCCATATCAATATTGCTTGGCAATTGGGGATCATTGTGTAGCTAGAAAACATCAAAACACGGTATTCTTTGCTGCATGTTGTTTGTTTGATTTTAAGGCTTTATCTCTTTGTTTTTGCTCCATATTGGCTCATGGATGACCTAATCACAAAATTGAACATTTAAGAAATTAGATCTTTATTCATATAATAAAACTACTAAAATATAAGTAAAACATAGGGATAAAATGAGTACAAAGTGTCTCTCATCAATCATTTATACATTTTTCATCAATACGGTTTTCAGAGTATAAAAAAAAACTATATTGTACACTTATCCTTCAAAGCCTGAGTTTCCTTTTGGTTTTTGTGGCTTTTGCAAAACCAGAGCTCTTGAGTCTTCTCATTCCAGTTCTCCCATAGCCTCCGTTGGACCACCTCCTTGACAACGATTCGCCAATCATTTTCCTGTCTTCTTCTTTATTAGGTCCAGTGATCCTCTTCCTCTATATTTGTTTTCCTCGGAATTGTTTTCTAGGTAAAAAAATCATCACTTTTTCTTCAAATTCTTTTTTCTCGTTTGATCGCTTTTTTTTTTTTTTTTTTTTGTGAAACACAAATCTTAATCTTATAATGCTTTTATTTCTTTTTCTAATGCTAGAAATGGGTAGCTCACAAAGCTTCATTATCAAACACCATCTTTGAGGACAATTGGATGAACCCTAGAGCCGAGATTTATGTTTAATTAAGATTTACTTGATAAAATTAGATAGAATATTTTTAAAGTATTTATGTTACTTGTTGGTAGGTTCATGCATTGAAGTTCCAAAGATAATATATTTTCAGTTTTAGAAGAAGTGATGAAAATAAAATAAACCACTTTTTTAAGAATCAAGCCGAGTTTTAAACCAGTTTAAGAGCATCAATCCTGTTAGATAAAAACCAATTTTTAGAATAAAAACGATTTTAAACCGGTTTTGTCCT
The DNA here is from genome assembly GCA_016808115.1 of Tetrastigma voinierianum. Lineage (NCBI taxonomy): Eukaryota > Viridiplantae > Streptophyta > Magnoliopsida > Vitales > Vitaceae > Tetrastigma > Tetrastigma voinierianum. The sequence goes on from JAEQBH010001647.1 coordinate 752,322, forward strand.
TGACATCTTGTTCTCCCTGTTCTTGTTTTTTGAATAAAAACCGGTTTTTAAACGAGGTTTCATGTTTTGTTAGGGAAAGTTTGGTTAGTGTTATTGAGAAAACAAAGTTTCATGTTTTTAAGAACAAAAAAAAAAAAAAAAAAAAAAAGTAGCAAACTTGTTCTTGTTCTCCCCCATTTATTGTTTTGAGAATAAAACTGATTTTAAGTAGGTTTGATGTTTTTTTAGGGGATGTTTGGTTATTGTCGTTAAAAACAGGCTTCATGTTTTTAAGAAAAAAAAAACAAAAAAAAAAGGAACTAAACTTGTTTTTGTTCTCCCCTGTTCTTGTTTTTTCAGAATAAAAACTAGTTTTAAAACAGGTTTCATGTTTTTGTTAGGGAATGTTTGGTTAGTGTTATTGAAAACAAGTTTCATGTTTTAAGACAAAAAAAAAAAAAAAAGAACCAAACTTGTTCTTGTTTTCCCACAATTCTAACATTTTCGAATAAAAACCGGTTTTTAAATAGACTTTCATATTTTGTTAAGGATGTTTGGTCGGTGGTGAAAACAAGCTTCATGTTTTTAAGAAAAAAAAAAGAACCAAACTTGTTCTTATTCTTCCATGTTCTTGTTTTTTTAGAATAAAAACCAGTTTTTAACAGGTTTCATGTTTTTGTTAGGGAATGTTTGGTTAGTGTTATTGAAAATCGGTTACATGTTTTTAAGAACCAAAAAAAAAAAAAAAAAGGAACCAAACTTGTTATTGTTCTCCCATGTTCTTGTTTTTTCAGAACAAAAACCAGTTTTTAAACATGTTTCATGTTTTTGTTAGGGAATGTTTGGTTAGTGTTATTAAAAACAAGTTTCATGTTTTTAAGAAGAATATGTTTAGTTTCCAATTATTTTTGTTCTGAAGAACACAAAAATACAAAACACACTAAATTCGAAACGATAACTATTACGCATTTAAGCTGTTGCATTTACCCATTTCGATTAGGTTTGGATTATTCAATGGTGATTGGTGAGATTCTGAGTTATACATTCCATAATTATGGTTTTTGATGATTAATAGTTTTCAATATTGGAGTTGTAGTATTCAAGCAGTTAGTATTTGGGAAAGTATGGAAAAATTCATGTACACTTAGCTTGATGTTAAAGGGATATTTGTTTATTATTTGTTTGAGGATTGTTGCATTCACATAGGGTTGGGCATGACCAGTTCAGGCAAAAATATGATATGGTGCAAACAAAAAAAACAAAAACAAAAAAAAAATGAAATACAATGCAATGGGCATTATTTGCAAGAGAGAAATCATCATACATTTGAACTAAAACAAATAATAGAGAAGGAAAGTAATTTATTGAATAAAATAATTTAACTTTTTTTTCACATAAGATTGGGGTAGCCCATGCTTGGAATATAAATTTGAAGCTGGGCAGAAAAATGTGCCATGTTTAAATTAGGCTCGACCCGTCAGGCTCGATTATACCCCTTGTCCGGTGTGGGCTGAAGTGAGCTTTGATCAACCCGCTCGAATTGCCAACTTTAGCTAATCCTACTAGTTGTTGGCCAACATATATAAATATTAGTTATATCCCTCAATTATTTTGCATAAATATTAGTGAAATAAAAGGAACAAAATGTATTTTGTTGTAGTTTTTGAAGCCAGTTCAGCGATTGCGATGGCGCAATATTTGCTTTCGATTATGGTTGTTGATGGTTCTTCGAAACAACTTCATATGCATTAACCTTGTAGGTTCTTTATTTATTTGTTTATTTGATACTGGAAACTACATTTGAACAGGGCTAATTAACGAAAATTTATGAAAGAATTGGTTTCCTTCTACTTCGTTGTATCTTTAGTTCTCCCAAATCAAAGAGATTTATCAATAAAATGGGCAAATGGAAATCAATTTTTCGTTAACAATGTGATGTTTGATCGTAACATATCGTTGCCAATATCATTCAATAACTCATATGTTCTAACTGACTGTAGTGCCACTACTATGATAGTAGTGTGTTGTTCAATCTGATTTGATGGAGGAAAGCGACAATGGCTCATATAACTAAATTTCCTCCCATGTTGTAATCGATATGAGCAAGTTTCTTTATTGAAAGAAGGGCAAGAAAATTGTCCCTTTGTACTCCACCCTGAAAGGTTTGCATATCTGAAAGTGACTTGTGTCCATAGTTTGGTAGATGCGTAGCGTTTTTACTCACAAAATCATGTGTAGTAACTTCATGCTCCATAATTTGCTTGCAACTCATCTATGAAGGGTTGTAAGAATAATATCAATGTCATTTCCGGGTAGTTGGGAGGAATGAGCAGCGACAACATGAAAATAATTGCTTCGCCACATCCGTGACCCGGTAAGTTGTATAGATTAGAAACGATTGGCTATGTCTTATGGGCAATAGACATGCCCGCTAAACGGATGGAAACCATCACAAGCCAACCCTAGCCTAACATTCCAATGCTCCAATACAAATGTAGGATGTAAAGAATCAAATGTTTTCCAAGATAAAGTGTGAACTGGATGTCTTATCAAGCCATTAGTAGTGTGACCTTGTGCATGCCACTTTATGTAGGAATTCGTTTTTGATGACATAAACAATCTTTGAAGTAAAACCTTAGTAGGAATTTTCTTATCCTTGGAACTTGTTCTTAAACCATTATTTGACTTAAACTCAACATTATTCCATCTAAAAGTACCACAAATGGTGCATTTATCAACATTTGCATTATCTCTAGTAAACAATATACAATTTTGTGGGCATGCATCTATCATTCTATAATCAAGCCCAAGATCACGAAGTATTTTTTTTTTATTCATAGAAATTGCCTACAAAATTATCCCCCTTAGGAAGCACCTCCTTCAACAGTTCTAATAACATGATCTGCAATTAAAATTGGTTTTGGTCTAAATTACTGCAAGTGCACAGGTCATACAAGTAATAAAGTGGACTCTATAAGTTTGGATATCATACCTATAGAGATTGATGAGAAATTCTAAAGATCAACTACCCCTACTACTCAAGAAAATCAATATTTGAACCTTTAATTGGTTGTTCTGAACTATAAATTGAATAAAGAATTTTTATCTAATGTTTCTTAAGATAAAAATATATCTAATCTAGTAGAATTAGAGATTTCTTTGAGTAGAAATAACACTGGAATAAAATCAATGTTATGATTTTCAGTTTGTAGCGGGTTAAAAAACAAGTGTGATGGATAAAGTGCAGGATTTGTCGAGAGCAATGTAGTATAGCCTTGGAATACCTCATGACACTACACATTTAACTAATTAGCTAACCATATTTCTAAACCAGGTCAATGGGTCTAAATAACTACTTTTAGGATCTTATCCTCTTTAAGATTTGGTTGTTTTTCCTAAACTAGTACTTCATAACCATTTCTTAGGACTAGAAACTACTTGGATAAACAAGGTAATGCAAGCCTTCTCTAATACAATTGGTATCTCATTCCCTAATTCATTAGGATGCTCTCTCTCCTTGATTAGAATCTAATTAACATGGGATCAAGATTATCTTGCTAAATTGAGATGGAACTTGTAAGATTTAAACTGATAGATTAGTAGGTGGTTCTTATCCTCAAGAACACACTTCTGCTATCACCTAGAAGGGAACCTTGAAGTCAGATGTTAGAACATCAATTGTGATTTATCAAAGTGACCTTTAGAGTGCCTTAGTTCAATGAATATTAGTCCAATTTACCCATAATTGACTGCTCTTTGCTCTCAGGTCGTCCATCTCTGTGTCACTCGGAGGGATCCTTGAAATCAGAGCAAAGATACAACACTTTTTGGGTATAGAACACTGATATTCAGAACAGCTCATTACAAGAGCAATACCAATTAAATCAATCCAGTTTTCCTTCCCATAACAACATTTTAAACTACAAATGAAAATCAAAACAACAAATTCCTTCCCAGAGGGAGCTTAGCCTAACTGGATTGCAAATGACAATGACTAGTTGATCAGACAAATTCATTGAAATTGAAATCAAATAGAATAAACTGGATTCCAGAAATAATTCTAGATTCCATTTGAATTCAGTCATAAATGAAACTAGATAAACAATGATCGCATCTCCAATTTCTGCTAAGATCTACTATTCTAATTCTAAAAGAAAGAAAAATTAATCTAAAAAATAAAAAAAATATATATATATATGTAACGAAACTTCAGCTTGTCCTAAAAGCTCAAAACCTGAAAAGCTAATTGAAAAGTCAAAGGGCACTTCTCCCTATGAGCTTCTATTTATAGGCCTCAATCATTGGGCCTTGAAAATGAGGCAAAAATCACAAACTTCGAAAAGCCCAAAATTTCGCTTTATCTGCTGATGTCGGACATTGCAATTTACAGTACGTTTGAGTTTGGTGTCATGATTAATCGCGATTCTCGTATCAAGATTATGAAGCTCGCATGTCCATGCAATGTCAGGCTAATGTCACGGCTATTATCGCCGCTATGATGTCGCAGACATCGCTTCTCGTATATCACCTCGGAAGTTGTTGCCTCTTTATGCAATGTCGCGACATTGCTTTTGGTGCCTTCACTTTTCTTTCCTTGCTATGATTTAGTGACATTGGTTATGAGTCATGATATTGATGTCGCTACATTGATTTGATGTCGCGACATTATTTAGTTGATGTCGTGACATTGCTCAAGCAATGTTTCAACTTGACTGCCTTTGCTGATGTCGCGTCTTTGAGTTTTGATGTTGTGACATTGATATTTTCTGCTCACTCATTTTAGTTTATGTTGCGACATTGAGTCTTGAAAAATCTGATGTCTTCTACTGATGTCGCAACATTGGTTGCTAATGTTGCAACTTGACGCTTCGCCGATGTCGATTTAGTCCTAATGTCGCGACACTTATCACCCGATATTGCGACTTTGAAATTTTATGTTCTACTCACTTTAGCCGATGTTGCGACATTGGTTTGATCTCACAACATTCCTTAGCCGATGTCGTGACTCGTCCAATCGGCTGTTGTACGTTTCGATCTCCTTGCTACTTTCGTTGATTTTGCTTATTTTCTAATTTCCTCGCAAACGAAATCCAGTGAAGATTCCGTAATTTTACAGAAGAAATTGAACTTTTAAGCCTTAAATATTCATGAAAAAATGGGCTTAAAAATATATGAGTTTTAGACTCATCAAACTCCCTCAAACTTAAATTTTTGATTGTCCTCAAGTAAAGAAAAGGCTATTTGTTTGTCCTCAAACAATAAAAATTAATTTTTGAGGGCATTTTTCTTATACTCATCTTTTCAATCGTAATGTTTTAATTGGTTTCACTAACATTTCCCCGGGCCAGATATCAATTCTAATTAAGCATCAATTTTTGAATCCTAGAAATTTTCAATTTAGATCATTCAACAATGTTGATAATTCATACCCAGTGAACAATTACAATTCATAACCGAATGAGTGTGTGTTGGTCTTCCCTTTATGACTAATTTGCAAATTTACTAGCCTTAAGGAGACTCACTCGGTACGTAATGGTAGTCTCTTTAGGAGTGACTCAGTCCCTTAGGCTTATTGGTCATATCATTCCTCTTACTAATATAGACATAACATAACCCTCTTAGGATCAAATAGGTCTTTAGGCTTGTAATGTTTGGCTAGGTATTTATTAGATAACTAGATATTTATGGTTCAAGTTTTCCCAACCGTATATCTTTCTCAAATATAATGCCTTCAATCGTCATCATTTTTTTATATTTAGAACTTTTTCAAAAGCACCCCCAAACTTATTCTAGTGCATATTTCTTCATGTTTCCCACTATGGCTTTTTCTTTTTCCAATATTTGTTTCAAATTCAGTTTCTCTATTCAAAAGCTATTTTCTCAAGCATTTGTTCACTGTCAGAATGGTGTAATGTCTGGTTCTTGCTTTCTACCTCCCCTTAACAAGCTTTGGGTTAGTAGCTCCCATACCTGTTGACATCAGGGTACTAGGTGTAGAACACCCCTAAGGACTTAATTTCTTAAGGGAGGAAGGCTACAAGGTAAAATTTAGTCCTTGAATCTGGCATTATTATTTTTCTTATTCTGGTTTTTGGCCAGTAACTTCTTTTATACATCTCTTTTCTTAATTGCCTTTCTTTCCACATCCCACTCACCATCTTCAAATTCCCCAAAATTGTACTTCAAACTCGACTCGATCATTTTTACTGCACTTATTTTGAATTTTTGGGTAAATTAAGGGTTCTTACTGCAAGATTGGATTTAAGGGTTAAAGTTTTTCTTTGTGGCTTTGGTGATGAAAATGACATTTAGGCTCAAACAATGTACTAAGGTATATGCATATAAGCATAGAACAGGGTAGGCTATGAAAGGCTCAAACTGTTCAAGGATGGCCTAAATCATTTCTTGTTGGTTGTAATGCCTAGGATTTCACCTTGAATAATAATACAAGTTCTAGGACCTTTTGAGACTAAACTTAAATTGAATCCAATAAGGTGTTCCTAACCCAAGCATACCACTTTCAAGGTACTTACGACTAACGGTCGGGCTTTTAATAATTTTAACAATACTGCTCGCAAACTCAATAATCAGCTTGATTAACATTAACTTCAATTTCAGTCTTTTAGAATCTAAAATTTTAGCTTATTTGTCCTTGACATCACAACTTAAAAATATGTTTCACTTATTCAGCCCAAATTTCATTTATAGGTTTTTATGCCTTGTTTGGTTTAAAACAGATTATTGTGCCATACGTTTTAGCATTTCATTTTGATTCATTATTTCAATTGATTTCATCAACAATAATAGCACAAACAACTCAACCAATTCTCCCAATTCAACCAAACAAGCAATCACAACCTACATTGCTCAAAATTTGTACAAATATGCAGAAAATTTTCAACACGAGACACTTTGCATAAATTCCAGAAACTCAGTCTTTCTTGTTTTCAGGTTCCAAATTTTCTGCCTTAATAGCTTGAACACTGAATTTCAGCCTTTCATCATTTCATCTTAGCAATTTATTACATTCGGTACAACTGAATTCTCAATTATTTATCAAAGCAAACCACAAATTCAAAATTGATTATTCTTTACATATCACAAAATAAAAAATGAAAAATGAAATAATAAGAAGAAGAAGAGACATAGAGACAACTGCACATAGATTTGGAAATTGATTTTTCATTAATCTTTTCAAGTACAATTATAATGAATTGAATTACAAAGAAAGAAATAAAGAGATACATTTGGTTTATTTCTTCTTCTTATGCTGGGATTTGGAGGGTTTGAGATTCACTAGTTCATATTGGTAACCAAGATTTGGATGGGAGTGAAGCCGTAGAACGAGGGTCAGTTTTTCGCCTTTGTGTGTCTCCGCGCTCCTGTTGGTGAACCACTCTAGCATCCTGACATTAGTCCTGATCAACTCATTTTGTCTCTCCCCAATAGATTCAGAGAACCCTCGAACTCGCCTTAGGCATTGTACATTTTGATCATGTTAGGATTGACCATATCTAGACTCTTAATCCTAAGCTTGTCCCTGTAGTTCAAGGAGGCTTCCATCTCTTCATCCCTTCTCAGGATGGTGGCCCTAATCTTCTTTTGGTGCTCCTTACATAAATACCCAAATGCATCTCCCTTTTGAAGCAGATTCTACTCCATCTCATTCTCTCTAATCTTCCAGATTTTCAGCAATCCCTCTTCAACTGCTCATTTATGAAAGCACTCTCCCTCTCTTTGAATTCATCTCTTAGAGCCCTGTCTCTTTCAGCTAGCTCCTCTCTTCACTCATCATCTCTCTAATGGAAGGCTATTGCCAGAGTGTTCTCTCTCTTCTTCAACTATTCATCATAGTGGGTGTCCCTCTCCACTGTTCTCCTCTTTATTTCCGTCATCTCTCTCACCTATTCTTTCACTTATTTCAGTAAAGAGAGCAGTTCGGTTGTACTACTTTCTTTAGCTACAAATCTTCTTTTTCCCTTCTCTTTAGCTCTAGTTAGAGCTGATGTTGCTTTTTCTGTAGTGGGGGAGAGCACTGGTTTTTTTGAGTAGGCTTCAAAGGCCCCCATTTCTTGTTCAACCACTACTGTAGGGGCTAGCTCCCTAGGTTGTTATATTGTTCTCTTCCTTTTCCTTCTTCTTTCTCCCTCCTCACTCTCTACTAGAGCTTTAAGGGCTACAATAAGAGAGAGAGGAGAGGCCTTCGGGCACCTTTCCTCTTCTGCTTCACTAAATTTTACACCCCCTTTGATAGATAAGAGAGTGATCAAGGAGGGGTGGGAGATGTTCTCTAAATATTTTCCTTTAACATAGTCCAAGATGGACTCTTCAATTATCTTTCCCCTATTAAGTGTATAACCCTTGACCAATGCATACAACAGTAATGGACGTTCTTATCTTATAGTCGACATGTCAAGGGCGAAACGCACTAATGAAATACAACCAAACATTATTGATTTCGGTGAGGTCCCCTATGTTAAGGAAAGTGTTGGAGATAGTCTTGGTTTTCTACCATTCTCCTTGGCCTCCAAATAGTTCTCTGCCATATCTTCGAACCTGATTCCTTGTCGCTCGTACTGTGGTAGTCTCCTCCTAGTCCAGTCCCAAGAGTCAAGTGTGTGTGATGGCCTTTTCCCCGATAGGGACCCATTTCCCCTTGACGTAGCAAGTCAAGTTCTTTTTATCTCCTAGATTGGTGTAGAATTCCTTTACTTGGCCTCTTCTGCCCGGCTCCAATTGTTTGCACACTTTCTCCCAACCTCTTCTTTCGACTTCCACTTTGAAGAGCGACATGATTTCTATGAATCCTCTCTCTTCTAGAAACCCCTTCTCGGCGAGACTCTTTTGGAACGCCTTTGCCCTCTTTTCTTTATAGAACACTGGCATCTCCTACATTAACCTCAACCTCAACCTCAACCTCCTCCTTAGTTGTTTCCTCCCTAGTTTCTTCAGCAAGAGCAGTCTCCTAGTTTACGGCTTGTTTGACCCTCTCTCTTATAACTTCCTCCATAATATTCTCAAATAACTCGTATAGGTCGAGAGTCAGCTTACATTCTTGAAATTTTAGTGGAAAGGACTTAGTTCATAAATTTTAAAGGATTTGGTTTAGATTTTCAATTTTTCACTAAGTGTTCCTTTAAATAGGGAAGGCTACCCTAAGTATGACGTCACGACATTGATTAAGATTTTTGAGTGACTTGATTTAATGTCGTGACATTGGGAATTCAATGTCACGACATTGCCTTGATGTCATGACTCTAATCTTTGATGTCACGACATTGATAGAATGTTACTCTTGGTGTCGTTTCTCTGTAAAAGCGATGTCGCAACTTCAGGGACAATGTCGCGACATTATGGATGAGATGTCGCGACATTGGAGAAATTTTTGGACCTGATGTCACGACATTGACATGATGTCACAACATTGATAAGGCATTTTTCTCTTCTTGATTTTTACTTGTTTTCCCCATCTTATTCACTTCTACATAGTCAATTCATGCTTCAGGAATATATTTCAACAAGAATTAAGCATCTTAATTCAAGCATGGACAATCTAGCTCACTTCTTCAACTTAGTAATATTTAGCAAATATTCTTTGTACTACAACAATTATCATTCAAACTAAAAAATTTCAATAAAGGAACAATGAAGCTACTATGTAATTTCTAAATCAGAAAAAATTAGACTCCCCTAAACTTAGCAAGTGCATTATTTTCAAAGAACAAGTTAGGGAAGTAGACTCCCCTTTTGTGGTCAATTCTACATCTTTGAGTTTGGTTCGAAGTTCTTCCAAATAAATTCCATAAATATTTGCAGCTCATTTGTCCTGAAATTAAGCAAAATTTGACTAACATGCTTCAAATAAACTCAAACAAAACTACTTCTATCAACTAAACTATTCAAACACAATCGAATTAAATAACCAAACTATAAAGTAAAAAATAAAAATTTCTTAGGTTGCCCCTAGTAGCAGCTCAATTTTGTGTCTTTAGCTAGACATTGCCAACATGTTCTCTTTTCAGCAATTCTTTAAATCTTCTAATACGGGACTATTCTTCATTTATAGATTCTAAGATAATGCTTCGGGCCTCTAACCATTCACTTTTAACTCATTTTATTTGGTTTTCACAAGCTCCAAAGGGTGTAGCTACAACTACTATGTAAGGACCACTCCACCTTGACTTGAGTTTCCCTTGAAAAAGTCTGAGCCTTGAATTGTATAGTAAGATTAGCTCTCCTACTCTGAATTCTTTCCATAGAATCTTTTAATCATGCCACTTCTTTGTCTTATCTTTGTAGATCCTAGCATCATGCTTCATTTCGCCAGCTCATTCATATCTAGAGTAATCTCTTCTCTTTGAAGCAACAACATGGAAATCACAAGCTCAGCTTTCTGACATCTACACAAATTTTTATATTCAAGCTCGGAAGAGGGAGATGATAAGGCTTTCCCAAAGCAACCTGCATGGGGACATTCTAATAGAGACTTATAAGGCCTCAGAAGCCCATAAGCATCATCTAACTTTACTTGACCAATCTTTTCCCGTTTATGTTCACTTCTTTTCATAAAGATATTCTTTTATCTCCCTATTGAAAATTTCTGCTTGCCCATTTGACTGAGGGTGATAAGTCAATCCCATAACGTGTCTGACTCCATATCTGCTCAAGAGTTTTGTAAACAACTTGTTTGTAAAGTGGCTTTCCTTAGCAATAATGATTATCCTTGAGACTCCAAATCTACTCAAGATGTTTCTTTGAATGAACCCCACAACCGTGTTAGCATTATTTCTGGGACAAGCTTTGACTTCCACCCATTTAGATACATAATCCACAGCAAGGAAAATGTATAGATATCCAAATGAGGGTGGGAAAGGTCTCATGAAGTCTATTCCCCATACATCAAAGATTTGCATCACCAGGGTTCCTTGTAGAGGCATCTTATTTCTTCTATTTATGTTACCCATTCTCTAACATCTGTCACAATGCTTCACCCATTCGTAATGCTTCTCAATGAGTTCACCAATAAACCTGACTGAGAATTGTGATGTTATGTCTCTTGCAAAGTGTCCTCCATATGGTGATGCAATAGCGATCTAAATTACCATTCTCGTCTGTGCATACACTTCATATTCTACTTGCTCCTCTTCTAAACAACAAAGGGGTCATCCCATATGTAAAACTGCATTAGTCCTTAACTTTTATGCCATTTAAATTTATGGGCAATACCACATGCTAGGTAATTCACAATATCAGCATACTAGGGCACTTGAACTGATACCTGATAAAGCTACTCATCAAGGAAATTTTCTTCTATTTCGCCTTCCTTCTTAAAAGAGGGCTTTTCTAAATCTTGATAAGGATTCTGCCATCACACTATCACATTCTTCGTCCTTGATCTTTCAAATCAAATTCTTACAAAGAATAGCACCCATCTAATAAGTCTCGTTTCAGATCTTCTTTGTCATGAGATAATTTGATCATTGTAATGATCAAGGTACACTTATGACATGACACCCCAATATATATGGTCTAAACTTCTCACAAGAGAAGACCATTGCAAGCATTTCTTTTTCAAGAGTTTGCAATTCTCATGTGCTTCACGAAAGTCTTGCTAGCAGCACATAGAGGTACTTCCATGGCCCTGTCATTTTATCCCAACACTGCATCTATCAGATAATCACTAGTATCACACATGATTTCTAAAAATTTCGTTTCCAAATTGCGGTTGCCGCTGACGGAGCTGCCAACTAATTTGGATTTTATTTCTTCAAATGCAAACCTGCATGCTTCATCAAATTCAAATTTGGCATCATTTTCTAGCAATTTGCATAATGGTCTTGAAATTTTAGAGAAGTCCTTTATAAACCTTCTATAAAATCCAGCATGTCCCAAAAAGCTTCTAATCCCTTTAACTGTAGTAGGTGGCATCAGAGTTTCAATAACGTAAAACCTCGTCGGGTCAAACTCAAGTCCAATGAAAATTTTATGCCCTAAGACAATACCTTTAGTTACCACAAAACTTCATATTTTTCTCAATTCGAGCTAAGTTTTTGCTCCTGCACCTTAAGTACACAAGCTTTTTAGTCAATTTCAAAACTGGATCCATAAACTGAGAAGTCATCCATGAAGATTTCCCAAACCTCCACCAAATAAGAGAAATGATTATCATACACCAAAGGTAGGAGCGGTCATATACCAAATGGCATCATTTTAAAAGCAAAGGTGCCATAAGGACATGTAAAGGTAGTCTTCTCTTGGTCCTTAGAGGCTATGGCAATCTGATTATATCCAAAATATCCATCAAGAAAACAGAAATGAGGGTGTCCTTCCAACTTGTCTAGCATTTGATCAATGTTAATAAAGGATAATATTCTTTCATGTAGTGTTCAATCTTCATATTTCATTGCACACTCATCCTATCGCGCTTCTGTACAGCATTAATTCATTTTTCTTATTTCTGATGACTGTGAATCCACCCTTCTTGGGAACCACATGAACTGAGCTCACCTAAGGCCTGTATGAGATTGCCTAAATAAATCATGCATTCAGCCATTTAAGCACTTCTTTTCTGACAACTTCTTTCATAATTGGATTCAATATTCACTGATGTTCAATTAATGTTTTTTCATTTTTCTCCAGGAGAATTTTATGCATGCAAATTGAAGGACTGGTCCCTTTCAAGTCTTCTAATAACCAGGCTATCGTTTCTTTAGACTTTGGCAGAGAGTTTCTAAACGGCCGCTTTATCTTCTATCAAGTCAGCTGCTATAATTATAGGTTTTGATCTGTCAGCTCCTAAGAAGGCATATTTTAGGTGTTTAGGTAATTCCTTTAGAATTAACCACTCATAACTTTTTTTAATTTCTTGTGCCTTCTCTTCATTGTTGCTTGATTTTTCCGCATTGTCTTCATTCAAACTTAATACAGTTTCTTTTAATTCAAAACCAGCATTCAGATATTTAGTATCAAGATCTTCAATATACTGAAAATTCATCATATTTTCATTTATTGAATTCTTACAATCATCAATTAGTTCAGAATTGCTAGGAACTACTTTTTCAACATTCTTACATTTAGCTTTTTCAAAATCAGTCTGTTTCAAGCTCTAATTAAGGTTGAAGTGTACTTCTTCTTCACCTTGAGAGTGAGCTCTCATTTCCTAAAAATCTATCAAGGCTGCTCTAGTGGCAAGAAATGGCCAACCCAAAAATAGTGGAACTTGCTTATCTTCTTTAATGTTCATCACAACAAAATCCACTAGGAAAATAAACTTTCCCACCTTGATCAGTACATCTTCTAGGATTCCTTCATGCTAAGCCATAAACTTGTCTGCCATATGTAGAGTCATAGTTGTAGGAGTTAACTCCACCAAGCTGAGTCTCTTTTCACCACAAATAATGGCATCAGATTGATTCTTGTTCTCGAGTCACATAAACCTCTCCTAAACTCATAGTTTCGTATGGTGCAGCGAATGGTGAAGCTGCTAGGATCCTACATTTTCAGTGGTAGGTTATTCTGGATTATTGCACTGCATGTTGCTGGCAGGTTTACCACTCCATCTTCATCAAACTTCATTTTTTTTACTGAGGATGTCCTTCATAAACTTGGCCTAATGAGGCATCTGAGCCACTGCCTCAGCAAAAGGAATGTTTATCTCTAATTTCATGAACATGTTCAAGAACTTAGTAAAATGATAATCCAATTTTTATTTCAACATTCTTTAAGGGAATGGAATAGGAGGTTGATAGCATCTCACTTCCTCATACTTTTTCAGTTCTCCCTCTTCAATCTGCTGCTTTTGTTGCACCTTTGATTTCTCTTTGCCATTTGATGATTATGTTACGTTCAACTTCTTTTCTTTGCCAGTTTCTACTTGCTCTTCCTTCCCAGTCTCATATTCTTATATTTTCTACAATTCTCTACCACTCCTAAGTGTAATTGCCATGCAATCCTTAGGATTCTTCTTTGTGTCACTAGGGAAAGAATCCCTAGACCTGATTCCCGCATAGATGTGGCCAAGCGCCCCATTGAAGTCTCTAGACTCTTCACTGAAGCATTTAAGCAGCCAACAAAACACGCTGTTGTCTGAACATCGTTTAGCTCAAGAACTTTTCTCATGTATGTTTAATAGTCTTTTGTTTTCACCCATGAAGTTTAACATCTGATCCTTAAAATACTGGGAGCTCCTATGGCCTGGATTGTTTGCTCTATGACGCCCGATGTTGTCGCCCCCGAATTCTCAGAACGCTTCTCGCTAACTCTCTATCAAATTAGTAACTTCCTCAGCATTTTTCCTTCTCAATGCACCTTCAAAGTGCAATTTATTGCATGATAGAAGATGTCCATCCAAGTCATCTTCTCTATCCCATGCATAGGACATCTACTTGAAGTGAAGCACTTGAATCTTTCCTGCCATCAATAAAGACACTCATCTTCTTTCTACTTGAAGGCAATGATTTCTCCCCTTCTCTCTTAAGTGAGAGCATGAGAGAAGAATCTTCTCAGATATGCCCCTATTAGTTCCTCCCATGTGTTGACTAATTAATATGGCAAGGACTCGAACCAACTGGCTGTTGTGTCCCTTTGTGAAAATGGGAACAAGTGCAGCTTAATAACATCTGGATTGATCCCATTCAGCTTCATTGTGTTTGCCATCCTCAAGAACCTCCCCAAATGCTTTGGATCCTCACTTGGATGTCCAGTAAACTAATGTTGTTGAACCATGGTAATGAGTGCAGGCTTCAGCTCAAAGTTGTTTGCTTCTATAGTAGGTTACTTGACTATAGAGTACTCATTTATGATGATAAGTCTCTAAAAGTCCTCCATTGTTCTCTACCTCTGAGGTCTGTCAGCTACCACAATTGGGATGTTCTGATGTGTCCCCCTTTGCTCTGCCATAACTGATGCTTCAACTAATCTTACTTTCTTTTGGTTTCTTAGTGTCCTCTCTAACTCAGTGTCCAGTGGTAGCAGTTCTGCTTCTGATATTCAATGCATGTAAGAACTGCCTAAAATGAAGGTACACTGAGATCAGTAGAAAAATGAAATATATTATGATTAACTCAAATAAGAGATCAGTAGTTGAATTAGCTACTGTTAGTGAAAACTATTTCTGTACCTTTATTTAAAAATAAAATGTCCAAACGCAATTTTCTCGCTGGTTAGAATAGATTGATCCCAATCCTCTACTTCTGTCATCCGATAACAAATAATCAAAACTTGTTTGATTTTTTTAACATAGACCAAAATTGATAAAGTAATTGGCAAAAGTGCCAGAAACTGTTTCCAATCCCCCAGCAGCTATGCCAAAAACTTGATTTGACTAAATATGTAAAAATTGTTTTCTACTATTGTATATAATTATCTGCAATTAAAATTGGTTTTGTCTAAATCACTGCAAGTGCATAGGTCATACAAGTAATAAAGTAGATTCTATAAGTTCGGATATCGTATCCACTAAGATTGATGAGAAATTCTAAAGATCAACTACCCCTACTACTCAAGAAAATTATTTGAACCTCTAATTGAAAGTTCTGAACAATAAATTGAATGAAAGAATTTTTATCTAATGTTTCTTAAAATAAAAATAAATCTAATCTAGTAGAATAAGAGATTTCTCTTAGTAGAACTAATATTGGAATAAAATCAGTGTAATGATTTTTAGTTTGTAGCAGGTTAAAAAACAAGTACTATGAAGGACAAGAATTATAGATTTGTCCAAGAGCAAGGTAGTATAGCTTTGGAATACCTCATAACACTACACATTTCACTAATTAGCTAACCATATTCCTAAACCAGGTCAATGGGTCTAAATAACTACTTTTATGATATGATCCTCTTTAAGATTTGGTTGTTTTTTCCTAAACTAGTACTTCACAACCATTTCTTAGGACTAGAAACTGTTTGTCCCCACAGACAGAGTAACACAAGCCTTCTCCAATACAATTGGTATCTCAAATTCCTAAATTCATTAGATTTCCCTGATTAGAATCTAGCTAACATGGGATCAAGATTATTCCTCACAAAATTAAGATGAAACCCTAAGGATTGGGAACCTGATAAATCAAGAGGTGGTTCTCTTATCAAGGACGCCCAAAAACCTAGGGGTTCGCCGATTCACCATCAACCCACTCCAAATATCCATGGATGTCGCATGTCCAGGCACCATACATTGAGTCCATGATAAGGACCCATGATTTAACATACATGGTTATTATACAATAATATATAAGAGTTTAGTTACAACTCTATTACATCATTTACATGCTTTAACTAGTTTGTTCCAAACATTTAATTTACAAAAATCTTCCACAAGCAACATGTCGGCTTTCTTTATCTTTCGCGGTCCAGGATGAAGATATTGGCGCACCACTTTGAAATGTTTTTCCCATATAGGGTGAGCCATGCCCAGTATAGTAAAATTCCTATAAAGGCTACTCCCCACCTAAGTGCACATGCAATGCTTACACTTAACAATTCGCGACACCAAGCTATGACATTGGTATCAGACATACCAGCCCTAGGTAATCGTATACCTATGCTCTAATACCAAGCTGTACTGGTATCAGATCCCATCAATCCCTAGGTTATTGTATACCTATGCTCTGATGCTAAGTTGTGCTATGGAATGGTGGGAACTCATCCATACCGCTGCCGTCTCACCAGGCTCTCACCCCACACAATGTAACGCTAATGTTCACCTTTGGAAATTTACATTGTCAACAAGAATTCCAAGTAGAATGTGCAACCTTAGATTGGAATCCCACATCCCATGCTATGGAATGAGGTGAGACTCATCCATGCACCATACACCGAGTCTTTATCGACTCCTACCACACAATGCAATGCCAATGTGTGATCTAAATCCATGCCATGAAATGAAATAAAGACTCACTCATGTACCATGCCCCGAGTCCTTACTGACTCCCTCCACATAATGCAATCCTAATGTGTGAAAAATTCGTCATTGATGGATTACATCCAATAATCATTTTCAAAATAAAAGTCTTTTGTTTATAAACCAAAACTTGTTGGATGTTACACCCCAAACGATATTTCATATACAAAACTCATGTGTTTATTTTGTTGGCAACAAATTCTTGGGGTCCCACCGCAGGCTTCGCACGCCTTCCAACACCTTTTGGACTTTCACTGTAGGAGTGTTTGAACTAGTCCAGGTCTTTCACCCGAGGGAGAATCTAGCCCTTCTTGCTATTACCCGACATAAGTTTTCTTTACATTTTTATGCAACTGTACGACTCTGTTGGACTTCGTCCAATGGTAGAGCCCATGATCAATCCTGAAGCATATTTGTTGATTTTCAACCATAAACTCAAACCCATGATATGCGATGTTATCGTACATAATGCAATGTGATGTGCCACTGCATGTCAATGCCATGCCTCATATGTGATCAATGCCATATGGATACTTAACTCATACATTAAACCATGTATCATGGACAACTATATTACACGCATATAATTTTCATCAAACAATCATTACAATGTCAATACATAACACATATATCAACATTCAATTAAGCAACAATAACCAAGCATGCTATTACAAGGACAAGTAATAACATCCTTCACCTTCAAGACCCATCATGGCATGTGTAATGCCACAAAGAAAGCGATCCCACCTGATCACATGTCAATCCATATGCGGCCCCGAAATAGGCTCCAAACCCGATATAACCGGTATAAGCTTAAGCCATGTCGGGACTCATTATGCATGGCGAGGCAAAATACACCTTTAAAGTTGAACTTGAGCTCACCTAGGCGAAGCCCACCTTTTCCTAGGTGAAGCCTCCCTTCGCTTTAGCGAACCCCCTCACCTAGGCGAAGAACGTTGAGTTTTGGGCATTTCACGCTGTGCCACCCTTGCACGTTCCATATTTAACCCGAATCAGCGAATATGGAGATTAAAACCAGAGTAGGAAGAATCCCTACCTCTCAGAGCGTAAATGAACGGGTAGGAAGCCTCCTAATCTCAAAAACTTGAAATTCCCCGAATTTCCACTTTTGGATGTTCATCAAAATCCTTCCTTTTTGGTACCCACGCGTAGCCCTTATCGAGTAGATAAACTTTCACTCTTAGCTTGACAAATTCCGATCGATGGAATCCCATAGATCGTAGAGATAAATCTTAGTCTCTTTCTCCCTCTTTTTTTCTCTCTCTTAGACAAGAACTAGGAAAGTAGGACTTTTTTCCCTCTTTGCCCCTCAAGCCCTCACTTAAGGCTTAAGTGAGTGACCCACGTCACGCCACGTGTCCTTGACCCATCCGGGTCCGTTTCTGCCACGTAACAATTTATTTTGTCCTGGTTCAAGTTCAATCTATTTTATATGAACTTTACACCAGTTATTTCCCGAAATCTCATTTTTGGGTTCATAGGACACCCGACACCCTAATAATCATGAAAATTCGACTGTCTCAGAATTCAACAAAATTCGTCTGGGTAATTAGATTTTGAGAGACAAATCTATCGGTGAGGTCCATTTTGTCATCCAAGATTGAGAAAATTTCCAGGTCTACAACCTGTATTATAGCTGCCATTTACCATTTTGCCATTTTTCGGAACATTTCAAATTTACCTGAGTTTTACACTTATCATCGGAAACATAATTATCTTTGTGACCAGAGGAACAGCAAAGTCGAAGGTTAGAGATCAACAGTGATTTATCAAAGTGACCTTTAGAGTGCATTAGTTCAATGAATATCAATCCAATTTACTCCCAAGTAACTGCTCTTCGCTCTCAGATCGTCCATCTTTGTGTCACTCAAAAAGATCCTGGAAATCAAAGCAAAGATACAATTATTTTTGAGTTTTTTGAGTACAAAACACTGATATTCATAACAATTCATTACAAGAGCAATACTAATTAAATCAATCCAATTTTCCTTCCCATAACAACATTTTAAAACTACAAATGAAAATCAAAACAACAAATTCCTTCCCAGAGGGAGCTCAGCCTTTTCATAACTGGATTGCAAATGACAATGGCTAGTTGATCAGAAAAAATCATTGAAATTGAAATCAAACTAAATAAACTGCATTCCAGAAATAATTCCAAATTCCATTTGAATTCAGACAAAAATGAAACTAGATAAACAATTATCGTAGCTCCAATTTCTTCTTAGATCTACTATTCTAATTCTAAAAGAAAGAAAAATTAATCTAAAAAATAAAAAGAAAAATACATACAACGAGACTTTAGCTTCTCTTAAAAGCTAAAAAGCGAAAAGCGAATTTGGCACGCGGTCCTCCCTAGGAACTTCTATTTATAGGCCCTAATCATTGGGCATTGAAAATGAGGCAAAAAAAATGGACTTCAAAAAGCCCAAAATTTTTTCCCTATTCATGCTGATGTCACGACATTGCAGCTGCAGTGTTGTGGTTTGAATTTGGTGTCGTGACACTGCATTCTTGTGTCAAGATTCTGAAGTCTGCATGTCCATGCAATGTCGTGGGCGATCTTTATGACATTACTCTTGGCTATACTGTTAGTTGTTACTCTTTTGTGCAATGTCGCGACTCTAAATGTCAATGTCATGACATTGCTCTGATGTCACTGTTGATGTTGCGACATTGCTATTAATTATTAGTCATGATGATTTGATGTCATTGATATTGACCGGTTGATGTCGCGATGTGAGCACCGATGTCACGACATTTGCTTTCGGCCAATGTTTCAACTTAGTTGTTGATGTCGGGACTTTTGTGTTGATCTTCTGGCATTATCTTTGACTCACTCATTTTAGTTGATGTATCGACATTGAGTCCTATAGTTCTGATGTCTTCTGCTGATGTCACGACATTGGTTAGCTAATGTTGCAACTTTGATTGCTCTTGTTGATGTCGCGACATTTAGTCTTGATGTCATGACATTGATCACCCGATGTTATGACTCTGAAATTTTCTATTCTACTCACTTTAGCCGATGTCATGACTCTGAGTTCTGATGTCGCAACATTGATATTTTATGCTCACTCATTTTAGTTGATGTCGCGACATTGAGTCCTGAAGTTCTGATGTCTTTTGCTAATGTCGTGACATTGGTTAGATGACATTGGTTAGCTAATGTTGGACCTTTGATTGCTCTTTTTGATGTGGCGACATTTAGTCCTAATGTCGCGACATTGATCACCTAATGTTATGACTTTGAAATTTTCTATTCTACTCACTTTAGCCGATGTCGTGACATTGGTTTGATCTCACAACATTCCTTAGCCGATGTCGTGACTCTGGTCCCCTGATGTTGCTACATTGTGTTTCTGATCTCCTTTTGCTCTTTTTTTGTTGCTTTTTGTTGCTTTTTGCTTATTTTCTCTAATTTCATACAAAACGCAAATCTACGTGAAGATTCCATAATTTTGCATTAAATTGAACTTTTAAGCATTAAATATTCATGAAAAATGAGCTTAAAAATAGATGAGTTTTAGACTCATCAGTTGCGTAGTGATATTGGCGGTGCAGCCTTTGCGGCAAGCCTTAACTTTGCGTTATTTCAGATCCTTGGTGATTAACCTGAGGTGTGCTGACGGAAAATGAAGATTTATTTGGGTAAATTATTTATTAAAATAAAGATTTAGTTGAATTAAATTATTTGATATTTTTGATGGTATAATCAGTCAGAGATTGCAATCAAAAGCTTCATCGGCAAGCAACGATGTATTGGATGTGCTCCTTAATCTCACAAAGGAAAATGACTTTGAGGGGATCTGCAATGACATAAAACATTTTAATCTTGTGGGTAACACATCTTCACTATCAGTAATTAGTAGCTTTGAGGTTGTTTGGTTCATATTTTTAAAAAAATTATTATTGAGAACAATTTTTGAAAACATAGAGAGCACCATTTTGGTATTAAAAATATCACTATATTCAGTTCATGTTTTTCCATTTTTTTTGTGTTTTGTACCTTATCCACATGTTTGACTCCCCAGTAAAGGAAGAAAAATTATTTTTTTCTTGGAAAAGGTGCATAAAACCTCTCATGGTTTCCTAAATCTCCCATTTAGACCTTAAACTTATTCTCTTTTTTTTTTTTTGTCTAAAAAACTCCCTATTGTTTATCTCTGAGGTCAATTTAGTCCTTACCGTGACAGATTGCATTAAAGAGGTCAAATAATATTAATTTGGCTATGAAACGTGCTACATCAACTGCTGATATGGCTTAAAATTTTCACCACACAACAAACATTCACAGGGGGTTTAATTTGGGGGAAATTAAAAACCCTAATTACAATTTGGAAAATCAAAAAACCTATGAAGGAGCAAAGAAGACCCACGCGATCAGGGCTTCCTCATCTTCCTCAATCCTAATCTTCAACATCTGCGATTAGGGCTTCCTCATTTTCCTTGATCCTAATCTTCAACATCTTTGTAATCTTCCTTAATCCTCATCTTCCTCATCGTCCTCAACCTCATCTTCCTCAATGGCTAGAAATTATTCTACAACTTCCTCAAGCAAACGACACATCATTGTTATTCTACAACTTCCTGAATGTGAAAATGAGGAGGTTTCATGCCATTATTGTTATAGAGTTGGGTTTTAGACTTCGTGGAAGGAGACAAATCTAGGGAGGAGATTTTACTTGTGTTAGGAAAGGGAATGCCATTTTTTTTCTATGGTTTGATCTTAAGATGTCAGCTAGGGAAAAGATTGTTCTCAATGAATTGAAGTGGGAAAACAAGCTTTTGAAAAGGGAGATTAAGAATATATAGGAATTGAATGGTAGAAATGTTGAAGTGATGGATGAGGTGAAAGAATTTTAGCAACATAAGACGTTGAAGGCTAGAGATTGGTCGGGAATCGATGAGGTGGAGGAATTGAAGAAAGAGTTGAAAGAACTAAAGGCCTCTTTGAAATTGAACTAGTTTGCTCTAAGTTCATTACCTTTGTTTAGAATATTTTATGCTGTTGCATTTGTGTTGATGTAGATAAGTGCAATGCATTGTTTGTGATTATAAGAACAATGATTTGTACTGAATGAAAGTATTGTTTGGTTTTATTTCAATGCTCTGTTATGTTATTTTCTAGCATGGTATGGTTTAATTTTGTATTGATGTAAAGCTTAGATTTATGGTATTAGTTAAGTAAGAATTCAATTTGAATTCTTCTTCCACCACACCACACACTTCAACACCACCACACCACACACATGGTGGGTAAGTTGGGGTGAAGTAATCAAACCTAGGTAACAAAATCAATGGTATTGAAGTTTAATTTTGTATTGATGTAAGATGGAATGAATGGTATTAGTAAGCTGGAATTTATGCTAGAATTGATGAAATATATAATGTTTTTCAACTATCAAGACTTGAAATAGAAGTTTACAAAATGGGATATAAGCATTTGAACCTTAGACATGAGTTGGAACTTGTCCAAACCATAAAGTTTACAAATCAAGACTTGTAGTACAAGTTTACAAAAATGGGATATAAATTGACCAAACTATAATGTTTACAAACATCTCTAAAATCAACAAACAAAACCCTAGTGGAAGGTGATTCCATGGTTCATTGATCCCCAATTGAAGGTGACTCCATGCTTCCCATTGTTTGCTAATCTAACATTCCTTTCTGCAAGCAATTTCCTTGTAGCTGCCCCTCCATTGCAAACCAAGTGGTATAAAAGGCATGTTGGACATGTCAACATGTCCACCATCACCTCTAGCAACTATTATTCTATTGACACGTGAAGGTGATGTTCTTTTATTAGCATTCTCTTATCTAAGTTGAGATTTGTTAGGCATTTCAAATCTAAATGTGTTGGTGTCTTGTACTACTTGGCTCCCTTCATGAACAATTCTTGAGCTTGTGCCACTCTACATTCCATTGGAAATATATAAATATGAATACATTATAAAGCTAAAAGAACATGTTTTATAAATCACAATCTCTTACACAAAATCTCATGGGACTAGTGCTCTCATCAAACAAAAGACCATAACCACCATTAGATTGACTTGATTGGCCTCTTGAACTTGATTTTGTAGCTACATGAATTTGAGGTTTGGATGACATAGAACTTGTTGGGGCAATAGTAGGAGCAGGGGTAGAATCAGGGTAGTAGGCATGGTTAGAGGTGGGTACAAGTGTAGGGGCATGAGCAAGGGTGGCATGAGCAAGGGTGACATGAGCAAGGGTGACATGAGTAGGGGTGGCATGAGCAGGGGTAGGAGCTTGGCTTGATTGACTTTGAGTTGGAACTTGAGATGGAATTGTAGTAAATGTTTGTGAAATTTGCTATCTTTATTTACGCTCAGACAATAAAGGACAAACATCAATAAAGATTATGTATTGAACATCAATTGAAGACAATAAGAGATAAGCTTAGCAAACCTTTAGGCAACCAGCTTTGTTGTATCCTTGTAGCTTACAGATGGGGCATTTAATATGTACCCCATTTCTTGAAAGTTTCGTGCCAGTTTGTTTAAGTCTTTCTTCATTCTCCTCTCTCCTTCTCTTACTCTTTGTCCTTCCTTTATTCTATTCCATTGGAGGTCCATTGGAGGTGGCTCAGTGGGAGATCTGAGATTCATTTGTAGAACCTTTTTCCTCTCAATGACATTATCTAAAACTTATGAGCAACTCTATACTCTTCAATATGATATGAACTAGAAATGTGGCCAATTGGTTCTATTTTTTTGTGCACCAAAGCCAATATAACATGTTGGCATGGAATACCTTAAACATCCTAAGTTCTATAAGTACATGTCTTCTTATCCAAACATACAGTGTGTGTGTGTGTGTGTCATCCCTTTCTTTAATCTCATAACATGTATCTCTATTAAATAACACTGCACACCCCACTACTATTCCTTTATTGATCTAAAAATTTTCATTACAGGTAGGAATAAAGGAATTGATCCACTTTTCACATAATGGACCTTTCATACCTAACTTGTTTATAGTTATTTTTCCTTATAAACTCAAACGTTCTCCTAATTGGCATATATCTAGCATCTAGGATCCAAGCATTGAAGCTTTCCACCATATTGTTATCTACAGCCCATGATTTACATCTACTAAAGTAGGCTCTTACCCATGTGTGTGGTGGGTAGTTCATCAAATCCTTTGTAGCATTTGAACTCCTTATAGAGGCTGCTTATAAGTATTTGTCTACAAATTCTTCTTTAAGTGGGTAAGTTGCCTTCCAAAATTGCCTCTCTTAATCCCTCTTGCTTGATGTCTCTTGAATAATAACAAATGTGTGTACACCATCTGGAGGCCAAGTCTCAGAAGGACATCAATTACAACATTCACTAATCTCTACATTCAAATTCAATAAATAACATATAAACAAGTGAGACATTTCAAACATAAAGATAAATAAAGGAAAATCAAATTTAGTGTCATACGTTCTACATGTCTGATATCAAAGTAAATTGACTACCATCTCCTAATTCCAGCTCTCCTTGTAGTAGTGTTAGAAACTAAACCCACTTCATTTTTGTTTCACTTTTCACATTTATGCTATGGGATAATTTTCATTCTCATCCTTCTAAAGAAAACAAAAATGACAGTATAAGCAGTCAACAAAAATATATTGATGTATTAAATTTTATTAGAAATATATCATTTTTAAATTTAAATATATTCAAAATTAATTTACTAAAATCTAACTACTTTTACAATTTTCAATTAAAAAAAACTACTTTTACAATATTATTATTATTTTAATTTAATATTATAATTTTTTTGAAAATTTTGTAATTTAAAAAAAAAAAATCATGTGGTGAGCTATGTGCTTTGATTTTTCAAATATAGTTATATAAAAGAGAAATCCACGCTCAAAAATCCATGAGTTGAGCTACTGGTCTTCCTCCCGCTTTGATTTCTCTTTAAAGTGAAAACCCTTTCACACGTCGGTCATGAATAAAAACAATGAGGGCCTTATATTACATATTCCACAATTCGTTAAACATAGGTGCATGGGGATGAGAGTTGGATGAAAGAGTATCTTGACTTATGGTAGAAGGTGTGACCCATGTGGCATCATATGATTTGCCTTTTAAGGAAACTTTGAGAATTGATAAAGGGGATTTTAGAACCACTCGGTTTACACAAAACCGTCCGAAAGGTGATAGAATATCTAATTTGAAAGGTGAAATCAGACCAAAAAAGTGGTCGATCAACAGTTGGATCGGTCTGATCGGCCAATCCCATTTTTAAAACATTTGATAAGGCTAAGATCTAACATGCTAGCAAAAGGGCAAGCTAACACCATCAGCAAATTTAAAAGAACTGGATTTTTTTAGAAAATGCCTCTTGTAATGCCGTCGAGAGGATGTACGGTATGTGTAGCAGTAGGGTCATATATTACCAAGGGCTTCCTTAATTATTTGAGTGTCATAGTTGTATTTTTGAAAGTTGTTTTAGGATGAAATTATAAAGTTTTCAAAGCATTGTGACACTTTTGCAATTAAGGAAAGTGGAGGGGTGAAAATACAAATTATGGAATTTCAAAAGGATAATAATAATAATAATAAATTGCGAGAATGGTTCAGGGAAGCCTAGAAAATTCTCTAGATCTCGGATGACAAAACGGACTGCACCATTAAATCCGTCTCACGAAATCTAGTGACCTAGAAAAGTTTAAATTCAGTGCGAGGCAATTCGAATATTTCGCAATTTTTGGGTGATAAATGCGCGGTGACCAGGGCGAGATTTTTACGAAAATCTGGAAGTCGGAATAAAAATAGCTTGAGTTAAAGTTCATTTAAAATAATTGAACTGAAAAGAAATAAAATTTTTCGGGACAGAAACGGACCCGAATGAGGCAATATAAGTTATGTATCCAAATAAAAAAAATAATAATAATAAAAAGAAGATAAAATCGATAATCTTGAAAGAGAGCAGACGGAGCGTGAAGTGAGGCAGTGAGAGAAAAAAGAAAAAGCAAAATGGGTTTTGTTTCACAACACCAGTTATGGAAATCGGGGTGAATGGAATTTTTGTCGGAGCAAAAGGCAAAGTTGGACTACACGACGAGAGCTACACGTAGGTACCAATATCTTAGCATTTCGTCAAACTTCAAGAGGTAGGAAATTTTTCTACTTGTGTTATTTCTAGCTTAAAGGCTATGTAATGACTTGAAATTTTCTTAGAAGTCGTGAAGTCTGTGATAAATTCGAGTTCCAAAATTTTGGGTTTGAGTTTAGGAATTTTAGAAATTTTAGATTTGTTTTGAACGATTCGTTTGGTGGGGCTGTTTAAGACAAATTATTTGAAATTCGAGTTATATTAGGACAATCCAGGACATAATTTTCCATAAATGTTTTGGGTGTTTTTAGACTATGGAAAGTCAGCGGAGTGCAGAATCTAGTATATGCTTGTGAATGGCATTTAGGGCCAGCATATTTTAAGAAGTTTAATTGTAGCATAAAATTAATGTGGAATTCTTGGATTGTCTTGCGTGTATGATCAATACATCGAATGTGTAGGGTAATAGCGAAGGTGGGAGAAATTGTGAGTGGAGTGCTCGAATTATTGTAAAAGGAAGGTGAGTGTTCTAAACTATTTTTAAATACAGTGTATTGTTTATAAATGCGTTTTACGCTAGTATGTAATGGTTTTAAAAGTATTAAACCATATTCAAGCGAAGCAATGATTTGTACAAGTATTAAACCATATTTCAAGCAAGCAAAGCAGCTAATTTGAATTATGGTGGCGGTGAGTCTTTGCATATTTCTGGAAGGGCAGTGTGGGCCAAGGCCCTTCGCTGGGTGATGTGGACCTAGGTCACTCAGCGAGCACGATTGAAGCCCTAGTCTCCGTATTTACTGAAGTGCGACCAAGCGAAAGGCCTCCCGAGTGGTTGATCTTGATTTATGGCATTTACACACTTTTAAAATCAATCAGCAGTATGACGACCATTTTATGAAAGTTTTTAGAAACTTTTAAAGCAAGCGGTTGAAGCCCAAACTCCCGCGTTTATGAAAAGTTTTATGAAAATTTTAAAGCAAAGCAAGCAAGCATTTTGTAAGTTTTAGAAATTTTTGCAATGGCTTAAGCCAGTAGTTTAAAATTTAGAAACTTGACAACATAGTATGAAAAGATTTTATATTTAAACCAAGCCAAACATGATTTTGAAAAGTTTTAGAAAATTTTACCGCAAAGCAAGCAAGGTTCTGGGAAAATGTCTTGTAAAATATAGTTTGCAGTTTGAGATATTTTGAGAAAAATGACATTTTATAAAGCATACACTCACTGAGCTCGTTTAGCTCTTTATTTTCTTGTTTTAAAAACTATTTTCGAAGTACAGGCATGCCGGACGTTAGAGCATTTTAGTATTCTCCTGACTTCTAGTATAGTGATGTATTAAATAGCTTGTAATGTGAATTTGTCACAGTTGAGCATATGTATGTACATAGTTTTGTTTCTTGAAAATGTGATGAGCTGAGCTCTTTTGAAGAATGTTGTTGGTTGCCATGTTTCTAAAGTATAAATTATACGGGTTTTGGGATATGTCACATATGTAGGCGTTATCTTTAAATTTTATAAATCACAAATTTAGAAAAGAAAATTCACTATCTGGTGTTCGACCAAGCAACACGGCTTAGCTTCTAAGATTCTCTAGTCTCGTTGGAAGTAGCGGTGAGGGTTTAATGAGGTGTAAACACATGTAGGGAGTGTGGAGTGTGACACCTCTCAAGAGAGACAACAGTGTTCCTTAGACAACTAAATCAGGAGGTTTGAGTATAAAATTTTACAAAGAGGAAAGACAATGGTTATCTGGTGTCCCCAAAAATCCAAAGGAGTGCGTGCTAATGTTGTTTAATTAAATTCCAAATATATAAAGGCTAAGTTTTTGGGTTGCATCCTGGAAAATCAAAAGTCATAACATAAATTGAATGATTATCTACAAGTTCTATGAAAATTACGAGCACCCAACCGTCCTTTAAAAACCCTAAAATTTCAACACGCATAAAACAAACTGCAAACTAACACCTTAATTCCCCAAAACAAGCAATTAACCACATGAGAACACCATTTCTAAGGAAATTCAACCAAAATCGGAAACACATAATTAACACTAGAACCAATGATTATCATAGCAAAAGAAAACAACAACAAAGAGAAGCAACTAAAAGCAAAATTACCAAAAGAAATGGAGACTTAGTGTGACGCCCCTATTTCTGGGGGTCTTTTTTTTTTTTTTTGTTTTTTTTCCTATTCTTCCTACTAGAGGAGTTCTGTCGCAACAGAGATTTCTCTATCAAGATAGGATTTGGAATGGTAAGGAGCCCTGTGTCACGGCATGCTTGCTCATGCCGCGATAGAGTTAAGTAGATCCTATGTCGCGACGAGAAAATTTTACGCCATTGATGGGCTGACCATGAGAGGAGGTTCCATGTCACGGTCAGCGCCACACCCGACCGCGAGTGCGGGCTCGCGCGAATCGGGGCCGTATGACGACGGACCTCTTGTTTTTGCGCCCAACATTAAAATAAATAAATATACGTATGTTGGGTAAAGCAAGATGGGATAGATCCCCCCCCAAGGGGAAAGACCCAAATTTTATTCTTGGTTAGACATATGTATCCAGCGATGAAAGTTCGCTAAATTGTCGGAAAGCGTGCGAAGCCTACGGTGAGACCTCGGAAATTCACGACCCCAAAAACGCATGGGAATTTGGTAAATTCAAATGAATATTGGAGGGACATCGATGAGTTAGTCATTGGGTGAAACACAAATATTTGGTTTCTATGACATTGCATGTGTAAGAAATTAGGTCAGGACTCGGGTTACAGGCATGAGGAGTCGCCTCATGCATGACATGACCTATATTCCATATAGAATTGCATTTTACGTATTGGAATGTGGTTTTGATGTATGTGTGTCATTGCATGTGCATTATAGAGGTGGGAGTAGCCGCTTGTAGGAGAATTTTTCTTGGGCATTGCTCACGTCATGAAATATTTTCGGGTAGAAGGTACACTTAGGGAACTAAACGAGGTCGAGATTGTTGTGAAAAAGGCGGTGTGGCCCTTTCATGTATTTGTAATTGATAGTATAAAACTCATCATTTTAATAATTTTACGGAATGTTTAACGATTTTAGATGTATTTTTTATGCGAATTATGGAATATTCACCTACTTTATGTTTTGCAGGTGTTAATTGAAAAAGGAGAGAAAACAAGCAGAAAAGAAGCAAAAAAAGTGGAAAATGCAGCAGTCTTTATCGCGACATAATTTTTGTATGTCGCAACACAAAATTCAAATAGGCCAAAGGAACTATGTTGCAGCCAGCAACTAAATGTCGCAACAAAGCTGGACGCCTTTCGATGGCTAAAGAAATTTTGTCGCGACAAGATTTTAATCAGCGACATTATTGAAGAAGATTTTGAAAAAAACTATCGCGACAATTCTTGACTATGTCGCGACAACGATTAAAGCAGAGGGCAAAGAGGTTGTGTCGCGACAATATAATTCCATCACAACATAAAAAGCTGATGGCTAACAGATGAACTCTGTCGCGACAAAAGACAATTCTGTCGCGATAGAAATTGCTCAAATTACAGCACAAGTCAACTGAGACAAGTGTTTTTATGTTGTGACAAAGTTTTCAACATCAAGCCAGCTCAAGAAAGAATTGTAGTCCCAACAAAGAAAATCCTGTCATGACAAACAAAACATGAAGGAGGTGAATTTCCTATCACGATAAGAAGCTGAAGAGTAACAAAAGAAGAATGGCGACAAATAAATTCTTGTTGCTACATTATCAAGAGTTGAAAGTAAAACCTACATAATCAAGAGTTGAAAGCAAAACCTGTGTCGTGATAAAGAAGTTTTCTGTTGCGAAAATAAAAGCTATGGAATGATAACATTCTATCGCGACAAAGAAAAATTAGGTTGCGACCGAAATTGAAGAAGAACTGAGAATGGACAAGGCAATTGTGTCGCAACAGATAATTCTATGTCGTGACAAACATCTCTTCCTGTTGCGACATAAATTGCTAAGGACTTAAAGAAATCCTGTCATGACAGAGTTGACAGGTTGAAAAGTAAATGTTTGTCGCGACAAGGAAAATTCTATCACGACAAAATCTAGAAGGACAAGGACAAGGCATTCCTGTCACGACAAGAACAAGACTACTGAATAAAATTTATGTCGTGACATTATCAAAGTATGTCACAACACAATCTAAGAGCAAGCCCAGAGAATAGGTCCCGACAGAAAACAAGAAGCTACGACAAAGACTGAAAGCTCTATCACAATAGACCTTTCTATGTCACTACAAAGAGACCAATTTGGGCCAGAATTTTGGAGATCCACAAAGCAATTAATGAAGTGAGGCCTAACATTGGAAAGCCTATAAATACACGCTTCTAGAGCAATGTGCGTAGCTTCCGCAACTCCAGGATGTCTAGGGGGTTGAAGACTCTTGTATATTTTTATATTTTTTCATTTTAGTAGATTTAGTTTTAGTGTAGCTTATTTTGTTAGTTTTAGTGTATATTGTACAGAAGTGTAGCTTTGAGCTTGTATTTCTTTATAAATTCATCTTTTCCATTATTGTTTGATTTAAATGGATGATGGAAAGTTTCTAGAGTTCATTTATTTTAATTCGTTCATATTTTCAGTGAATTCTCCTGATCGGTTAGTCACTTATATGAGTGAACCAGTTTTGAAAAGTTGAGCTCATTGGAAATGGGTCATTGATGATAGTCATGTTTCTGCATAAGGTGGAAGAAAGCTTTAAATTAGAATTCTTGAATTTATTTGATTGGTATTGTTTATAAATTTACTTGTTCTTAGTATTGATGCAGTGGCTGATACGAGAATGCGTATCTCACTCACGATTTTCAGAGGCCCTCTTAGTGACACGAGATGGAGAATCCCGAGGTGTAGAGGGTTCCTTATGGGTATGTAGACTAATACTATGGAATTAATAAGTTTGGAAAAGTTAATCGAGGATAGATCACCAACTTATTTATAATTTGAGGATGGTTGAATGAAGTATCTGTTTAATCACTCAAAGGCTTTTCATTTTTCTGCTGAATTGATTTTGATCCCGTGTTAGCAAAGATCTAATGAAGGATATGGAAATTTTCATCAGAAGTGTAGGATGAGGTGTCAATCAAATTGAAGAAGGCTTGCAATATCCTGCCTATGGGGGCAAGAATTCTTTAATCCTAAGATGCGAGTGAAGTCTTGCGAAAAGGAAAAATACTCCTCTAGAAAAAATTGATTTTAGATTTATTAGAAGAAAGTAGTAGCTAACTATTTATTTAGTAGCTAAATTTCTTTAGCTACTAATTAGCTACTACAGGACGTAGTAGCAAAATTCCTTGTAGCTAAGCTAATTTTAGCTACTAGTAGTAGTTATTAGCTACTGCTTTAGCTACTATATGATGTAGTAGCTAATTAGCGACTACAAATAATAGTAGCTAAAATGAAAAAAATAGTAGCTAATTTATATAAGGAGTTTATGTATAGCTCTTAATTAGCTACTATATATTACATAGTAATAAATAGCTACCAACAATAGTAATAACTAATGTAAAGAATGTAATAGCTAACAAAGTGAAAAGGGCAATTATTTATAGCTACTAATTAGCTACTCACAATAATAGTAGCTAAAATTGAGAATGCAATAGTTTACTAAAACAATATATAGCTACTACATAGCTACTACATAACGTAGTAGCTATTTAGTGAATGAACTAGTTAGTAGCTAAGTATTATAGCTTATAGCTACTAACAGAGTAGCTATATAGGAGTAGCTATTTAGCGACGGAAAAAATGTAGTAGCTAATAAGTGTAGTTATTTAGCTACTATATTAGTAGCAAAATTGTAATAAATTTGTTAGTAACTATTTTTGTGGTAGGCGAAAAAGTAGCTATTTAGCTACTAAGTTAGTAGCTAAATAGTAGTAATATCTTAAAAAAATTTAGTAGTTAGCGGTAGCTATTTGGCTACTATGTTAGTAACTTAATAATGTCTTTATTTAACGATTAATTTTTTTTTGTAGTGTAGCTATTCGGCTCTGCGAGTTAGTAACTAAGCATTAATAACTATTTAGTAATAAACTAAGGTATTAGCTAAATTTATAATTAAATTAATTCTGAGTAATTAATTTAATTTAATTAGACCATTAAGTGTGAACCTTAAAACAAATAATAAAAAAATTAAAATGAAATAAAAATTATAAGATCCTATTACATGAAAAATAACATCCAGAAATACTTAAGCCAAAATAACGTGTACTAAATCCCATGTTCAAGATAGCTATACAAAATAGACCAAAAAAGTTCAACAATAGGAATGTTCACATATCACCAATGAGGGGATCATCTGTGGTGGGGTTATATGTAGGGGGGTCATCCACATGTGGAGCTGTAACTGATGAGGAGACCTGTGTCGATTGAGTTAAAGCCCTCAGTAGAACCTTAAGCTCATCAAGTTGATCTTACAACACTTTAACCTTAGTATCCACTTCCTCTCGCACCTCTTGTCGAACCTCGTCCTTGAGTTGCTCACGCAGCTCAAGATCATTCCTGGATGAGCATGCAGTGGAATGGTAAGATAGGCCACTCGTGTATGCTGAAGATCGATCACCTAATCTGTATATGAGTCACTAGCGTTTTTTATTAGCTGTCACAACTCTTAAGTATGTTGCATCTTCATCGATAGATGCAATGTTCTCTCCTGAACCTTCATCTATTTGTACCATCAGTTGCATTTCTTGACACACAACTTCCTACAAAATTGGAATAGATATTCAGATAATATATGAATATATAATAAAAAAATACCTAAAGTAATATAATATACTTTTAATTTATTTACCCTGATTTGGCGAGCCCTCTCGTCAGCCCACAGATGAGTGGTCTTAGAAGTGTGCAGTTTTTGATGGATTTGGATAAGGGGTGGCTTCTTCCCGGTCTCTTTCTCCTATATAGAAAAATTAGTAAAATTAGAAGTTATATTTGACAGTCTTACGAATCAAAATAAAATTAAGCGAAGATTTATAAGTACTTACAAATCCTCCTAACATGCTACGAGTAGTGAATTTGATTATTGTCTTGAAGGTCAATGCAGTCCCGGTATTCTCGGTTCGGTTGGAGGCATTCGCTACGATCGGGCGAAACTCTGTGATACCCCATGCTTCATTCCACCCTAGCCCGGATGGACATCATAACATCACCATAGGTCTCCCATGTTTCCCTCCACTTATTCAAATTATCTATATACCTGAGCTTAGGCACCTCCAGTTTGCTTTGATGTTACCCTCCATCTCGGCATCCCATGAGAAATATTTCTATAAAGAAAGGTAATAGTTAATCATATAAGTACGAAATAAATGTTAAAATAATTAATAATGATATTTCTAAGGAAATTTCAGCAAAGTTTCCTTTGTACTGGCAATAATCCAACCTAATAAAACAAACTTATTAAGTAAGTGCAATATAATAAGACACTTATATAATACTCCACTAATCCAACATCTCAACCAACAAACACAACACTTTATATATCCAATTTGTCATGTACTACATTTTACATATAAAGGCTGGCGGCGAATGAGTTATACCTCGAACTCTTCCCAATAAAAGTATTTTATCTCTTTTGTGATGGTGTTCCATTTATACCCTTCAATGTCAACCCGCTCCTTGAAAATGGAGGTGATACGAGACGCGCATCGGTAAGACTCGACATACCTAAAAGCATGCAAATATCAATTTTCACACAAATTTGATTCAAATTCCAACTCATATTCAAATTTTGAGTCATCCTCCATTTCAGTTTCCGACTCCAAATCAATTTGTATTATTGCTCCATTAGGATCGACCAAGGACGTTGGTTCATCAAAGGCAACCTCTATTACATGAAATTGCATATCATCCTCTTGGAATGGTTGGGCTTCAGGTGGTGGATGAATTATTCCAGATGATTGAGGAATTTCCACAACCACTTGTAAGACCCGAGAAAATTCCAATTTATGGAAAAAGGGTAAAATCGTAATTTCGGTCAAAACCCGAAATTTTTCTAGATCTTGGATGACAAAACGGATTTCACCGTTGGAATCGTCTCACAAAATCTAGCTAACACATCAAATTTCGTCGAATTCCGAGATAATCGGAATTTGCAAGTTTTTCGAGGCATCGAGTATCGAGTGCCGTAAAAAGAAATCTGAGGTGGAAAAAGTCACCTATAACATGTACTCATGTGACACATGTTGCATGCGTAGAGAAATGATGGAAATGGACTGTCGAAATAGTGCCAAATGTCGAAAATCCAAGATGTTAGGGACATAATTGAATAGTTAAATGATAATAAGATGAAATAATGCATAGTGTCATCTCCTACCTTCAAAAAGCCAAGAGAAAACGTGGGAGGGAAAAGAGGAGATGCAAGTGGGCTCGAAGTTTCTATTTACAAGAGAGAGAGCCACTTCTCTCTAGATTACCCTAAGACCTGACCGCTGAAATTCTTCTGAGCAAGAAGGAAAGCCGTCTAGACGAGGCCTACGCGTAGTTCGGCTGGCAGGAGCTTGACAAACTCCATGAGGTAGGGTTTCCTCCTTACTTGAGTTTGGCACTTGTTTAAGTGTGTTTATGATGCTTGATTGATTGAGGCCGTGAGTGGCCGTTTGATCGGTCCCAAATCTTGGAACCGAATTGTTAAAGAATTTTTAAACTATTCTAGGTACCGTGGATCGTGCACGTGCCTATTTGGGCTGCTTCGGGTTGTGCTTTTGTGCAAATCATGCGGTTGGTTTGTAAGGAGGCCGAAATGGTCGTGAAATTGGTTCACAAAGTGAACCGATGATTGGATGATTGGTCGTGAACAGTAAACCGAGGGTTTCACTGTTCACGTGAATAGTATTCCAAGTGAATTAATTATGAGAAATTGTGTATGGTCAGTAACAAATTGAATTGCCTATGTTTGTTAAGTTAGCCCATGTGAGCTAATTTTGGTGTAATGTATTGAGAAATTGCATAACATGCTTTGTGTGATTTAAATTATGTAAATATGTGCATGATGATATATTTGCATGTGTTGTGTATATATATATTGTGTGAAATGACATAATGCATTTCGCATACTAAGACCTTTAGAAATTAGGTGAGTGCATGACATGAAAATTGAAAGAAAAGCGAAAGCGTTTTTAAAGGAATTTCACGGGGATGAATTTCCGGAGAATGGGGTTGGGAGGCGGTCGACGGATCATTTCGGATGTGGATCATGTTTGTTTCGGAAGGTTCTCGACACATTAAGCCTGGGAGAATAGTCCGTATTTTCTGGAATGCGCCCGGTAGTATAGTTCGAACGATAAAATTGTTTTGAAAGATGTTTTCTCCTTAAGGCTTAGGCAAGTGTGAGGGGGTTGGTGAGGACTCGGGACATGGGTTGGTCATTTAGACATTCAAGTAGGATCCACAGAATTTGTGAATGTGTGTTTACCGTGGATCATTGCATATGCACTTAGGTGGGGAAGTAACCCATTTAGGGTGATTCACTTGATGGGCGATAACTCCTGCAATCAAGGGAACATTTTTAATTACGGGGAGTGTTCGAGAAGACGACTCATTTTAGAGGCCGATTTTGAAGAAAGTCGGATTGTGGCTTTGGTAGTTAGTTTGTATGCATGTATTAGAATTTTATAAATTTTCATATATGTTGTATAAGAGTGATGTACTAACTCTTGAACCATGTAGTATATTTTGGTTGGGATAATGTTATTGTGAGTATTAATGCAGGAAATTAGTAAACCATTTTACTCATTATAATTATATGCAAAGGATACGTGGTCATTAATGCGATGTTGGGACAAGTGTTGTTGACACTGCCCTCACACAGCGGTAGGAGGTGTGTGACCACTCCCTTTGAAATCCCGGTAGTTGCAACTGCGACTAGAAATCCCTGTGAAGCGAAGTCATATTGCTTGCTTTAAAACCTCGTATAAAATTTATTTTATTTATTTATTTTTTTCTTTCTTTTTGCAACTTAGGATTTGGTAAAATCTTTCTTTATTGTTAAACTACGACATGCGGTACGCATATAGGACAATTCAAATCAGTATACCTGACTTACATTTCCAAATATGGCAACCGGCAACTGACACATTTTTCTGTCTTACACTATGTACACACATATGTTCCATTATACATATTCAAAAAGTCTTTTCTTACATAATATTCTTATGTGACACTTGTACAATGTCGGGAGAATCTAATGCTCCCGGCGTCAGAGATTACTGTGCACGGAAAATAGTTTTTAAAACCTGAAATAATGAAGCTAAACGAGCTCGGTGAGTGTATGCTTTATAAAGTGTTTTGCTTTTTCGAAAACATCTCAAAACTGTAAAACTCTCTTTTACAGAATATTTTCCAGAAGCCTTGTTTAAAACTTCTGTACTTTTAAAAGTTTATAAAACTTTAATACTTGCTGCTTACTTTAGCTACCTTGCTTTGCTTAAAAAAGTTTATAAAACATTTTATAAACCTCTTGCTTTAAATGTATAAAAACATTTTTAAAATCTCTTGCTTTAAAAAGTTTCTAAAACTTTTTATAAATACGAACACAGGCTATTTATGCTTTGAAAATAAAGAACGGGGCACAGGCTCCAGGTGCATTAAAATCTCTACGGGAGCCTATGTGGGTACCAATGGTTGATTTTCAAGGGTGAATGATCATGTATAAATCATCAACCCTTTGGGAGGCCTATACTTGCTTGTTGTACCACTGAGTGAGCAGCGGGAACTGGGCATCGGCGGGTGCGGTGCTGGAAGGAGGACGTATTAAAACTTCACTGAGTGGATGGGCCTTTTCCCACATCACCTTTTCCGGTAAATATGGTGGAATTGACCTAAGTCGCCATCACCATAATTTAGTTAGAGCTCTTAACCTTATATACTCCTGTATGTGCCACGGTCTCCTTTAAATGCCATGATGCATGACCCTAGTTCTTAGACCGGAGCAAGCTAAAATACATGTATGATATCCTAACACCAGATGCATGCAGACCACCTCTGGCCCAGTTTGCTTGCTTAGAACTAGGGACTTTAGTTAGGCCTGTTTTCACAAATATTCTTTTGCTTGCTTGCTTGCTCGCTCTTTGAAAAATGGTTTAAAATTCAAAACCATTTACTTGCTTGCTGCTCTTTGAAAAATGGTTTACAATTCAAAACCATTTGCTTACTTTCTTGCTTGCTTAAAAAATGGTTTAATAATTCAAAACCATTTGCTTATTTGCTTGCTTGCTTGAAAAATGGTTTAATAATTCAAAACCATTTAATACCAGCATAAACTTGATTTATAATAATAATACTAGTATTTGAGAAAATAGGTTTAGAACACTCACCTTTGCCTTGTAAAGAAAGCAGGCACGATTCGATTTTCTGCCTTTGCTTTAGCTACCTCAACGAATACGCGAACATATTAATCGCCTCATTATAACGTAAACATACTTGATACTTCTTAGACTTAGTCACACTCAACGAATATCGTGAAGCGTGAGTGCGCTACGTTTTTCATCAGGTTCCCCATCTTTATTTGAACCTCTCTTAATCATTTAGTAAGGTTCCATGCTATGATGTATGAATTAAAGCAATTATACAAAATACAACATTAAGGGCATTTGGGGCACACACCGTACACCTCTTACTGTAAAGTGAGGTTGTCCCTGACAGGGTGTACCGGTATAAGCTTGGACCTATCTTGAGTGCAGTTTGCGTCTGTTGGGCTATCTTAGAGTGCGACCATGTACTGTCTGCAAGTGCGACGAATTTGCCGGTGCTTCTTTTTGCCACTTTGGTACCAACTCTCCTTCTTTCAACACATTCCTTAATACCTCAAAAATCATCATGAAATCATCCTAAAAACAACTTCACAATACTTGAGTTGGTGATTTGGAACCTCATACCACAAAACCCTAGGTGAAAGTCCAAGAACTCTTATGAATTTAACCAAAGGTCCACCAATTCTTCTAAAAACCATATAAATATGATGATTCCATGTTTATTTTACACTAATCGGGGTTTTACCCACAAAACCTCAACAAATCAAGGGTTTGTGTGATCTTTCCACAAAACCTTAGACAAATGAGGAACAATTCTCCAAACCAAAACCTTAGGAAATCAAAATACACTTGATCCTAAGATGAAAACATACCTTTTTGATCTTCTTCCTCTTCTCCTCCTTCTTCCACTTCTTCCTCTTCTTTTCTCCCTTCTTCTCCTCCTTCTCCTACGTTTTGCCCTAACCAAAAATGAGACAAAATGAATTTTGGCTTTTGTCTCACCTCTTTTATAGTCTAAACTTTGCCTTAATTATAAGTGGGTCCTTAATCTCTCAAAAATTGCACATCAACTCTTGTTATTTCTATTATGGCCCATCTCTACTCAATTTATGATTTTCATATCCCTTATGGCAATTACAACTTTGCCCTTCTTCTTTTACCAATTTTCGGGTTCACTAAATTTATCATTTCATATATAACCCAGAAAATACTCTGATATAACACTTAGTGCTCGTCGCCCCTACGATTATATATGCGTACGCACTCTCTCGGGATAGGGCGTTACAGTTGTACTATGGGTAGAGCTCCTCGTACAAAGGAGACTTTGCCCGATTTTCGTGAAAGATGTCGGGTGCAGGCATTCCGCGAGTGTTTTGCGAGGTTGGCGGGTGGTCGACGGACCCCGTTTGGGCGTCACAGCTTGGTATCGAGCTGTTTCCCACAGTACCTAGGGCTTGATGGGATTTGGGCTTAGGCCATCATCTTTGAGGTGTAAGAACATCACCACTAGGTATGGCTCGATGTTAGGTTTAGGTATGAGATTACCTAGGAAATCACGGGACAAAACTAGGACACTGCATGCATGTGTTTGGTGTGTTTTGTGTGATTTGATGAATTGTTGCGTGAATGGTGTGCATAACATGGATTGTTATGTGTTATGATTGTTTGTGTGCTTAGTAATTA
This sequence comes from Tetrastigma voinierianum, assembly GCA_016808115.1. Lineage (NCBI taxonomy): Eukaryota > Viridiplantae > Streptophyta > Magnoliopsida > Vitales > Vitaceae > Tetrastigma > Tetrastigma voinierianum. Next base: position 791,251 of record JAEQBH010001647.1, read on the forward strand.
GCACTTGGTGTGTTGGGAAATTTTTAGGAGTTCTGATGTAATAAGCCCAGGAACAAGAAAATGAATGAAATAATTTGAATAAATTTATTTGTTTATTGAGGAATAATTTAGTACAATAAATTTTAGGTTGAACTCATAAAATTATTGAGTTGTATAGATGCGATCTTTAATACGCATGTAGAAGTAACGGAAAATTCTTGATGGAAATGAGAAAAAAAAAAAGTGAAGAAAATTATTTTCTAAGGTTTTACAATTTGTAAAACTGAAGAAAATCAAATAAAATAAATTTTTATAAATTTATTTGAGTGTTCTGGAAAAAAATAAAAATAAAAATGTATATATACAAATTTTGGGTATTTTCCAGTAGCTGGAAATTGAAAAAAATAAAATAATAATAATGAAAAACAAAAAAAAAAATTGTGTAGAACTGATTTGGGCTCTTGCCTTGTTGCTATTGCAAGAGAAGGGGTTTGTATTATATTCTCAGGGTGTATTACAGGATTGGCAGGCTTGGATGGCTGGTTTTGTGTTCTTGATACAGCAATTTAATGTTAATGACAGGGTACGTAGAGTGGCTGAAATTGTATTGCAATAAGGAGGTTGGTTGTTGAGCCATTATATTGCAATACACGGATTGTATTGCAACTTGGGTGTGTAGTGGCTGAGTTTGTATTGCAGAGAGGTAGGCTGGCTGAGTTTGTCTCGCAATACAATAGAGTGTATTGTGACAGGTTGAGGTTTGATAGGCAGGGCATTGTATTGCAATACGGTGGCGACAAGGCCCGCGATCTGGTACTTGACACGTTGGGCTATGGGTGCGGCGGTGCGTCTTGGGCGTTGTGGCATATAGAGGCTGAGGCGGGCACCGCGGTGGAAACCGACACCATTATGGCATATGAAGGTGAAGCGACACACAATAGGCTCATTTGTATTGTGGCATATAGAGAAATTTGAGCGAACACGTAGTAACACGACGGTACCTGGTGCGAGATAGGCGGGCACATAGGCTTGGGCACGGTGCATGCGGGTGGTAGCAGCGACACGAGTTCGGGTGTACTTTGGTGCACCAACCCGATTTTGGACTGATCGCATTTACGAGTCGCATTTGAACCTTGTTCATGAACCTTTGTTCATCACAAAATTTTCGAAAATTTTTTTTTAATTAAATAAAATAAAATGGGACAAAATTTTGGAAAAATGAAAATTTCAAAAATAAAATTTTTGTTGATAAAAATGATTGATATATCGAATAAATTGTCTTGCATTGCCTATAAGTCTGAGACATAGTATATAAAGCGTAATTACATTGTATGAATAGTGTCTACGAGTGTGTTTATGCCTTAGAGACAACTGCGTTAATTAAGCGCCATTTTGAGCGGGTGTAGATGGCTGAGAGTCGAGGCGAGGAGGTGTAGAGGGCGTCCACGGGGTACTGGTCAGGCACCACTAGTATTTGATCAGCAGGCCTTTGTTGGGGGGCTTGTAGGTATTGCGGCAGCTATAGCACGGTGGTATAAGCGGTGTTAGTGGCGGGAGGTCCCCAGTAACCTCCGGAGGTTTAGAGCGAATCATCCTCAGGCATTCACGGGGGAGGAGATCCCGGAGTAATTGACGGAGCCGTTGGTTCGTCTTGTCGAGAAGGTGTTAGAGGCTGTAGGTGCATCTGTGCCACGGGATAAGCTAGTTGCGTTCGGTAGAGGGTGAGGCCCCAGTATGGTGAAATGGGCAGGACCTCCCAGAGACCTAAAGCGTGACATGAGGCGAGTTGCAGGCTGTTCATGGGTAATGCACTCCCGATTTACGAGGCATACGAAGGCTGAGTTCCCCAGAAGCCCGAAGCGAGGGCGATGGCGGTGATTGTTACCTTAATAGCTAGATTCACGGAGTTAGCGGGTTTCTTCGTGTGGTGCATTGGCCCTTAGACATGGCAAAGGTTAGGAGATTCGAGGAGTGGGTGAAGTTGTCCATTCGGGGCGAGATTATAGGACCGTCTACAGGGATATGGACTCGTGGTTGGGACGGCCACGACCGTAGAGAGAGAGATCGAGGATGCAGACGCAGGATCGGAGTGTTGGTAGCAGAGGGAGGATCGACCTTCTTCGGTCGGGAAGAGGCGAAGACACGCTTCACACGGGTATTCGGGACCAAGGCAAGGGATTATTGCATGCAGTCGACCATGACGGAGGATATGTTGCCATCCGAAACCGGCACAGGCGTGAAGGGATTGCCCCAGAGGCAGGGATCCGGGACTTTGGGGCAGCGTAGTCGATTCGTGCAGTAGAAACGAGGAGAGTGTCTGATTCATTCTCACACCCAAATGCAGATTCAGAGGAACCGATTTGATTTCGGGTTGCTGCGAAGCACCTTTGGCGGCCTGAAGTGGGTTAGATGGTCGAGTGTGGGTCGAGTCGGTACGGGGACTCACGAGGTCGGGACTTCTAATTAGAATGAGGCGGGCGATATGTTATTTCTGCTCGGCCTGACTTGGGCATATAGGCGAATTGTTCTAGGGCGAGAGGTCTCATGTTTTCAGTGAAACCTCCTGAAGCGACTGGATATGTAGGGATGCGATTTCTACTCTTGCACTTGTTGACTAAGTAGCGTTTAAGTGGATGCATCCATATTCATTCATTGTTGCATCTTGTGTAATGATGGTTGGGCTTAGAGGTTAAGGCCTTTAAAGAAGCCAAGTATAGATGTTCTTCCCTAGGATGTAGGGTGAGGATTGTTTGATAAGGTCGGATTACGAGTTAAGTCTAGAGAGATTGCATCGCGGTGGACCCCGGGAATGGGGTGTCACAGTGTGGCATCATTGCGTTCATGTGCACGGTAACATTGCGTCGAGTCGGGTGTGGGTGCATAGTATGGTCATTCACCACTCTTGGTGAGTGTGGGTTGAGTTTGTCCTTGGGACTCGTCAGTGAGCTCATAGTTCGAATCGAAATGAAGAGTAAAATGTGTTGAAGCCCGAAGCAAAGGGGTCGTTAATCCCTAGGTGAGAAAGCACAGGTTAGGGTGAAGGGAGCCAGCGATAGTATCCAAAGGTCTGACAGGTGTAGGAGCCGGGAGATATCACAGTTTACGTGTGGTGTAAGGGCAGGGAGGTATCTAGACTACGTGTGGGTGTAAGGGCAGGAGGTATCCCAATTTACATTATTGGGTGGAAGAGACCAGTGGAGAAATCGAAATTTGTATTAGATTAATGAGACCGGAGATCCCGAATTTACGTGTGGGTGTAAGAGACTAGTGGAGAAATCCGAAATTTGTGTGGAGTGTAAGGGCAGAGTGAAGAAATCCCGGGAGAATTTACGTAATGGGTGTAGAGACCGGTGGGTATCAGAATTTGCATGTGGGTGTAAGGGCAGTGGAGATATCAGAAATTTTTTGTGTGAATGTAAGAGGCTCGCGATTAATAAGAAAGCGAAGTTATGTTGCAGAGATGAAAACACGGTCGAGGATTATCACATAGACTTAAAGTTGGTGTTAAATTAGGTGACTCGAGATGAAACACACGGTGAGATCACGTAAACTTAGAGTTGAGTATTAGAGTCGGGAGTGACTCGAGATGAAAACTACATGGGTCGAGTTATCACATAGACTTGGGAGTCGAATTGATAGAAGTCGAGATGACTCGAGATTTGGATACCCCTTTGGAAATTGCATTGGGTGTTGTTAAGCCGGAAAGGGCTCGGTATACGGATGTCATTCATGACATGGATTAAGTTGACGGTCCATTGGATTGTTAGTGATTGTGACCTTGGGAAGGTCAGTGTTTACACACCAAGAAGGTGTTGTGTAGGGTTACATGTTGTGCGGATTATATACAGGTGTTAGAGGACATGCTACGAGCATGCGTCTTGGATCATAAGGGTAGCTGGGAGGAGCAATTTCCCTTAATGGAATTCGCCTACAACAGTTGGTTATCAGCGGTATACGGATGGCACCATATGGGAGGGCATTGGCCTTGGGAGACCATGGAGGTCAGTTATGTTGGATGAGGTGGGGTGATTGAGGTTGACGATGGACTTCGAGGAGGGGCGAGTGTGTGCATTTTTGGATAGGCTGTGATCCCTCGGGTTTGCGGCCTTGAGCCAGTGAGGCAAGTGAGGGGTGGTATGGCGCTTTATGGGTGGAGGTCAACGTGGGAGCGCGAGGACCTGATCGGGCCACCTATCCACTTCTTGTTAGGGATGAAGGAATGCGTGGTTAAGTCGTTTAATATTTAAAAGACAAGTTTACATGCATGGTATAGTGCCGCGTTGCATATGCATGAGTAATTGTGATTTTCTCGAATTTTGGGGCCAAATTCGCGCAAGGAGAGAATGTAAGATCAGGAAAATTCGATTTACGGAAAAATGGCAAAATCGTAATTTTGAATTCAAAAACCCGAAATTTTTCACCAGATCTCGAGATAATGAAGCAGTTTCAGGTTGGAATCGTCGTGAAATCTAGCTAGCACGTTGAATTTTGTCGGTCGAAGACGGTCAGGTACGTTTTCGAGAACGGTGAGTGTCGGTCTTGAAACAAAGCGAAATCACGAGGTGACAAAAGTCACCTATAACATGTACTCATGTGACACATGTTGCATCGTGAAGGAAATGATGGAAATGGACGGCGAAATAGTGCGAAATGTCGAAAATCAATTTTATGGACATGGATAGATCAGTTAAATGAAAATAAGACGAAATAATGCATAGTTGTCATCTCCTACCTTCAAAAAGCCAAGAGAAAATGTGGGAGAGGAAAAGGAGATGCAATGGGCTTGAGTTTTTATTTCTAGAAAGAGAGAGAGCCACTTCTCTCTAGGTGCAGGAAGCGTCAGACAGTCGAAATTCTTCGAATGAAGGAAAGTTGTTACACTGCGATGGCGAGGCCTACGTGGAGCTCCGGTTTTGAGGTTTTGACAAACTCCATCAGAGGTAGGGTTTCATCCTACTTGAGTTTACACTTTGTTTAAATGTATTTATGATGCTTGAGTTGATTGAGGCCGTGAGTGGCGTTGTCCGGAAATCTTGGGCCAAGATTAGAAGATTTTTAAGCCGATTTGTGCGATCGGGTGTTGTCTTAAGTGATTTAAATTTTGCAGGTTGTGCTTTGTGCTATAAATCATGTGTGTTGGTTTGTATGGTAGGAAATGGCCGTGAGGTCGGAATTAACAAAGTGAGCCAGGTGATTGGATGATTGGCCGTGAGCGATGCTTGAGGGTTTCTTTATTCACGTGAATAGTATTCATGAATTAATTTTGTGTGAAATTGTGTATGGTTGAGTAATTCAAATTGAATTGCTCATTTTTGTTAAGTTAGCCCAAGTGAGCTAATTTTGATGTAATGTATTGAGAAATTGCATAACATGCTTTATGTGATTTAAATTATGTAAATATATGCATGATGATATATTTGCATGTGTAGTGTATATATATATTGTGTGAAATGGCATAATGCATTTCATATGCACTGGGGTAGCCTAGAAATTAGGTGAGTGCATGACATGGAAAATTAAAAGAAAAACGAAAACATTTTTGAAAGGAATTTCACAAGATGAATTTCGAATGGGGTTCTTGAGGCGGTCAGCGGGTCATTTGGATGAGAGCCGTGTGCATTTTCGGAAGGTTCTCAAACACATTACCGTACTCGAAGGGTAGTCCCGTATTTTTAGATGCTTGATTGGTATAGTTCGAAAACAAAAGAATTTTTTGAAAAATATGTTTTCTCATACATGGCATAGGCAAGTGTGGGGAGTTGGTGAGGACGCTCGGGACATGGGTTGGTCATTTAGACATTAAGTAGGATGCAATTTGCTTGAATGTGTGTGTTTGTGGATCATTGCATATGCACTTAGGTGGGGAGTAACCCATTTAGGGTGATTGCACTATTGGGTAATAACTCACCCTATTGAGGGAACATTTTTTTCAGGTACAGGGAGCGTTCGAGAAGACGACTCATTTTAGAGGCCGATTTTGAAGAAGCGCGGTTGTGGCTTTGGTAGTTAGTTTGTATGCATGTATTAGAATTTTATAAATTTTAATATATGTTGTATAAGAGTGATGTACTAACTCTTGAACCATGTAGTATATTTTGGTTGGGATAATGTTGTTGTAGTATTAATGTAGGGCGAAAGTGGCGTTTTACTCATTATATAAGGTATATGAGACCTTATTGTAGTCATTGTCGATGTTTGAAGACGGTGTTGTATATGGTAGAGCTCCCAGGTACAAAGGGGCGCTCGATTTTCGTGAAGATGTCGGGTCACCCAGCGTTCACGAGTGTTCGTGGGTTGACGGGTGGTCAACTGAGACCCGATTTTTGGGCGTCGACTCGCACTTTTATTTTATTAACAGCACGGTCGGCTCTATAAGCGTCTCAAACTAGGATATGGACAATAATACGCCTGAGTCGCTTGTTGAGCCAAAACAAAAGGTTCATACTTGTTAAATCTACGTCGATGGTTTACCTCTACAATGTTATATTTAGGATGAACCCTTGTCCTAATATCAGTGTTTGATGCAGACGCCACTGTTCATTGTGCCTCTTATGGTTCCATGTCCCATTGAGTGGAATTTATATCCATTTACAAAATACCCTGGATATGTTCTTATAGTCCTCAAAGGTCGTTTAGCAAGATCCTTGAGTTATGTGTTCATGATATTATTTGAAGGATTGTTCACGCACTTATATAAATTAAAGTGATTTGGTTAGTATAAGTATGGGTATATATATATATATATATATATATATATATATATATATATATGAAAAGTAATTTTAAGTGGCATACTACCGTACTTACATATGTATTGAACCAAAAGTAATTCCTTTTACATGCTTGATATCTATTATGATATCAGTTATGTCAGCTTTCATTTGCATAGCTCATCAGTATAAATCCTTATAAACCAAATAATTTACATAGTCATATTATGAAAACTACACCAAAAATGCAAAAGTTGATTAGTTACACACATTATCTAATCAACAAGGAATACTTGCTTATTATATGGATCCACTTCTGAGCAATTCAACAATATATAGGCGTGTGCAGCATGAAACTCTTCCAAAGATAGTTGCCTCGATGTGGCATGTCCAAATGCTCGTCCAGGATATTTGAAAATAGATAATGTCTCCTCATTTTCCTCCCAACTCTCTCCACAAACATCATTATTTTGCGACACCCTTCTGTGCCTTGTGTGTACTGCTCCTCTCGAAATAGTATGAACAAAATAATGAAGCTTCTTGACTAAATAGTCATTGCATATTGAACCTTGACCGTGCCTTATTTTTCACATTATTTTTAGCTTATGAAGGTACCTACATTATATGTCTCAATTGGTCATCTGCATAAGTGAAAAGTAAGTAATCATAGCAACAAAGAATTACCTCTCGAAGGATACATCCATCGATGTGCAGCGAGCCGCGATCGCTTCATGAAATGGTGTGCGAAGCGAATGCTCCCGTCATGCTAAAGAAGATAGGAGGAATATGCGCTCGAAACACACGGAATAGCGGGATCTCTTTCTCTAGATCAAGCCATGTCATCATTTTAGATAGTGTATAAGTCATATCCTTGAAAAGCTGCTCCAACTCTGGTAGTGCCTTCCCGATACGTGGCAACAATTCACGGAAAGCAAGCGCGTGACCTGCTTGCATGAAAGCGGAATCATGGCTCTTCATCCCAAACAACTAGCTTTTGCATGTCCACACATGGCTTGGGTGATGCATATCCATATGGGTATCTTAGATTTTTAATCCATTCACACAACACTTGTTTTCCTATCTTATCAAGAGTGTAGCAAGCTTTGGGGTACTTGGTCATTCCATCTGCCTTCTCCAACTCCGCTCTTCGACAGTACTCATTTAATTCTTGTCTAAACTTAGAGGTGTCTTTAGTTTTACTTGGCACATTCATAACTGTGCTAAACAAGTTCTCAAAGACATTTTTCTCAATGTGCATGACATCTAAGTTATCGAATGAGTAGCGTGCTCCAGTATGGCAAATCCCAAAAAATGCTCCTCTTCTTCCATCCGTGAGCTTTACATATTAGATCATTAATTTCAGAGGCTCCAATTTCAATTACCTTTTTCAATCCAAGGTTAGTAATTAGGTGTAAAATTTCGTTTCCACTCAATATAGGAGGTGTCGTGGCTGTTACCACCATATTTTTATGAAAAGCATATCTATTCCTTCGAAATATGTGGTTTGCAGGTAAAAACTTATAGTGGGTGTCAAACCAAGATTGCTTTCCACTCTTTGAAAGTGTGAATGCCTCTGAGTGACCCATGCAATACGGACATGCCAATCGACCAACTGTCCTCCTCCCTGACAACATTGCATAACCAGGGAAGTCATTGATGGTCCACATTAATGCCGCTCTTAACTAGAAATTTTGTTTCATTGAAATGTCATATGCTAAAATTCAACATCCATAAATTATTTTAACTCGGCTATAAGTGGTTGCAAAAAGCATCTAGCTTATGTTTGGATTCCTAGGACCGACCTGGCACAGTTAGAACATAGATGTCTTTTCATACCTGACCATGGCGTAATATAAGCAGATTAAAACCCTGAAACCGTGATGAATATTGTTGGCTTGACTACCCAAATGGTTAGAACCTATCAGAACATAGCCCTAGTCTCACATTTTTACTCTCAACTACAAAATCGGGGTGTACTATATTGAAATGCTTCCAAGCGTGGAATCGGAAAGCGATCTTTGCATTTCTCCTTCTCTGATCATACTCCGATGCCATCTCATATCATTAGCGATAGCCTTAGAAGCATACAACCTTAGTAGTCGAGAAGACAAAGGAAAGTAGCACATTTTCTTGTAGGGTACATTTGTTTTTTTTCTTGTATTTGTTTCCGCTTGAGTTGGTGTCTTATATCGTTGATGGCCACAAATCTTACAAATTGTGAGATCATTGTCTTCTCCCTAAAACAACATACAACCATTGTTACAACAATGGATCTTCTCAGTCAGTAAGCTAAACCTCATTAACCTTTAGCCATTGTAAGTTCTATCGGTCCGCGAGATTCTCATTTGGTACAACCTCCTTTATCAATTAAGCAATTTCATCAAACTCCCTTTGAGACATGTGGTGTTCTTCCTTCATATTCAACATTCTAGCAACCAATGATAGCTGCAAATGTTTTTGGCAACTAGGCCACAATTCTTTATTCACAACACTTAGCATATTAAAAAACTTTTGTGCTTTTGGATTGGGAAGTTCATCTGATATTTCATTAGGATTGAAATCAGGCCCAGCAGCATCCTTAACCATACTATGGTATGCATTTTCAACTGACTCAAATGTTGGTTTGGCATCACCAGAATTTTGAATTAAATTTGGTTCCATTTCCCCGTGTCTTGCCCAAACATATTACCTCGGTATAAAGCCATTCTTCATTAAGTGATACTTTACAGTATCAATTGGATGATAACTATGGTTTCGACACTTCGTAAGTGTACATAGACACTTTATCTTGTTACCAGCCATCCATTCGAGTTTACTACATGCGAATTCTATAAATTCCTCCAAACCAACCAAAAACTCTAGGTTTAAGAGACCATTTATAGGCACAGAATACATCGACTTGATTTAGAAGCCATTTTAAATGTTGAGCTTCCTGATTATGAACAACATTAGGGATTAAGTCAATATTTTATAAGAAAAATATAAATCCATGAAAAGCAATTGTTGCATGTAACACACTCTACTAGAAAATTGAAAAAACTTAATTGTGAAACATTTAGTGTAGATTACAAGTATGTCATTGAACTTCTTACTATAAGTTAGGTGGTGGTTCCTATCCCATTTAGAAATGCATAATCTTACTAGTCAATTACTTAGTGTTTTTATCCTTTATTTTGAAAAATTCGGCAGCATTTCCCCTTAGTTCTCCAAGTACATGTGATTTGATTAAGGAGTATAAACACAATAGTAGTTACTTAGCCTAAGTAAGTTAATATTATATCACCTAAATCGAATATGCGCGGAGAGCGGAATGATTGTCTGAATCTCTCAATATGAAAAACACTAATTAAATCACTTAGTAGGCAGTATGTATTTCTAAACTATCCAAACGAACAATTCAAGCATCATTTGTAGACAAATTATCAATCATATGATAGACATATAAATTGTAAAATTAAGGGTGGCTCAACAAGAAATCCATTTCCATAATTTTACAATTTATCTTCTTTAGTACATGATATTATAATTTATCATGCAATGATACTTGAACAAGATAACTAAGGTTTCTCATGTATGTAATTAATCTAAGGCGTAAAAGACTATCATGTATTACTTGTAGGGTCAAAATAGGAACGCTGTGCGATCACGAAAATGGACCATAACTTGAGTTATAGATTGATTTTGAGTGATTAATAGAACATCAAGTTCTCAAATCACATTGCAATTTCCAAGAAGGATGCTAGTCTAATTTCCCTCTTTTTGTAATGCCCCGTCTCGAGAGAATGTACAGTACATGTGACTATAGGGGGGCATATGTGCACTAAGTGCCATTGTCATATTTTGGAGATGAAATTATAAAATGATAAATTATGGAACCCGGGATTGTGTATGAGAATAAGGGTAAAATTGTAATTGATCACAATGGGACATAAAGGGCGTAATTTGAGAAATTGGTATGCCAAAATTAAAATAAAACAAGTTGATTTGCAATATTAAAGTGCTTGAGGACTTAATTGCAATTAGGAGAAATATGGGACTAGAAATAGGCCATGAGACAAACAAAATTCATTTGGTCTCATCTCATTTGGTTAGGGCAACCCGTAGGAGAGGAGAAGAAGGGAGAAAAGAAGAGGAAGAAGAGGAAGAATTGGGAGAAGACCAAACCAAGGTATGTTTTTATCTTGAAATCATGGGTATTTTGGATTCCTAAGGATTTGGGTTGGAGATTTGTTCCTTCTTTTCTAGGGTTTTGTGGAAGAGATCACCCAAACCCTTGATTTTTTGAGGTTATGTGGGTAAAACCCCAATTAGTGAAAAATAAACATGGAATCCTCATATTCATATGGTTTTTAGAAGAATTGGTGGACCTTTGGTTGAATTCATAAGATTTTCACCTAGTGTTTTGTGGTATGAGGTTCCAAACCACCAATACAAGTGTTATGGAGTGGTTTTGAATGATTTTCATGTTGATTTTTGAGGTATTATGGAATGGAGGAGTTGTGAGGTGGTGCCAAGGTGGCAAAAGAAGCATTTATGGGAAAAAATTCAGGAGGTTGTGCTGAGTGCAGAAATGAGTGTGTCGGTACCGGCGGAAGCGATCAGTGAGTGCAGATCTGAATTTGTCTTGGGGTATCGCCAGCCAGAATGCAATCGGTCACCAGAATTGCCGATCCAGTGTATCTGATGGAATTATTCACCCAAAATGCCTAGATTGTTGTATTTTTTCATATTTAAGCCTAAATTCACACACCGATTGTATAGGAACCTTATTAAAAGATGAAGAGAGGTTCAAAGAAGATTAGAACTCGATGAAAAACGTAGCATACCTCGCCGCCTCGGCGAAGCGAAGTTGAGTATGACTAAGTCTAAGAAGTATGTTAAGTATATGCGAATACGTAGGTGATTAATATGTTCGACGTATTCGTTTGAGTGTGTAGGCTAAAAGCAAAGGCAGGAAAATTGTGGAGTCGTGCTCAAGTTTAGTAAGCAAAGAAGTGAGTGTTCTAAACCTATATTTTCTCAAATACTAGTGTATTATTATTGTAAACTATTTTACACTGGTATTTAATGGTTTTGAGTTGTAAAACCACAATTCAAAGAGCAAGAATGGTTTTGATTTAAACCATATTTGAAAAGCAAGAAAATGGTTTTGAATTATCAAAACATATTTAAAGAAAACAATGGTTTTGAATTATTAAACCATGTTTCAAACAAGCAAGCAAGCAAATGGTTTTGAGTTGTAAAACCATATTTGAGGAAAACCGACAAGCAAAGAGAATATTTTTCGAAAACGGGCTAACTAAAATCCTAGTTTAAGCGACATGCAGGTCGGAGGTATTCAGGTACATCCACGGTGGTGTTAGGATATCATTCATGCATTTTAGATTTGCACGGTCGGCAAACTTAGGTCATGCATCATGGCATTTTAAAGGAGACAGTAGCGTGCAAGATATATAGGGTTACTTAGCGTTAACTAAATTATGGTGATGGCGACCCGAATTGATTCCACACCATGTTGCCTTCGGAAAGGTGGAGTGAATTGTGCCCAGATCCTTCCACCTAGGTGAGCGGACCCGGTCCGGTACCAGCGCGGTCGATGCCCGGACTCAGTGTTCACTAGAAGTGCGGCCAAACAAGGAAGGCCTCCGATTGGTTGATGATTTATAAGCATGTTATACAATTTGAAAAATCAACCACTTTGGTGCACAGTTGAGCCCGGGCTTAAAGTGTTTGTTTTTAAGCGAGCGGTTGAGCGGGCTCCTTTGTCTCAAAGCAGACGATTGACCAGGCTCAGTGGTGATTTCAAAGTATGAGTTGAGCCCAGGGCTCCGGTTGGATTTTAAAGCAAGCGGTCGAGCCCAGGCTCCTGTGTTTATAAAAAATTTTGGAAACTTTTGAGGGTTTATAGAAAATTTTGAAGAACTTTTAAAGCGAGCAATGAGGATTTATGAAAGTTTTTATGAACTTTTAAAACAAAGCAAGATAAAGCAAACAACGAGGGATTTATGAAAGTTTTATAAACTGCAAAACAAGCAATTAAGCGAGCAAGCAGGAGATTTGAAAGTTTAGAAACTTTTAAAAGCGAAGCAAAGCGAAGTAAGCGACGAGGCTTAAATATATTGTAAAGAGTTTTACGAGTTTTGAGATATTTTAGAAAAAGAAAAACATTTTTATAAAGCATACACTCCATGAGCTCGTTTAGCTCATTATTTTGTGTTTTAAAGCTATTTTCAGTCTGAGCCTCAGGACGGAGCAGTTAGGATTCTCGACATTTGTACAAGTCTTTACTATTAATAATATTTTGTAAGGAAATACTTTGAATTTGTATAATGGAGCATATGTATGTACATAGCGTAGTTGTGAATATGTATTGAGCCAGAGGCTCTTTTGAAAGGATATTGCTGGTTGCCTTATTTAGGAATGTGTAAATTTGTGTATACAAGATTTGGAATATGTGCTATATGTAGCCGTCATGCTGCCAAGAGTTCACAAAATCACAAGTTAGAAAAGGAAAATTTTTTATATGAGGTTTAAACAGAGGAAGGAGGAAGCCAATACTTCCACAAGGAATTTCTAGTCGTGAGATACTTGTTAGGGATTTACGTGGAATGAATTAAACACACTGCTTGCATTAGAAGAGGGGTGGGAGTGTGTCACTTTTGCCCTCCTGAAAATCATTCCCAAAATATGGACAGTATGTAAGGTTGAAACAGGGCAACCATTAGTATACCACAAGTATGGGAAGGCCTAGGTAAGTAGTAGGCATGTTTCCGCTTCCCTCACATTGATTGAGCGATCCGTCCTCTAGGTTCTTCACTATCCCTACCGGTTTGATTGAGCTCTTTTCCAGGTTAATTTTCAGATCAAAAATGGCTTCAAACCATAGCAAGACTCAGCTTAGATAAGCTAACTACTCCCTAGAGTCACTACAAAAGACTAAAGTGTTGTCTGCAAATAGCAAGTGTGTGATCTGCTCCTCTTGTCCTTGCTTATTCGCAATATTGAAACCAGTTAAGAACCCCCCTGAGGCAGCCTTATCTACTAGGTTGGAGAATACTTCCATTGTTATGCGAGCTAATATTTTTTGATAAATTTGTTATGCAAACTAATATTAAAATGCAAGAAATACCATAGATATAACCAAATACTAGAAAGGGAATGAACTTGCAAATACAAATTCACCAGACATTAAAATGAAAATCTTATCATATTTCAATAATTTATTTTTAGAAATATGGTTTTCATACCAAAATTCAAATGTCGATGAACCAAAAACACCCAAAAAGGTGAAATTTAGTTCAACACAACATGATAGAGAACAAAATAGAGGCATACCTGCCCTGTCAATTCATTACCACAAAAGTACCTGCACATACACCAAAACGAATCAAAACATGTATACAACATATTAACAATATAAAAATTTGAAAATATTCCTAATAGTTCAATAAGAAAATGCACTCATGCTGCTACAATTTAGTTGTCTCTTAATGACCTTAGTTATGGCACATGACACATCTAGAGTTCTAGACTTTCATAAGGTCTATTACTGCATAAGCCTACCCACTACCCTAGATGAGAATGCAATAGGTAATTGTATAAGCTAAAAAATATCAAGCCTTTTTTTATGAGTAAAAGCAAAATATATTCATAAAAAAATATCAAAACCCCGAATAAGTATAAACCTTACTATTGAGAACTACTCAGATTCTAAAAAAACATGCTTAAAGGGCATTCCTAACTAATAAAAGAAAATCGAGACTATCCACGAACATCAAATCATTCCTAATATTTTTAACTTATAAGTTGGAACTACTTATGTGTTTTTAATCTGGCTTTAGGTGGAGGAATGCCGTATACCTGAGAACTTTGAATTGAGAGAGTCTGAAGATCCTTGCGTCCAATGATTAAATGTGCTCAATAATATTCAAGAGAGAACAAATCTTTAACACTATAAATAATGTCATTGTTTAATGAATAAAATGCTAAGAATTTATGAACTTTTACCACACAAGTGTTTGCGCATGACTCATGTACACACATTTGAAACATTTGTTTTGGCACTTGAGCTCCATTAATTGAATGGGATCATATCTTTTTATAGTGACAATCAATACATGATTATGCATGAAAGAACTAAGAATCCAAGAGAAATGATCTTGTATGCCCAAATCGTTTAAGACTAAGCCTATGTTCAGTTCCACAAGGCTCAATTGTTGTATTAATAGTGCAAATAACTTACCAAATGTGTGAAACCCCGAGAAAATTATAATTTTATGAAAAAGGGTAAAATGGTAATTTTAGTTAAAAATTAGGAATTTTTCTAGATCTTGGATGGCGAAGCAGGACTTCATAGTTGAGATTGTCACCGCAAACTTTAGCTACCATGTCGAATTTCGTCGAATTCCAAGACAGTCGAAATTTCACGTTTTTCGAGATAATGGGGGTAGTGCGGGACACTTGGCACATTTTGAGTGACTCACAGTATGCCATGTGTCAGGTGTAGAATTAGTCAAACAAGGAGAGCCAAGTGGGGCCCATGTGGACATGTGGCATCTCTAGTGGATGGAAATCAAAGTAGGTGGATGAAGGATAAAATCCAAGTCGACGATGGGAGGTTATTAGTGACAGAGTGAGAGGACAAAGGGAATAAGTGAAAGAAAAAGAAGACATCTCTTCTCTCATTTTTTGTTTTGGATCGGCGGTGGAGGGAGAAAGCAGTTTTAGAGGCAAATTCCAACCTGCAGAATTCGGCGTTCAGGCCAGTCGGTTCTTGTTGACTAGTGAAGTTACTATATTGCGAGGGCTACGCGTGGACACTGATTTTGTGGAGTTTCGACAACTCCGGGAGGTAGGGGTCTTCTCCTACTTGGTTACTTCTTATTTAAAATGCCATGAAAATGGTGTTTAGGAGCTATGAGGTCGGAATGGCCGAGCATTTGATCCCGAAAGAATTTGCATCGCAGAGATAGGAATTTGCCCTTGGGCGATCCACGAATTTGAACATGGGACTATTTTGCAGTCTGAGAAGAAAATTATTTTGGACTGAAAATGTCCATAAATTGTTGATGTTATTATGGAAAATTGGGGTGCATCTTTGGAAGTCAGGGACTGTTTTGGGCAGTCAATGATCTCGGACTGAAAATGATGTTGTGTTTTGCTTGCTATGTTTGAATAACAGCATGCAAATTGTAATTTGGAGTGTTTGGAGATTCGGAAATGGCCATGAGTTTTCGGTCCTCGGAGTGGGATAGAATGCTAGAGTACAGGCAATTTTGGACATCCACGTCTTTGTTTGTGAGGTACATTAAAAGCGATCCCGGGTTGATGGTTAGATGGGTGTCCATGGGTTGTTTTGCAAATATTGCTTAAAATGAATGGCTTGGAGTGTGTGCGGAAAGGAATTGTTAATGCATGGAATTTAATGTGTTAACATGATGTTTGAATTATATGAAATATAATTGTGTGTGAGCCATTGGAAATTAAATTGTTTATTAGCCCATGTGAGCTAATTTTGATGTTATTGCTATGAATAAATAACATGTGGTTAGTATGTGAATTTTGTTAATATAATACACGTTAGTATGTGTGTGTTGTATGAAAATGGTATAATGCATTTCATATGCACCGGGGTAACCTTGAACAATAGGTGTGAGTGCATGATATGAAAGAAAAAGGAAAATGGTTGTGAAAGGAATTTCAAAGGAAGATTTTCCGAAGAATTACCTTGGAGAGTTGTCCAACAGTTCACGTCGGAGAGGCCCATGACTATTTCGGAGAATTACCCAGCAATTCACCTCGGAGGGTTATCCAACAGATTTTACCGAAACTCAGTAGTATGTTTTCAAGAACAAAAACCTTTTGCTTTGAAAACAGTGTTTTCTCACACTTGGCTTATGCATGCATGAGGGAGTCAGTGAGGGCTCGAGAAGTGGGAAAGGGTGGTGCGTTCTATCCATTTGTGTAGACATTTAGTAGGAGCATATGTTTTAGCGGATGTTGGTTTGCCATTGCATGAGCACTTAGGTGGGGAGTAAGCGTGTAAGGAGATTATCATTTCTTGGGGCATTCTTCTGCTGCGTCGTGGGATCCCCCTTTCAGTCTGAGGTGTTCGGAGAGCCAATGACGCTCATTAGAGGCAGCTTGCAGGAAAAGAAAGTAGACATGTGGCTTTGATAGATATATTTTATAAAACATGTATTAGAATTCTTAATTTTAATATATGTTGGTATTAAGAGTGATGTAACAACTATTGAGACTATTATAATATAGTTGGATGTATTTTGGTGAGTATGATGTGGCAGGCCCGATGTGGCCATTTTACTCATGTATGGGTCGTGATATGAGACACAGTTTTCCATGAGTTGGTGGTCAGCTGCTGGACCCCAGAGGTTTGGGGCGTCACAAAATGCCCACTTGATGAAGATTTGTGGCTTGATGTGTTGATGAAGTCCCTCTTAAATTTTATGATGGTGACTTTAAAATGTGGGGTTTGCATTAAGCTAGTTTTTTATCCATCCATAAGAAGTAGTAAGGTAAAATGAAAACTTCAATTAGTCTTGAATATCTATACAATTTTATTTGTAAGGTCTCTGTCTAAACTTTCCCTTTAATGAAAATTTTGGAGCATGAAAATAACATACAAGTGGCAAACTAAAGTTTGATGGATTAGTAGAAATTAATCTAAAATGCACAAAATGTAAATATAAAGTAAAATATTGATTAACACATGGAATATGAATATAATTAACTTACATGTACATCCAGTACCAAAATAGGAACAACTATATTATGAATAAAAAATCAACAAATATATACATCCATGCACAAACATAGCTGGCTATAATATATCTCTATATAGACAAAGTAGAAAACTGATTTTCTCTCATACCCATGTGTCCTCTGTGGTTTATGGATCTCTCGAATACAGCGATATAACCTCCTTATCAATGAATTGTTTGATTCTAATCAAAAAATAAATATAAAATCAAAGATTTGCTCAAAATTATATTATCATCTACAACTCAAGCTCCACTAGCTTTTCCAAAAGTTCTCACACAATTGCAAAATTTCCTTCTTGAAAATTTAGGAATTTTTATGGGCACATGTTATTGATACAACCTCAAGTATGGGTCCCACAAACTATGGAAGAAAAAGGAACGAAGACATAAACTATGAGTTACATAAAAAGTAGATGCAGCTAGCGGTCAACGAAAGGGTGATTAAGATTCCTAATCATATAAAACAATGCAGCTTCGATCATAAAGATAAGCAGAGAATGGGGAAGTTGGAGAGATAATTATGATGATCAGAAAGGTATATCAAAGATTAGAAAGCGGTGGAAACGAGATCAGCGGGATGGAGGGAGTAACAGCTGAGTATTTGTGTTTGTGAGAGATTGAGAGCTAGAACTTTAGAGAGAGAAGGAGAGAGCAGCTAGGGTTTCCTAACTCCTCGGATTTGTGTTGTGGAGTGGTGAGAAGAAGAACAAAGATTAGGGAAGCTACGATTTTTGAGAGAAATCAAAAAATAAAAAGTTATGTGGAGAGATCCAACCAACATTAGGGGTGGAGAAGGGCGTAGAAGAGGGATGGTTATGGGTGGCGTGTGGGAAACTGATGGATGTGAAATGGCAGTGGGAGTGATCGGCCGGTAGTAGTGGGGCGTGCAGCAGGAGTTCGCCATAGCGATGGTGTGCGGCTCATGAGATACTAACATAATTAATCTCCAAAACTGCCACCAAGGCATTCACTAAAATTACCAAGCTTGCTATTCATTTACACATCACATCGGTTTTTCTCCTTTAGTAAGTTATTTGAATTGGAGGCCTATAATTCTCCTCCTATTATCCAAAAGCTCTCATCATTTTTCCTTCTAATATATTATTTTAATCAATATCTTAAAAACTCAAACTTAAGGAAGAAACAAAGTTTTATACGTATAAGCGATTCGGGTGAGAGTAAGGCAAATTCGAATATATCAAATTATGGTTGTTAGTATGTTGAAGAACTGAATTTGCAAATATTCTAGTTACTATTTTATCAAATTTGTCGGTTCTATACTGATTTATTATACTATCAAATTTGAATGTTTGATCTTTTTGGGTTTTAAAATTAATCCACTATCCTTATTTTTTGAAAAGAAAAGAGAGAGATTCTTAAATTATTTTCCAAAAACAAGATTTTTCTCAAAAATCTAGTTTTGGGGGTCCATCCAACACTCGTCGCCCCGAAAATCATGAAAATTTTTACTGTCTCGGAATTTAACAAAACTAGTTTGTGTAACTAGATTTAGCAAGAGGAATCCATCGATGAGGTTCGTTTCGTCATCCGAGATCTAGAAAAATTACAGGTTTGTAACCTATACTATTGCGGCAATTTACCGTTTTGCCATTTTTAAGAAAAATTCAAATTCACCCTGGTTTTACAACTTAGATATTTTTAGTTTATAAAATTTATTATAAAATGTAAAATTAAATAATCATACTAATTCTAATTACTTTATTAATCTTTGATTTGTTATTAAAATAATTTAATATTTAAATTTGCCAAATACTTAAATATTATATTTTTATAGTTGAATTTATCATTTAATTAAATATTATTTTTAAAACTTACAATACTTTTAAAATTATAATTCAATATGTGCAAATTGACTTATTTTTAATTTTTCCATAATTGATTTTTTTAGAAAGTTATAAATCTTTTAAAAAGTTGAATCCAAACTTTTCATAATATGTGTAACTAGATTTAGCAAGAGGAATCCATCGATGAGGTTCGTTTCGTCATCCGAGATCTAGAAAAATTACAGGTTTGTAACCTATCTTATTAGACAATTCTTAGTTTGCCATTTTAAGAAAAATTCAAATTCACCACAGTTTTTACAACTTAGATATTTTTTAGTTTTATAAAATTTATTATAAAATGTAAATTAAATAATCATACTAATTCTAATTACTTTATTAATCTTTGATTTGTTATTAAAATAATTTAATATTTAAATTTGCCAAATACTTAAATATTATATTTTTTATAGTTGAATTTATCATTTAATTAAATATTATTTTGAAACTTACAATACTTTTAAGGTATAATTCAATATGTGCAAATTGACTTATTTTAAATTACCTTCCATAATTGATTTTTTAGAAAGTTATAAATCCTTTAAAGTTGAATCGAACTTGTCTGATTCTAGAGAAGTTACAATTTTGAATTACATTTAAAGTTATAAATCTTTTTAAAAAAAAATGAATCCAAACTTATAAAGCTGAATCAAACTTATTTTTTAAAAGGTTTATGACTGATTTTGAAAAAGTTACAAATTTAGGTAGTGTCATTGCTCTTATAACAAATGTAGTAAATTTATTCGACTACACATAGCTACTACTTAGTAGCAAAATTAATATGTTAGGTACTAAATAGTAGCTAAATAGAAACTATTTAGCAACTACCAACAATGTAGTAGCTACTTAGCAACTACATGCTACTACTTAGTAGCTACGATTTTGGCTTGGTAGTATTTCAGCTTCTAAATAGTAGATGTGTAGTAGCTATTTTAGCTATTAACATCAATGCAGTAGTTATATAGTAGTCATTTAGTGACTTAAACAAATGTAGTAGCTATATAGTAGCCCTTTAGATACTACATAGCTACTACTTAGTAGTTAAATTAGTATGTTAGTTATTAAGCAGTAGTTATATAGTAGCTATTTAGCTACTACCAGCAATGTAGTAGCTATTGACCACTAACAATCAACTATGGTTTTGACTTGTTAGTGTTTTAGCTTCTAAATAGTAGCTATGTAGTATCTATTTGGTAGCTAACAACAATTTAGTAGCTATATAGTAGCTATTTAGCAACTAAAAAGGTAGTAGCCAAATTGGTATGTTAGCTACTAAATAGTGGCTAAATAGTAGCTATTCAGCTACTACCAACAAGGTAGTAGCTATGTAGCTACTACTTAGAAACCAAGGTTTTGGCTTGGTAGTATTTTAGCTTGTAAATAGTAGATGTGTAGTAGCTATTTAGTGACTGACATCAATTTATTAATATGGTATGTTAAACATTTGCTCCTATAATAAGTAGCTGTGAGTGGTAAAAACTAGTTTTGCTACTACATAGTAGTTATTTAGTAGCTAAGCCTAACACCTTTTATACTAATAGCTATTTAGTATCTATGTAGTAGTTAAATAGATACTAAGTGATAGTAGTAGCTAATTTTAGTAGCTATTTCAGGATTTTCTAGTGGTGAATTAAATCTTAGAAAGAGGGTTACATGTTACAAGTAACTGATTAGAATCATGTCTCAGAAATGAATATGAACCTTTAATCAGTGAAAAGTATTGTAGAGGGAGAAATCCAAACTATACTACCTTGCATCTTTGACAAACTCAATTTTCCAATTTATGGTTGAGTTATGAATCGGAAAGATGCAAAAAGTGATTATTACTAATTGATCCATGTCCAGTTTTGTCTCACTTAGTGAATCCTCAACCCCAATTTTATTAAACTTTACTTTTGTATATTTAAGATTTCAGTCTAGAACCATAGTTTTAGTCCTCTTATCATTATATTAGTGGAGTTTAAATAGTAATGATCTCTGTAGTAGCCTGATAGTTAGTCTTTGATTTATCATCCTTCCTTGTGGAATGATATCCGGGAATATCCACTTCATTACTGCATAACTCAGGTGACCGCGTTGATCAAGACCACCAACTCAATTTTAATGAATACATTCTACAAAAATTCAAATTTTTATGTATAAAATTATCTAATATGTTTACGTCATGAGTCAAATTGATAATAGTCCTTTCGTATAATATGGTTATAAATTTGTATATATATCATTTGGTCTCGACAAGTTTTCAAGGGCCATGCCGTGGAATCACAAATTTTGGGTAATAGTGTCATAAATTTGTATATATCATTTGGTCTTAATAAATTTTAAGGTCATAATGGGAAAGAAATACAAATTTAAATATCAATATTCTAACCAAAAAGGGATTTACTAATTTGACATTTTCTTTGATATTATTTTTCGTAAAACCACAAAACAATTTAATGGCAAAGAGTCAAGAAGCACTAACATTTTTCTATGAGCTTAATGAATATAACTATCTCCCACAAAATTCATTTGATCTTAGTGTGTTTCTATTTTAGGAAGATTTTAAATGCATAGAAAACCAAAAGCACCGTCGCCGACATCAAAATCGAGAGAACACTAAAGAATCCTGAGGAATACCGCTACAAAAATCAAGAAGTATGACAAATCAAAGAGAAAGACTACAGGCTTTTCCTGAAGAAGAAGAAGTAGAGAGAACTGAGAAGCCTAATACTATGGAGGACTTTTGGAGGCCTATTGTCCAAGAGGAGTACTCGCAGCGGAGTATTTGTCCTACCATAGAAGCCAACACTTGAAATGGGGCCATTGACACATGGTAGCTGGGAACAAAGACTGGGGCCTACACATCCCTCCTCAAGATCCCAATGAGCATGGGGAGAATCATAAGAGGATGGCCAACACAGCCAAACTCGATCAGGTGAGACCAAGTAATCAAGGTGCAACTCTTCCCCTTTCACCGACGTGGGCGCAACATGGTTTGATTCATCACGCTAGATCGCTGAACAACCGGGAAGATTCAGTGAGGCCTATACGAGTTGCAGTTTTCCTCTAGCTCTAACTTCGGAGATAAGAGGAGAAATAATTGTCTTCAAGCAAAGGGAAGAGGAGAGTCTCTTCAACGCACGGGAAAGATTTAAGAGACTATTAAAAAGAAGTCCTATGCATGGAATATATCTGACCACTCAGATGGATATATTCTATCATGCCATGAATTATGCCTCCAAGGGTATAATTGATGCATCCTGTTGTGGGGCTTTTAAGAGAAGAAGTGCAGAGGAGGGAAGGCAACTGATTGATGACTCAAGCAAATGTAACTACAAGGCTCCATCCGAAGCTTTATGGAGCAAATAATGACCGAAAGGGATGTGGTTTGATTGAAATGGAATCCGCATGACTACCATAGAAGCAAAGTCGATGTAGTGATGAACAAACTAGAAGTAATGAAAGGAGAATGACACGTATTACGAAGTGGGAGGAGTAAAAGAGGAATTAGAAGTAAAGGCCGAGGGACCAGCCGGAAGAAGAGCCCTACTAAGTCAAGAGACAAGAAATGAGTGAGTAAAGAAGTTATCACTTCAAGACTAACCCCAACTTGCCTACACACTATACACCGCGACAAAGGAACTACAAAAACCTTCATATGGTATGGTTACTACCGGGCCCCAGATCTGGAAAGAATTACCATCAGGCTTATGCTCAACCCTGGTTCAAAGAATAGCATCAATAGAGGGACAATAGAGGAGAATATCAGGGTCAGAAAAGGACTCAATCATTTGAAGATCAAATGCTGCATTTCATGTTAGAAAACAAAAGAATTCTGAATATGCATGATAAAAGATTTTTTGAACTTGAAAATTTCAAAGCAAACACAACTATATTTCAGACAAATACTAATGCTTCTTTGAGGAACTTGAAACTGGCAGGGCGCTTAAATTTCTTTCCTTGAAAACCAATCAAGGAATGCATTTCCCAAAGAGTACGTAGATAAACCTAAAAGATTTCACATCTACTCGAAAGGAAACAATGAGTTGCAAGGAAACAAGAAGATGTAGACGAAACAGTACATTGGGGAAGAAATTGAGAAAGAACAACTCGTACTAGCCGGAGGCATACAAAGAGATCGAAACGAAGAATTTATCATTAATGTCTAAATTTAAAGACAAGAAACTAAGTAGCTTTCGAGGCAACCT
The DNA here is from genome assembly GCA_016808115.1 of Tetrastigma voinierianum. Taxonomy (NCBI): domain Eukaryota; kingdom Viridiplantae; phylum Streptophyta; class Magnoliopsida; order Vitales; family Vitaceae; genus Tetrastigma; species Tetrastigma voinierianum. Next base: position 814,752 of record JAEQBH010001647.1, read on the forward strand.
GCAGATTTTAATTTTAATAGTTAGATTAATGTGGTTAAATTTTGTGTTTTTTATTTAGTGTTAATTATGTTGAAGTTTTATTTTAGTTTGCTACGATTTTTCAAGACAATGAAGTTATATTAAAGATGAATTTTATTAGGAAGCACACTGCCTAACTAAAAATGCAAAAGCCAGCTAAGGGGGAGTATTTCTATTTCCCTCAATTTTTTTTTAATGATAATGCATAATTGAAGTTTAGGGGAATGTGATTTTATTTTAAGGCAGATAATGAATAGTAGCTTTGTTGGTTTAAATTTTTTTTTTTTAATATTCTGAATGTCATCTTTGTGGGGATTTTAAGAATAAAGAAATGAAATTTTGTTGTTCATACTTACATTGAGGTTCTTTGTTGATTAAATGAGTTTGCACAAGTATGTTCAGTTGGGTATGAGTGAATACACCTTGCTTTGAATGTGTCTTCGAAAAAAATCGATAAGATGCAATTTCGAAAATTTTAGTTAAACGTCGCAACATGCTTTTCAGGTCGCCGACATAATCAATTTTGGACTCAATTTGTAATGATAAGTTTATGTCGCGACACATATTTTCAGTGTCGCAACATAAATTCAAAAAAGCACTAAAAAGAATGTCGCAACATTTTTCTCAATGTCACAACATTTAACTGGCCCAATTTCCAAATGAGTGCAAAAATCTGTAACGACAATTATTTTTGCTCTGTCAAGCATATCAGATAAAAATAGAACGAACTCCGTGCAATTGTTGCCAAGACATTTAATGAAGAAACAACAAAACAGTTGGCTTATAAATAGAAAATTTTTGAAAACTGAAGGGCCACCTTTCTCATAAACCATCAACCCTCTCAACTTCCATACTCAAAATTCTCTCAGTTTTCCTTCTAAAAACCCTAGAACTCCAAAACCCTAACCTGACCATGTCTGAGCCATCACACCTCATTCCGAATTTGAACGAGATAATGGAAGCATACACAGAAGTGGAAGAAGGAAGTGTTCAAGAAACTCAATCCGGAAATGAGTCAAGAAAAGAAATAAGATATGAGAGCCCGGATCGACAGAGGAAGAATTAAGAAAAGGAAGAGGAGAATCGAAAATCAAAACAGAGCAGAGTCAAAGCAAGAAACTTTATCTAAAATAAAGCAATGAAGTAATGGAGAAAATTTCGGGCGACGTAGGTTTCATTGTCGAAAGAGGTTTCAAAAGCTTATCTCCCCTTTCGTTGAAATGTGTACGAGAAGAGAGAATGGTAAGCATTAGACGAGCACAAGGAACCCGGTGCACCAAGCATGGTGAAGTGAATTCGCTAATATGATGAGGATAAAGGAAAGCAAAGTATATGTCGAGATTGTATAGACTTTAAAAGAGAGGATAAATAAAGCTGCTCAACTTTAAGGTACAAAAAGGATGGCTCAAAGTTCAAAAAAATACTAAAGGAGCCGACATTGGGTTAGTAGACTCCGCTGACAAGAAAATGGAAATGGAAGGGGACAAAGAAAACCCTATACAGATCCATTTCTAGAGGAGACTTAACTGAAGAGGCCAAGGTATGGTTCTATTTCATCACTTTTTTCCTTTTGCCATCGAAGCACCTCAAGACAAAGGAGAAGGGACGGCTACCCTTCTCTATGCATTGCTAAAGGGGTACAAAATAAATGTGGGGAAAATAATTGAATGGTCTATCTTGAGATACTTCGAAAGCAATTGCAGAGGATTGATTCCACACCCGACCACTATAACCAGCCTATGCCTTCTTAGAGGAGTTAAGGCAAATGGGAAAAAGAAGAAACATACCCCAAGGCATCCCCTTTAACATTGACAGGAGTGACTAATGGTCCAAAGAACAGAGGAAAGGGGAAAGAGAAAGAGGTCGAAGAAGAAACGGAAATGAAAAGTGCAATAAGCAAGCACAGTGGGAAAGTCCACCCAAGAACAACAAGGCTTCATAGAAAGTCAAAGCCCCATTGAATGCATCCCTAGACTCAGACAAATCTATCAGAACAAGTTGAGTTCAGTGGCACCAAAGGTAACAATGCAAAACTGATGGAGGTGCTAAAATCCATGAAACAGGAGATGAAAGAAAGGGACAACTAGCTCAAGCTCCAACTACAACTCAAGGATGAGTACATAGAGGCAGAACTCAAAAGAAGGGACCAAAATCTGGAGGATGCCTTAAAGACAAGAGATGAAGAATGGATAGCCGACTAGAAAAATGTAGACCATTACTAGCTTAATAGTACGGGCACATCAAGAAGCAAAGCTTTCACCTAATGACTTATGAAAGAAATCAATAACAGCACCTCGAAATATTGGCCAAAAGGCGTAGAAAATCGATAGAGAGCAATGTAAAATTTTTGGACTGGGTTAAGAAGATAGTCTCGAACAAAAAGAAAGTGACATTACCACAAATCAAGATCTTAGATTGTGTGCCATACACAGTAGTCCCTCCAGGAGAAACAAATCCAGTACTACCTTTCTTAAGCCCAAATCCATATATGGAAGGACCTTCTGAACCCTGTAAAGAACCAGCTAAAACTAAAGCCTCTAGTGTAACAAAGAAGAAAGAACTAACCCCAGTAGAGGAAGTTGAAGAATATTTAATAATGGAAGCTGGCAAGGAAAAGGTCGCAAGAAGTAAAAAATGAAATCATTCCGCTTCTTCCATATCTTTTTCCTCAATTTAACCAATATCAAATCTCGACAAATTCAACATAAACAAAAAAATTCTTGCAAGATTTGTGTTCACTTACTATTTTTCTCGTTATTTTTCCTTCCTTCATGTTTAATAGTTAGAAATCTCACTATGATAAATAAATTAATTTAATAATCGAGAAACCAAAGATCTAGATTCGCTTGTCAAATTCCTACAACATGTTTGGTTGATTGGAACTTATTAAAGAATGACATTGTAGTTGTGTTGGATTGTCTGAGCTGAATGCATGATTTAAATGAACCTTTTGACTGGTGAAGCAGCACAACAACAAATCTCAAAACCAAACAAAAATCTAATCGATGCATTGGGGTAGGATGAAATGAATGGAAATGGAAAGTTGTAAGGTTATGAATAAATGTGTTGAACTTCAAGATTAAAGAAGGCTTTAATAAATTTATGGAACATATAAGACTTAAAATTCTGTTTGTGTAAACAGTTTAGTTATAAAAATCCTAATAAACTTTACACATGGTAAAAAATAACTCTGAAAGAAATTGTGCTAAGACTAGGAACATCTTCTGAGATCCATCACTGTAAGCTCTCCAATGTCCTAGAACTTGTTAGATTATTAGTCAAGGAAAATCCTAGGCAATACCTACTCATCAGAAATGATTGGTACATTCTTAGAAGTCTGAAAGCCTTCACAAATTTACCCCAAGTATATGCATATGCATATACACTAGTTCCTTATTTGAGCCTACTACCAATCTAATCATCAACTAACAAATAAGAAGCCTAATTCCTTCCTTACACATGATCCTACAGTAAAGAACCCTTATTTACCCAGATTACAAGATGAATTACATCAATGAAAGAAAGGGACAAGTTTGGGGGAAGTATTATTTCATGCGAAGAAAGATAAAAAGGTTAAGGAAAGATGAAGAGAATTCATGAAAGAAACCGTGAAAAGAAACATCAAGTAGGAATGAGCCTGGCTCCTAGCCTTCTCCCCGAACAATTGTCCTTGTGGCCCAACACCTTAATACCCTAATGCCAATCAGTATGAGATTTATCGACCCAAAGTTTGCTATGCATGTAGAAAGCTTAAAAAGACAAAACATTAAAAAGCTTAAAAAGACAAAACATTGCACCATTGCACTAAACTTGGAGAAAATGAAAAGTGAAAAAGCTTCTAGAATAAGGAAGAGAGGTCATCTTTTGGGGATGGACAATGAAAAGAGAAAATGGCACCACAATGGAAAATATACAGAAAGATGCAAAAACCTGATGGAAAGGTTGGAAACTTACAATCAAGAGAAATCAAGGATGCATCAAGGAAGGCAGAGTAAGTCATTGCGAAGTCCGCAAAATCAGCCTAAAATGTCAATTATCTACCCCATTACCCAAGCCACATTAAGCCTAAAGACCTATTTGATTTCAAGGTGGTGTTATGCCTACATTAGTGGAGATTAATATGATAAACAAGCATATGGGACTTTAAAAATGAAAGAGAGTATGCTAACTGAGTATTATCCCAGAAGATTAACTGATCTGCCAAAGAAAAAGAGTAAAGACCAGCACACACACAAAAATCATAATTGAATGATTAAATTGTTACACACTATGAATTATTGGTTAGTTCAGTGAACTTAATGTAAAATCTTCCTAATTCTAGATTGGAAACATGTTTAGAAGTAATCTTACAACTGGCATATGTTTCCTACCCAGTTGAGCTTAAACAGAAAAATGTCCTTAAAAATAAAAGGTTGAATTGTTTGAGGACAAACAAAATTTCTTTTCTTTGCTTAGGGACAAGCAAAACTTTAATTTTGGGAGAATTTGATGAGTCTAAAATTCATCTATTTTTAATCCATTTTTATGGCATGTTTTTAACAATTTTAGATCTATTTTTATGCCAAATTATGGAATATTCAACTACTTTGTGTTTTGCAAGTGTTAATTGAAAAATGAGATAAAACAAGCGTAAGTTACAAAAGGTGGAAAATGCGTAGTTTTCAGTTCGACATAATTTTTGTATGTCACACAAAATTCGAAAGCAAGCCAAAGGAACTATGTCGTAGCTGAAGAACTAAATGTCGCAACAAAGCTAGACATAACTCCAACGGGTCGAAGAGAAATTCCTTTGTCATGCCAAAGAGTTTTTCTGTCACGACATTATTGAAGAAGATTTTGAAGAAACTGGCCACGACACCATGACTGCCACACAACGACAGCTAAAGAGCAAAGAAGCTATGTCATGACAATATAATTTATGCCGCAACATAAAAAGCTGAAGGCTAACAGATGAACTCTGTCTCGACAAAAGACAATTATGTTGCGACAGAAATTGCTCATATTACAAAACAAGTCAACTGAGACAAGTGTTTTTATGTTGCAAAAAAGTTTTCAGCATCAGGCCAACTCAAGTAAGAATTGCAATCGCAACAAAGAAAATCCGATCGCGATAAACAAAACATGAAGAAGGTGATGTGACACCCGAAATCCAGGGGTCCGGTTGACAACCCGTCAACCTGTGGATTTCCTGTGGATTTCGGGTTACCCGATACCACTTGGTTGTGTCACATTTATCGGGATCCATATTTCCACAAAAAAATCGGGTAGAGTCTCCTTTGTTCGGGAAGCTCTACCCAACATACAACCCGAACTATCCGAAAAATCTCGAATTCAATTGGGATCGTTCGAACACAAATTCGAAAATTCTAAAATTCCTACACTAACTAAAAATTTTAGAACTGAAATTTACTACTTTTCACAATTTCTAAGCCTAATCTCAAGCCATTAAACACCAGCTAGAACAACACAGAAAATTTCTACCCGCGTGAGTTCAAGAAACTCCAAGATTTTGTGTCCACGCTGCAGCCTCTCGTTGATTGGATCAACTTTGCCTTTGAAATCCCGACAAAACTCACTATCCGATTCCTCAGATCTTGTAGAGAAAAAAAGAAAGAAAAAAATAAAATAAATTCTCTCTCTCTAACACTCTCTTCCCCCCGACGCTCTCTATACTCCTTTTTTTTTATCCATTTTATTATTATTATTATTATTATATTATTATTATTATTATTTTGAATACATGGTTCATATTGCTTCATTCGGGTCCATTTTTGCCCCGAAACAATTTATTTTTTCACCACTTTATTTTAAAATTAATCTCAACTGCCATTTTTCCGACTCCGAGATTTTCATAAAAATCTCGTCCCTGAAGTCACTGACGCTTATCACCCAGAAAATCGTAAAATATTCCGCTTGTCTCAGAATTCGACGAAACTTTTCTGGGTCACTAAATTTTGCGAGACGAATTTAACGGCGTAGTCCGTTTCGTCATCCGAGATCTAGAGAATTTTCTAAGCTTCCCTGAACCATTATGACAATTTATTATTATTATTATTATTATCATTTTTACTATTTTTGAAATTTTCTAATTTTCCCAGGTTTTACATTCTTCCCCCCTTAACAGAATTTCGTCCCCGAAATTCACACATACTAGCACACACAAACACATGCATAATATTCTAATGCCAAATATTGACCATGCACCTTCGGGTCTCAACAATAGGAAATGATATGTGGCCCACATCGCAGTCCTCGTTCCCACGTCGTTCTCCACTCCTGTTATCACAACACTTTTATTAACTCGCACTGGCCTGCATCGCAAAACCTTATCCCCGGGCTATCTAAGAGGTCGCGACGTCCCTCCCTCGAAGGTCCCATCCGTGTCAATAGTAATCTCTCCCCAATCCACCGCTACGAGCCGGATCTCGAGTATATTTTTGAGCATGGAGACGGGAATCTTACGGACACCGAGCAACTTGCGGGTAGCGCCCAATCGATATGAAATTGTGCTCCACCCTCTCGAGCAATCAAGGGCCCAATATACCTCGGCGCTAGCTTCCCTCGCTTGCCGACCGACCACTCTCCTTAGGCATCACCTTCAAGAAGACGGGATCACCCACCTCAAACTCTAGAGGTCGACGCCGTCTGTTGGCGTAGCTCTTCTGCCGGCTTTGATCCATAAGAAGGCGCTTCTGTATCAAACACACCTTCTCCGAGGTGTCTCTAATCAGATTTTCGTAGTGATGGAACTTTCCCACTCGTCCAATGTGACGATGATCATTATAGCCTCCCATATAAGGCCTCATAGGGTGCCATTCGAATACTCACCGATTAACCTATTGTTGTGAAGGACTCCACTAAGGGTAAATGCTCCTCCCAACTACCCTTGAGATCTAGGACACATGCACGTAGCATGTCCTCTAAAATATGTATGGTCCTCTCCAACTGACCATCTATCTGAGGATGAAAAGTTGTGCTCATCGTCAACTGTGTCCCCATGGCCTTTTGGAAACTCTTCCAAAAGTATGTCGTAAATCTAGGATCCCTGTCCGACACGACAGTAGATCGGCACTCCATGTAAATTGAGCAATCTCACGGTGAATGTATAACCACTGTAATTCTCCAGCGGTGAAGGTCATCCGCACTGCTATGACATGTGCCGACTTAGTGAGCCGGTCCATTATAACCCATACTACGTCATGCCTCCACTGTGTCCGTGGCAAGTGGGTCACAAAATCCATCTCGATATGCTCCCACTTCTACTCAGCTACCTCTAATGGCCGAGAAATTGTCGGCTTTTACGCTCAAATTTTACCGCTTAACACGTGAGACACTGTCGAACAAAATCTCCAACGTGTCGCTTCATTCCGCTCCAATAATACTAGCAACGAAGATCTCGATACATCTTCATGCCACCTGGATGCACAGCAAAACAAGAGCAATAAAACTCCCTGAGGATCTCCTCTCTCAATTCGGTCCGCTGGTGAACCATAACCCGCCCCCTATACCGAAGACTACCTTCTGTGTGGATGGCCCAGCCTTTGTCACCTGTACCTGACATTACTCGATCCCTGATGGACAATATCTTTGCGTCCTGTTCCTAGGACTCAATCACCATACTCCCTAGCACTCCCGGATCCTAATCACTGCACCGCAGCCCTAAACCCGTCCTGGCCGCCTCAAGCATATGCCACTCTCAAGCTACACTAACCAAGCACAACCCGTGACTCTCCGATCGAGCGTATCGCCCACTACATTCGCTTTACTGTGATGGAAATGTAGCGAATTCATAATCCTCTGTGATACTCCATCCATTCAGAAACACAATAGTACCCAAAAAGTGCTATTTTGAGCCCTATTCAAGATAGGTTTTGAGTACTTTTGCTACTAACTGGTCAATTGCCAATTGATGTGTGCAGTCCACTTAAATTTCACTAATTCCATTTCGAGATTGTTTTGGATAGTTTTTGCAGTTTCGAGAACTTGATCAAGAAGCATGCTCTTCTTATCGGGTGTTGGAACGCGGTCTCGATGATTTCACCGAAAGCCGAGGCGATGAAATATCAAGATTCAAAGAAGAATTGAAGGCAAAGTGATGAATAAGAAGCGCAGAGAGGATGCGCGAGCAAAACAGCTGTGGAGCAATCCTGTGATTTTTTCGCTTATGATCGCGTGTGGCTCGCTGATCGCGAAAATTCCGCAATCATAGCTTAAAATTCCTCGCATCCTAGCTTAAATTTGAATTTTCGCTAAAGAATTTAAATTTTACAAATTTGTATTTAAATTTCATCAGGCTCTACGAATTTTCCACTCGCTTATTCATTGTGTGGCCTCGTTAGTTGCTTAGCTCTCACAATTTAGCGAAGCTCATCAAGCGATAGCGAAATTTCCCATTTTCTATCTCTCGTAGAATTCAGCTAGCTTAAATTCTCACAAGATAGCGAAATTTTCGCGCTATGCTAAAGAAATTTCCTGGATAATAAATCTCAAATTTCGTGTTTTTCGTATACTTGATCCCAAACGACCACGTTTTGATGTATTACCATTTTGACCCTTATGTAATTTCATATTTTAGGTATTTTTGTATTTTCACACCTTGGGTTGGACTATATAAACCCCCACCTCTTTGTAACCCTAAGAAACTTTTCATTTAATACAGTTTTTCCCGCAGCTTTCATTTGAGGGTCTCTCTATTTGTTTCCTTCTCCTCTTTCTTCATTTTTCTCACCGCCAAACACCCCCTCGAGGATGACAACTCAAGTGGATGCTCGCTAAGCCTCATAGCCTTGGAAGAAAGAGGGCTGCGCTTGGTTTCGGGGTCAGCCGCAGCTGTCCTCAAGGATTTGAATGTTATAGGTATTGCATTTATGGTTCCCAAATTTTCCAAACTACAGGTTTAATGCCATTTAATGTCTTTCCTCGGGTCAATACTCTGCCATGCTTAGTGGTTCAAAGAGACTTAATGGGTATGCACCGACATTCTTGGGGAGCAAGTCATTTACGAGCCATGGGAATGAGGTTAAATTGCTAGGTTTCAAACCGAATGGGACTTTGAATGTTTAGTACTTCGTTGACTCAAATAGGGAGTGGTTTTTAGGTTAGGTTTTATAACTAAACAAAGATCCTATTGCTTCGACTATATGTCATTTGCCCTAATGCGAGGAAAGAACCCGAGACAATCGTAGACACCTCCATGTTGTCAAGCTAGTGACCCAAGCCTTCAAGGTTACCATTTCACACTCCTCATTTAAGCCATTATACCAACCAAAGGAACAACCAACCTCCCCCGCTTTTAACAAAACTGGGTAATCCAAACTAAAGCTTCACCATTTTCAAACACCGATGCTAATCATTCGGATGAAAACCCATCCCCATGTTCGAATTTAGATTCACTATACCGCAGCAGGCTTGACTACCAAGCAGCAGTGAGTGAAACTTAGGAATATAAATTTTGCGGTCGACCCCGCATCACCCTACCGTGGCACGAATCAAAATGGCCGCCGGGCCGATGGTGCCAAAACTACGCGCCTTCGATGAGTTGATGTACTTGTAACTACATTACAAGTGTCAGACCTTTCAATCCTTTTGACTTAGTGTGAACCGCAAAGTTTTCTTCACTGGCAACATCAAGATCGTTGCTTTCGCAAACGCTTTTATTTTAACTAACACCGACTTCTTTTCGCAAGCTTTCTATTGTTCTTTTGCTCGTTTCATTTTGTTTAACAGTGTTTATGCAAAGACCGGGATGTAGGGACATCGTAGATCGCAAAGAGTGAGTGCACCAATCGAACAAGGTCATGGAAATCATGTGCACAAAGTGACCAAATGGATCATCTACCCGAGGAACAACAAAGTCAACAAACGCTCCCATGAATCAAACTGCATACGTGACGATGAGGGAACATACACCCTCCTGTAGTTGCCCCTCCCGCATCATACCTCCCGGCCGAGGATGTAGCAGCTGAGACCCCACCTAAGGCCCCCGCTCCCACATTTCATGGTATGGAGAATGAAAATCCATTCACATACTCTGATTTCGAGAGGAGGTATGCAATAACTTTTATGAGGGTATAAGTGACATGATTTCGCTTCGTCGAAAGCATCTTCCACCGACATCGAAGGACAAAGCCAAAATTTGGCCCAATTCACCGAGGCCGAGAACGATTAGAAATCGGCCGATCTTCAAGCCGAATTTTCAAGAAATTCCTTCGCAACCAAGACCAATACCAAGAGGCGATTCACACTTACTCCTACCATGACAACGAAATCTCTGTACTAATGTCGAGATTCATGGATACCATCGTTGCTTCGTCCACATCATGGTTTCGGCTAACTGGATCAGCAGTACTCGAATCATTTCTATAATGGTATGTCCCCAGCGCGAAACAATCAAGTAGAAACCATGTGTGAAGGTGATTTTTAAGTAAAAACTGCATGAAGCTATGGATTTCTCTCGAGTTATGTGGTCGAAACTTCCAAGGGACGGGACGAGCCAACCCGAGAGAGGTGGAGAAAATGAGCCCTCAAGACACCAAAGGGGGAGGAATTTTTACACTTTCGTGAGGACATGGAAATGAAAGCAAAAATCTCAACCCTAGCTAGGAAGGAGGAGCTAGGAAGGAAAGAGGCTCCATGAAGTGTGCAAGGATCAAAACACCGCACAAATTCCAACCCATTCATCGCCTGTCAACCCATCGTTAATCCAGAGAACATCATCCGACCGCCCATCGCTGAAGGATTTGATGTCGCATGCAAATGCCGAGGTCAATACAAGCCACAACCCAATGCCCCATATGGTAATACCTACAATTCCAATTGAAAATCACCCTTAACCTCTCTCGGGAAACCTAATCCCCCCGCCTACGTGCTCCCTGCCGCCAAACAGCTTGGTTCCTCATCTCAACCAGCACCGTCATCATCCTCTTCACCTCGTTGGAACAAGCTATACCGACCTGAAAGCAAGGTGGTAGGCAATTTGTGGAAGAACAAAAGGGATCAATGCACAATTGGCACAAAGGATTTGACATTGCGTAAAGCACACCTAACAAAAGAATACGGGTTTCCGAGATCAATCTTAATCAAAAATGCATAACCTACAAAGATTCAATCACAAAGATCAACAATATTCCTGAGTTACAGGAGAGTAGGAAGGTTCCCTTCCCAAACATTGCCAAATCCAAAAGTGGGTCCATGAGGCAGTTCACTAAAGAATTCGGGATGGATGGCGGAAGGCTATAATCACTGAGGAGGGAAGGAAGCAGAGCAACTGGGGCCCATGACCGCCGAAGACACACGAAAGAAAAGAAGTCGAGCCTGAGAGGGTAGCCACTGTTGAAGACCTGAAGAGAAGCATGCCCCCCTCTCCCATTTCCCAAGCACTACGAGGCAAGAAAAAATCCCAAACCAAGTCGAAATTGGGAGGTGCTAAGGCAATGGTTGCAACATTCCACCGCTTCTACATGATTAACAAGTCCCAACTTATGCAAAGTTCAAGGACCTAAGTACGCCAAGAAAGGATCGGGCATCGAGAAGAAAGCCTCCTGAACTGAGCAAGTCGCCATAATCCAAAGCAAGAACCCAACAACATAAGGATCCAGGATCCCCACAATTTCGCCAACATCGAGGACTTGTACAGATAAGGTATCGTCGACTGGGGGGCCGTTGTAAACCCGTCGCCATACTCAAGGTATGCAACAGTTTGGGAGAGCTAAAACCCACAACATCACTTTATCATCGGGTCGATAGATCGCTGAAATTCCTAAGGGAATAGTTGAGGATGTGTTGGTCAAGATAGACAAATTTACTCACCCAAGAGACTCTCAGAGTGCTCGACATCGAGCCAATCGTAGCGGGCCTAATCATGTGCCAATTATCCCGGGAAGACCATTTTGGCCACCGCACGCAATTATCAATCACGAAATGGAGTCATGCAACTCACGCTTCAAAACAGACACTGAGCTCAACATTTTCACTGGTTTCACAAGCACAAGCCGCTGGAAGGTGATAATAAGAAGCATGAAGTCTCGGCTTCAATTACTAGAATGCGTTGAAGCCAAAAGTCCATAAATTGCAAGAATCAAGCAACCAAGATGAAGCACTTGATTGGAGTTGTCATCACACTCCGCAAAGCCATTGGTTACCCAAATTCACCCAGCTGAGGAGCAAATCAACAACCATGTTGGGCACGGCGTCGCAAAGACAGCCACGCCTGCAAGGAGCTCCTCCTCGACTTCCACACGGAGTTGGTAAATTGAGCGATTGTGTCAAATGAAACCAAATTGCACTTCAAACTTTTTGTTTAAAAATTGATTAATTTTTAGTTCTATTTTAAGAATCCTTCCATTTTAGTAATTCTTTTCGCTTAGCAGCCTTTCCTTTTTAAGTAGCCAAAATTTATTTTATTTTATTTTTTAGGTTTTGTTAAAAATAATAATTGCTTTTTGATTATTTTTGTTTCTAATCTCATTTAAACTAAATTTTTTTATATGTCTTATTTTGCACGATGGTTCGCCGACTTCGCCATAATAAAGGAAATTAGGCTCAGAAGGGCTCTTCTGGGCTTCCAAGACCAATCGCTCAACTCCATTTATAAAAGGAGGAAGAGGGCCATACATCTCATTCCACTTCTTCCCCCCGAGCCTCCAAGAGTCGCGCCCCGGCCTCCAAAGATCACTCGCCCCCGCCGGACCCGTGACCCCGCCTTTACCCTAGCCGCGAGCAAAGGCCCGAGCCCCGAGGTCCCTAGCCACCACCCCCGTCGCCTCGCCATGCAGGTTCGAGCCCACGCCAGAGCCACTCGCAAATCCCGTGTCTCCGGCTCGCTTGCCTCAAGGCGTGCATACCCGTCCACCTACCAGCCGCACCCCGCACCGCCCCCGCCGCCACCGGCCGGACCAGGCCCACCGCCCCCGAGTCTCCCCGCTCGTGCCCCGGGTTAGCCCCGCGCCTCTCACTGCTCGCTCCGCTCCACTGGGCCGTGGCTCGCTTCGTTCACCGAGCCCCGGGGTCCCGAGTGAGTGCAAATGGCATTCTTCCCCAACCGTGGAGCCCTAGTCCGCCTCTATGACTCTCTGATCACAGACATGGTCCCACTCAGGTGGTTCTCGCTGGTTGCATCATATCGATTCAAGACTCAGAGATGGAGGGTCCAAACACTAATCGAGGCCGCCTGCGTGCCCATTCTCCAAAGAGTTACCTACACAGCGTACTCGCAGTAGTCCCAGCTAGCCTCCCTGAGGAGCTCCCAGGGGTCTCGTGGAGGTACCAGACGAAGACGGGACCTGGGCCCCTCCCGCTGCCTCGTAGACGATCCAGAGAGCCCAAATTCTCCAAGCTGCCTCGTACATCAGTCCGGGGAATCCTCATCATCATCCAGTTCAGCCCATCACAACCCCCATCGCCAGAAGAAAGGCGCAGCACATCTTCCCATCTTTCGCCCGCCCGAGGATCCGATGACCTCTTTACGTGACCACCGGGAACGCCGGCTCCACGCCGATTTGGCGGAGAGTCAGATACGACGCGTCGGCAGCAACTGGCCGACCTAGCCTGTGGACTCCATGAGACCGACACGCATTACTCCCGCCGCCGCACATGACACCGGGCGCGTCGATTACCCCCGCGCGGTACTTCCCGCCCTACTCACTCCATGACTTCCGGGAGCCGAATCACTGGAGTCTCGTCCAAGATTGATGATCGACCGGCGTTCGTTGAAATCTGAGGACATCATCACCGCATTAGGCCCGCCACAGAGCAGCTAATTCGGAGGTTTTCGAGATCGCCCCACCGACACAAAGGGAGATGGTCCGCATTCCCACAGGCGGACACTACAAATAGGATCTGCACTCTTCCGTAGGCGCTCCCGCCCCTCGATGCTTCTCATCGACACCCGCCTCCGGACTACCTCTTCCCGCTACAAAGACTACGTACAGTCAGAGGAGCCATACTGAGGCTCAGACGGATCCCAGAGGGAACTGCCCATCCCTCCGAGTCAGCGATGACCTCCTCACAAGATTTGGGCAGATAGCGTCCACCGCAGCGGCCTGCCTGAAGCCGAGAGTATACCTTTGTCGAGCGCCACACCACGAGCTGTGTCCCTGAGCACTCGGCTTCCAGAGAGCCCCAGACGAGAGGAGGATCAGATGCCATTAGGTTTTGTCTATGGAGAGAGCCATGGTGATGCCGATTTCTTTTCTCCTCCAAAGAAAGAGAGATCATGAGAGGTAACTTGACGAGGAGGCAAAGGACCCAGAGGAGAGATGATCTCAAGCCCGAGAGACTGGCAGGAGCCCGCGCCGATTTATCTCCTCCATCTCCTCCCCTCCATCTCCTCCTCCACCGCTTCACCCACAAATTTCTACCGACACCCCCTACCATCATATACAAAGACAAAGATTCTCCGAGCACGTTCATGTCGGGCCGAGGGAGCTCGCACGACATGGATGCTGCCTGCTCGGCTGTCACTACACATGCATCGATGGGACTGCAGATTGACTCGAGCCGAGACCACTTCAGGGGCATTGTCATAACATGCTTCGGCCGATTATGAGTCACTCCTGCCTTCTCGCCCCGAGCCCGCACACATCATGATGAGCCCACGTTGTTGAGCCTCCTGCATGCCGCCACAAAGCAAAGAAGAAATCTTCAAATCCACCACCACCGGCAGAGCGAGGTGGTCACACTGCCTCTCTAACTTTCCTACCCCTATGACATGTTTCTACTTTGGTCGGGAGGAAAGCATAGAGCTGGGGGAGGCTCTATTATGTTTTTGTACGCTGGGCTTTATCAACTCCGCTCTACCAATCACATGGGATTCATGACAGCCAATAAGTAGCAAAGGACACTTTCTATGATTAGCTATGCATCAAGCACGTGATAGCCATTTTCAAGTTATATCAAAAGCTTTATAAAGACTATTTACATTTTACTACACTTTTGCAATTCATTTTATGTCTCCATTTTTGTGTATATTCTCGTCTTTTTAGCTGAGAATTGAAACTCAGATGTTACCTAATGATAGACAATTCCATGCATGATTTAGTTTTCGTCAATCGAGATTTCAAAAGATAGTCAACCTTGAACATTCCCTTTGGCTAATGCACACGCACACTGTGTTGTACCAATAGTCATGTGGTTTATATACCTCTTTCCACTTCGCAGTTTCTACTTTAAATTTGTCGACGACCCATAATAGGTTTTGTGTTACCTATGAATGAAGACCAATGAAGTCTTCCCAAAAGAAAAAGAAAAAGCAAAAAAGAAAAAAAGAAAAGAAGAAAAAGAAAATAAAAGCCGACGCTTTGCTCCTGAAACCCTAACATGGTCCGAGGGTATATGGCGAACTTCAAAGCCTAAGTGCCTCTAAGCCTTCACTGTCGAGTCACCGACTTAGTGTCTGCTACACGGGTGGACGCAGAGTTTAGCGTGTCAGAGGTGCTTAATTTCTAAGTCACAAGTCCCGGTGAAGCCTGCAGCTCAGGGTCAAGTGATCCTTTTCGCTTGATGCCCTAAACCTTAATCGGGTTAGGAGTCATCTGGGTGGACTGCTACACCCGACTTTGAGTGAAGCCGTAGCTGGGTATCGTGACCTTACAAGTTAGTCAAATAAAGAAATAAGAGTGTAGCTAATCCTATTTAGGTTGCGAACAGCTTTATGGCCATGGCAAGAGCTAGGTCGGGGGAGGGAATAACTTTCCAATTTATCGCTCAAATCAAGTTACCTTAGGAACAATTAGATTTTGATGGAAATTCAAAGTTGATTTCCTTTGAAACGGGTATCGCCCTAAAACTCGTTTCTTATACGGTTTTTTGCTCTCTTATGCCTGCCATACAGGTGTAAATTATTCATGCTAAAGGTAAAGCTAATCCGTACAAACATTTTTTGACCCAAATACACTTTTTGTAAAAGCACAGCATGCATCCCATTTTTGTTTAACATTGCTAAGGGACTAGCAACGTGTCGGTTGGGGGGTGTGATTAGTACCCAAAGTGCTATTTTCGAGCCCTATTCAAGATAGGTTTTGAGTACTTTTTGGCGCAGATTACATCATATCAATTAAGCCAATTGATGTGTGCAGTCCACTTAGTTTCACTAATTCCATTTCGAGATTGTTTCGATAGTTTTGCGTGTTTCGAGAACTTCGATCGCCAGCATAGCTTCTTATCGTGTCGACGCGAGAATCCTCGATGATTTCACCTGAGCCGAGGAGATGAAATATCAAGATCTGAAGAATCAAGGCAAAGTGACGAATAAGAAGTGCAGAGGATGCGTGAGCAAACAGTAGCTAGAGTAATCCTGTGGATTTTTCGCTATGATTGCGTAATTATTGGGATTGCGAAAATTCGCATCATAGCTTAAAATTTCACATCCAATAAATCAATTTTCGCTAGGCTAGCTTAAATTCTTGGTTAGCCAGCTTAAATTTACCGTACTAGCGAATTTTTTCAATTTCGTTATCTCACAAATTTGTTAGGCTGTTTAGTTCTCAGTAGCTAGCGAAACATCGCTGATAGCGAAATTTCCCATTTTCGCTATCTCTCAGAATTTCGCTTAGGCTAAGCAAATTTAGCATAGCTAAATTTTCGCTATGCTAGCGAAATTCCCGCATAGTGAAATCTCAGCCTGTGTTTTTGGTATACTTGATCCCAAACGACCACGTTTTGATGTATTACCATTTCGAATTCTTATGTAATTTCATATTTTAGGTATTTTTGTATTTTCACACCTCGTCGATCTATATAAACCCCCCACCTCTCAGAACTCCTAAGCAACTTTTCATTCAATACAGTTTTCCCGCAGCTTTCATTTGAGGGTTCTATTTGCTCTCTTCTCTCCTCTTTCATTTTCCTAATACAAACACCCCTCGAGGATGACAAACTCAAGGGATGCTCGATAAGCCTCATAGCCTTGAAGACAGGGCTGCTAGCCTGGTTTCAGGGCGCTTGTGCTGTCCTCATGCTTTGAATGTTGCTGTGCATCGATTTATGGTCTCAAATTTTCCAAACTAGGTTTAATGCCATTTGACATTCTTCCTCGTCAATACTTCATGCTTTTGTAGTGGTTCGCATTTAATGGTGATGCAATCGACATTCTTTAGACGTCATTTACGAGCCACGGGAATGAGGTTAAAATGCCAGGTTTCAAACCGAATGGGACTTCAATGTTTAGTACTACACCCAAATAGAGTGGTTTTTGTGGTTAGGTTCGAGAAGCAAACAAAGATCCTGGGCTGCTTGACTATATGTCATCGGTTCCTAATGCGAGGAAAGAACCCGAGGACATCAGAATACTCCCCATGTTGTCAAGTTAGTGACCCAAGCCTTCAAGGTTACCATTTCACACTTTCATTTAAGCCATTACAGTCAACCAGTGAACAACCAACCTCCCCTGTTTTTAACAAATCCGAAAATCCAAACGAAAGCCTCACCATTTTCAAAACACTGATGTAAATCATTCATAGGATGAAAAACTCATCCCGTGTTCTCAACCCTAGACTACTATACTCGCAAAGAGCTCGGGACTACAAGCAAATAGAGGAACTTGGGGAATATAAATTTTGTTGATTCCGCATCACCCTACCATGGCACGAATCAATTGCCTCATGTTGAGGTCCCGCTATGTAAAGATATACCTCAGACTCTTGTGGTCTGAAAATACCTCAAACTACTCACCATACAGATAGTGGCGCCAAATCTTTAAGGCAAAGACTATGAAGCTGTGAAGCTAATACCATGTTGTGAAGCTGGTATCAGATATCAAGCGCTAGGTAATCCTAACCAGGCACTACACTGCAACTGCATATCTTAGGCCCATGCCCAGCATGCTACAGGTAATTGCATACCTTGGCTCGATAATATGTCAGACACCCTAACCGGGGTCCCGCTGATTAACCCGTCAACCTCGTGGAATTCAGGATTTCGGTTACTCCGATACCACTCAAGTCAGGTCCCATTTATCGATCCATATTTCCACAAAAATTCCGAGTCTCCTGTTTCAGTTCTACCCAACATACAACCCGAATACCGAAGAAATCTCGAATTCAAATGATCGTCCGAAACAACTCAAAATTTCTAAAATTCTACACTACCCAAAATTTTAGAACTGAAATTTACGGCATTTCACAGCCTCTAAGATAATCTCAAGCCATTAAATGGCCTTTAGGCTAGAAATAACACAAGAAGGAAAATTCCCTACCTCGTGGAGTTTAACGAAACTCCAAGATTTTGGTGTCCACGCGTAGCCCTCGCTGCGTGGATCAACTTTGCCTTCAACCCCGACGAAAACCTACGGTCCGATTTCCGTAGATCTTAGAGAGAAGAAAAGAAAGAAAAAAATAAAATAAATTCTCTCTCTTCTAACGCTCCCCGACCCTCTCGCCTCCTTTATTTTATTTTATCCATTTTATTATTATTATTATTATTTTTATTTGAATAATACGGTTCATATTGCTTCATTCTAGTCCGTTTTTACCTTAACAATTTATTTCTTTCGCTCACTTTATTTTAAATGAACTTAACTCCAAACTATTTCTAACTTCCGAGATTTTCATAAAATCTCGCCCTTGAAGTCACCGATGTTCTGTCACCTTAAAATCAGAAAATATTCCCCGCTTGCCTGTAATTCAATGAAACTTTTCCGTCACTAAATTCGTGAAGACGAATTTAACGCATAATCCATTTCGTCGTCCGAGATCGAGAATTTTCTAGGTTTCGAACCATTATGGAAATTTATTATTATTATTATTATTATTATTATTATTATTATTATTATTATTATTATTATTATTATTATTATCATTATCATTTTTACTATTTTTGAAAATTTCTAATTTTCCCGAGTTTTATTGTGAATTCCTGGTCATGACAATAGTCAAGGAGCAACACAAGAAGGAATGGCGATAAAGAAATTCCTCTTGGCTGCGACATAATCAAGAGTTCAAAGCAAAACTCGGTCAGGACAAAGAAGTTTTTACATTACGACAATAAAAGCTATGGAATGATAAATTTTGTCAATGACAAAGAAAATTAGGTCATGATAGAAATTTCAAGAAGAACTGAATGACTAAGCACTGCGGCTCGCAACAGATAATTCTATGTCGCGACAAACAGTTCAGCAAGCGACAAGAATCAAGAAAGAAAAGTCTATCGTGACCAAGGAGTTTCCTGTCATGACTGAAGTTGATAAGGACTCAAAGAAATCCCCGTCGCAACGTAGTCGATAAATTAAAGGTAATGTTTGTCGCGACAAAGAAAATTATGTCACGATAAACTCCAGAAGGACAAGGACATGAGAAGCTAGGTGCAAACAGGTTTAGTGTCGTGACACAAGGCATTCCTGCCGTGACAAGAACAAGACTGTTGAATAAAATTTATGTCGCGACATTATCAAAGTATGTCACAACACAATCCAAGAGCAAGCCCAAAGAATAGGTCGCGATAGAAAAGAAGAAGCTATGAAAGAGGCAGCGACAAAGACTAAAAGCTTCATTACAATGCATCTTTCATGTCGTTACAAAGAGACCACCTGGGGCTGCACTTTCAGGGGATCCACAAAGCGATTAATGAAGTGGAGGCCCAATATCAGAAAGCCTATAAATACATGCTTCTAGGGTAATGTAGCGTAGCTTCCTAACTCCAGGACGTTTCGCTGCGAATACTTTTTGTATTTTTTATATTTTTTCATTTTAGTAGATTTAGTTTTAGTGTAGCTTATTTTGTTAGTTTTCCTTTAATTTCCGGATTTGGGTATTGTACTGAAGTGTAGCTTCTCGAAATGTATTTCTTTATAAATCTATCTTTTCCACACGTTTGATTTAAATGGATGATGGAAAGTTTACGGAGTTCATTTATTTCAATTCGCTCATGATTTCGCACTTCCCGACGCTTAATCACCGATATGAATGAACCGCTTTGAAAAGTTGAGCTCATTGAAATGGGTCATTGATGAAAGCCATGAGCCTGCATAAGGTGGAAGAAAGCTAAATTAGTATTCTTTAATTTATTTGATCGGGTATTGTTTATAAATTTACTGTTTCTCGCACTAAGATCGTGTACCCAATGCAAGGTACTATGTGTCTCGCTCTCGATTTCAGGAGGCCCTCCGAGTGACACAAAGATGGAGAACTCGAGAAGGTAGAGCGCTCAGGTGGGTATGGTAGACTAATACAATGGAACTAATGAACTTTGAAGGATTACTTAGATAGATCACCAACTTACGTATAATTTGAGGATGGTTGAATGAAGTATATGTTTAATCACTCAGAGGTCTCTCATCTTAATGCTAAATTGATTCTAATCCTGTGTTAGCAAAGATCTAATCAAGGATATGGAAATTTTCATCATAAGTGTAGGATGAGGTGTCAATCAAATTGAAGAAGGCTTGCAATATCCTGTCTATCGGGGCAAAAATTTTTTATTCCTAAGATCTCGAGTATGAAGTACTAAAGGAAAATACTTAAATCTTGGAAAGAGGGTTATATTACAAGTAACATTAGAATCACGCCTCTCATAAATGAATGTGAACCTTTTAATCGTTGAAAGCATAGTCGAGGGAGAAATCAAACTATACTACCAGATTCGCATAAACTCGCTTTCCAATTTATGGTTGAGCTATGAATCGGAAAGATGTAGAAAGTGATTATTACTAATTGATCCATGTACAGTTTTGTCTCACTCAGTGAATCCTCAACCCTAATTTTATTAAACTTTACTTTTTTATATTTAAGATTTCATTTATGACCATGCCGCTTACCTCTTATCATCATATTAGTGAGTTTAGATGGGGTGAGTGATATGGAGTAGTTAGTCTTTGATTTATCATCCTTCCTGTGGGAACGATATCCTGACTTTAAATATCCACTTATTACTCAGACGACCTATGCACTTGCAAAGGATCAAGACCACCAACTTAATTTTTAATGAATACATTCTCCAAAAATAAAAATAAAAATTCAAATTTTATGTATATGAAAAATGATCATAACAAGTTTTTGGCGTCGCTGGGACTCGAAAGTTCTCGAGGCAAGACTTAGAAGTTCGCATACAATCGATCACATCATAGCGCTCGTCTTAACAAGTTTTCGCACCTTCGGGCTGGGTGAATGATAATAGTCCTTTGATAATAGTGTCATAAATTGTGACATATCATTTGTCTTAACAAAGAATCCCTGATTGAATATCCAGCTTTGTTTATGTAAATCATATAAGTTTTGTAAGAAAAAACTTAGTTTTTAATTTTTGTTATGTGTAGTGTTAATAATTTCATATTTTAAAGTGCCCAAATGAGTACAAAGGCCGCAAAGATTGAAATTACAAAAGATTCGGGGTGAATCTCAGCGAAGTGAAAAATGGTGGGCTACTGCCCATTTTAGAGTTCTTGTCACGACAGAGATTTTGGGCTCCATGTCGTGACATGGTCCTCTGTGTCGCGACAGAACACCCTACCACGCACGACACGACGCTGCACATGCGATAAGAGGCCTCGGGGCGAACGAACAGTTTCGCTGCGACGCGCCGAGGCGTCTGGTCGCGATAGGATTTGACAAAGCAAGAGCCCTTGCGGTTATGATAAAGCAATTTCATGTCACGACGTAGTCGGTAAGCATTCATGTCAAAAAGGATAGAAAAATTTCTATCACGACGAAGCTTGACCATGGGAGGAGGTTCCCATGTCGCAATCTCATAGCGTGCGATGACAATGTGCGGGCGCCCGCAACCGGGGCACCCCGCGAGCAATAGACCTCTATCGCGACAAAGCTCGCACGCAGGCGTGATAGAAAATTATGTCGCGTGACCAAGAGGGCCTGGTGTGCGATAGAAGGGCCGATGTCGCATGCAATGTGAAGATTCAGGTGCACGTGATGGTTGCGATGTGACCTAGGCAAATTTGTCGCGACAAACTCGTCTCAAGAGCGAATATGAAGAAAAAAATTTTAACCCCCCAGAATAGTGGCGCACACTCAGAGCTCTACTGGGCTTTCAAAGTGTGATACGAAAGTGAGAGATCATTGTTTCAAGCAGATCAACTCAAATTGAGCTCCAAATGTCAGTTGTAAGAGAGAAATGATTAGTCCGCATCAATACGTATGACAACGACACAACAACCAAATTCATTAGAAAAATCCAAAAATAGCGAAGGAAAAATTCTCACCATGAGGAAGGGAGAAGCTTGGAATACTCTGCGTGTTTCTGGTGGTACTCGATCACCTCCAAGAGGATCGCTTGATGCCGTAAAAAAAAATCACTTGTTATCGAAATGAATTAGGGTGTGAGTAAGAAAGAGAAGGGAACCAAAAGAGAGTTTGAGAGGAAGAGGGCATGCACGAGAGAGAGGGAAAGAACAAGGGCACTTGTATCTTTTGGTACATTTTTTGTAGCAGTGTTTTTCCATATGCAACCATAGGGGGAGTTATTGATCTACTTATGGTAGCGTTTTTTTTTTCTTATGCAACTATAGAGTGTTATATAGCAGTTTCAATTGTCTCATTCGACCTCATTATTTAATAAACACAAAGTAATATGTATTTTAGCTATGCATTTTTCGACCCCTGCTAAATTTATGTCACTATAACTTAATTTTCTTGTCGTGAAAATAAATATAAACATTATGTTGGGCAATGCTTCCATCTTGGTTCATTCAAGAGCTTTGATTATTATTAACGCTTTTGAGAATTTTTTGTTAAGATTGAATCCTTGAGAGGTCTAATTAGGATCATAACATATAATTTGATACTATAATCCATAGTCCCTTCTAGAGAAAGGACAAGGTCTTCTTCATTATACTTGATAATAATAGTATTATTATTGCAATTGCAAGATAATTTTCTATTCCTTGCTAATAATTGAGGGGGTCTTTCGAGAATTAAGAAAAAAATTCAGTCATCATGTTCCAATTCATTTGGTAGAGAAAATCATGGGATGGAAAGGTCTCAGAGTGCGAATCGAGGATGAAGATCTTAAAGATACGAAGAAATATATTCTCTTGCTTTTTCATCGAGGTCATCTTCTTCTCCTAATTCTTCACTTTTAACTAAATTATTTGTGGAAGGCAAGCAATACTAAGACTTTAACTAAATTTAATATATTTTAGCAGCATTCGAAACATGGATGAAAAATATTGCAAATGATAAATAATGCATTAAATAAAATAAAGGCACACTAACTTTATGCAAACTCAGAAGATTAGTGGCGAATTAGTTCAAAACATCAGAAAATGATATTGAAAATTGTAATAAGCATAATAACTGGCTAAAGAAGGAACAAAATAAGTTTACAATTGAAGAAAAACATGATAAATAACAAGAAATAAAATATGAAAAATGAGGAACACATAGATCTACAAAAAACCTAACATAGAAAAAAAAAATCCACTACCTCAAATATAAGGTACAAGATTGGGGTATCATGCATATTAATTTATAAAGATCTAAAACCCTAAAATATATAACATATGTATAGATATACCAAATGTAAGTTGATGAGTATCTTAAATACTCATTTTATCCCTATGATTTAGTTAGTTTTTCTAGTGTTTTTATGTTAAATAAGTTCCCTTATGCTCCAAAAGTTCATACTTATGATCAAGTCATCCATTTGGTGGAATTGTAAGTAAAATTGCAAAACCGCATGTATAGTTACTGTATTTTGATGTTTTCTAGATATTGTATGAGCTCCAATTGAAGCAAAATTTATATGTATGGACGAAATTTCAAGAGCTTTCCAGGATGCCCAAGAACACCAAATCGGGAGTTCGGACAAAGAAGTTATGCAAGTTCCAAGACTTGAAGAAAATCAAAGAACATCATGAGCACCTCTCAGCAGGAGAGGCTACTGAATTTGACGTTTTCAGACATCATATGAGCTTCTATTGCATCAAGCTATATATGGATGGGATCACACTTCAATATCTTTCCAATCCACTCAAGAACACCCAAATCGGTTCGATGACAAAGTTATGGCTTTATGAAGCCGAGCAAAATGTGGATCGCAAGAATCGCCGCACGTCGGGAACCCGACGTCACGATGTCGGGCAGAATCGTAGCATCCCGACGCCGCGACGTTGTCGCCGACGCCGGCGACGCTCGTAGGTCAGTTTGGGTGGATTTTAGCCCATTTGAGCCCATAATGGAGGGCTTTAGAGCTCAACCCGAGGGATCGAAAGAGGGGAGGATTTGTGATAGATTTTGGAGCTTTGGCGGAGAAGCTCCCTCTGTGGTGGAAAAACACCATAGGGCACACATCTTGAAGGGGAAAAGCTTGAAGAAGAAGAAGATTGAAGAAGAGGAGATGGGGCTTTCACTCAAAATCGTTTATTTTCATCCTCTTTCTTTTTTTCTCTTTCTTTTGATGGTTTTCTTCCACATAGAGATGTTCTAGGTTTCCTGCTTCTGTGGTTTTGTCAAAACCTAATCGCACTTCAGGATGGATTAGTTTAATTTTTCATTTTTATTTTAATATAAGTATTAGGATTTTATCGATACGCTTATTTTTGCAATGATTACATGTTAGGGTTTGGCCAACTTTGGCATGTCATCATTTAGAGTCTCGAGATCGAGATGATGACTCCTGTGGACATGAATAAGCAAATAATTTGTCAATCGAGAACAGATATCCTGTGCCCTGCGTGGCATTAGGTTTTATACATTTAAGCATTTCAAGCCGTAGGAGTCAAGGCAAGACGCACACAATCTTATTGGCGAGATAGGCAAATATATCTCGAGAGATAATATCTTGTAGGCATGATCAACCCGCTAGCATAAATCATATGAAATATTAAATAAACAATATATTTAGGTTAAAATTCATCGAGTGTGGTAGGTGAAGACAAAACCCTAGTTTTCATAATTAATTGATTTAGCAAATAATATAGCATTAGTTTTCCTTTTTATTAATAGAAATTCAGAGTTTAAGTCCAGATAATATTATAAGACCACTTCGCAGCCAACGACTTCTCCCAGGATCGATATCCTACTTCACACTATATTACTTCGGCGCGACGCTGCGTAATTTGCAACACATAGGCGTACACATTTTACACATCACACTTTCGGCCTGTCAAGTTTTTGCCACCGTTGCCGGGGAGAAGCTTTTGTGTTGATATTGACAACAGCGCACTTAGATATTATTTTGGATCATTTTTTTTAATACATTTTATTTATTTTTTATTTTATTTTTAAAAAAATTTTATTTTATTTTACCCATTTTACATCCGTCTGTTACTGGTCTCTAATTGCTCAGGGTTTCAGAGGTTAATCCCATGCATACGAAGATAGTCAAGGAGAACTAGTCTCCCGTTGATCCCAGCTAGAGAGAACCATAAAATGCACTACTTATAAGAGCAAAAAGAAGCACAAGTTTCAACTACAATGGATCCGATCATCGAGTTGACAAATACATTGGCCTCCTTAATCAACAACTGTGAAATGAGGCAAATGGCCAATGAGTATCATCAAAGAGTGAAAATCGCGAGGAACCCATATGCACATGACTCAAGTTCAAAGTATGGAGGCACCCATATTGGAACAATTATAATCCTGCTACAACATTGCCCCAAAGACTCGTGGAATACAAGTTATAACACTCTTCAATCTCCACAAGTCCAAAGATCAGCCAGAAGAAGCTATGGATGAATTCAAGAAGAACCTAAACCGCATTTACCATGGCACAACCCGACTTTCAAGATCACCGGTTGAAATGGACTACTCTCAAGTCAAGGCTCTCGGCTTTTTTATCCAAATGAGATAAGTCAACCTCCACATGAGAGAATGACAGTTAGAGGCATAGTTGAAATGAAGAGTCTATGCTGAATGTGCGACATCTCAAGTTCAATTCATGGAATTGACAAGGGCTAATGTTCAAATCAAAGATACACCATTCGATAGCTTGAAAGAACAGATGGCTCAATGTCACTCGTACTCAACTTACATTTGAGAAAGAATAACCTAAAGAAGAGGAGAGTGAGATAGAAGAACTTCAGGCAAAATATATGGAATGTGAACAAGAGAATATGGCTACAATGTCCAGACAACATGAGAGTTCGCCATCTACTCGGGGTGAATACGTATGAAGAAAACTCGGAGCTACAATGAAGAAATCACTAAGAGGTAATGAAAACTTGAGAAGCTTCCAAAAAGCGGAGGATGATGATTCAAAACTTCGAAAGACTTAGTTGAAAAGGAGGAAAAGAGTCAAGTCTAATCATATGAAAGGTAAAAGAGGAAGTTGTAGAGACTCTTTCCGAGATGACTTTACGGGGTGAGATGAATGAAGAATTGAAAATGAGAAGACGATCCCAAATTCTGAGGTGGATGAGTACATCATTCACGTGAACAACGACCGAGGAACCATTGTAAACAAAAAATTAAAAAAACTAGAAAATAAAAAAAAAAAAAAGATCGTGGGAAGACTATGTGCCTTTGCTGTCGAATACAAGACAACTATTGCCTTTAGAGAAGGATGGAGGCAAGAAACACCAACCCATCCGTAGTTGGTAGAGTCTAGCTAGGACTGAAAACAGAGTGTACTCTCCCTTAGGAGGCAGCCTAAGCTTAAAAAATTTTCTTTCCTTTTTTCTATTTCGTAGTTAGTTTTGAGCTTTTTTTTTAATAAATTTTTGTGCTTGATTTTGTTTTTCTGTGTTTTAGTTTTTAATTTCAGGTTTTTGAGGATTCAAATCTGGTTTTTGAAGCTAAAAGGTTGAAAGCTTGAAGTTCAATACCCCGGGCGCCTTAAAGAACCAGCAGGAAACCATATTCAAGCATCCCCTTCATTCGACTTAAAGTCTAACCCATCTAACACTTCTTTGCCTCCAAAGCCATATTCATTGGAGCAACTTCCAGAGACACCTCAGGGGAGTACTCATTATCCATTCTTGCTTTTGTTTCACATTGAGGACAATGTTCATTTCAAGTTTGGGGGGTGAATTCAAGAATTCATTAAGAAGAAAAAAAAAATTTCCAAAATCCAACTTTTGTATCTTCTTACTTGTTTTAGTTAGTTGTTTGGTTGTTAGTTACATGTGCTTTTCATTCTTTATTTTATTTATTTTGTGTCTCATATGAGTGAGTTTGATGCCTTGTTAGCTAGTGTATGTCATTTTGAATATAACTATTCAAAATGCCAAGTGTAAAGAGGAATAGGACCCTTGGATTTTTAAATGATATGGAATTGTATGTCATGGTACGGGTGACTTAGCTTTAGTCACCTCCTTTATGTTTGCTGAGCTATTTCTCAAGTGAATCTCACGCACACACACACACTTGTGGTCTCCTTGTATACTGTCTCTGACCCTTTGCCTTGAATCAATCCAATCCTTGGGGGATTCTAGCCACCTAAGCAAGGACACCTAATCAAAAAGAGGATTGCCATCGAGCCCCAACTAAAAAAAAAAAAATACAAAAAAACAAAAAGAAAGGAAAAGAAAGATAAAAATCAAAAGAAAAGAAAATGTCAAAATAAGTATGTGGAATAAGAAATAAACTGATCATCCATTCAAATCCCGCACACCGAGGGGGTCTTCTAAAGCCTAATGCCCCTAAGCCAACTCGGGGCCGGGAGTCATTGACTTTCCGCTCACATGGGACAATAAGATGGATCCTTCCCACAACTTAAGGCCTTTGAGTTTGGTTGAGTGTTTAGGGAGAAGTTTGAAGAGAATTTAATGTCCGTGCCCTAACTAACCGGTGGGAGTCACCAATGGATCCCCGCCATGTAGAACATTCATCAAAACTTCGCACTGCTCCTCCTTTCATTTTTTAGGTATTTAGGAAATTTTTAGTAATTTCGTATGAATAAAAGGCGCGCTCTTATCCTTTCTTAGTTAGCTTCTTCCAACAGTGAGCTGAAATTTGCCTTAGGGTGCTAGACCTTGCTATACACTCAAGATCATGCTATCACCTACACTTAGTTTCTGCAAAGGTCACCGTCAATCGGGGGTTGATTGCTTTGCTCACCATGCTTTGCTTTGCCATGTTCCTTGTGAAAGTTTAAAAGTTTACATCCTAAATTCTCGTTGAAAAGGCCACATTGCTAAATGTGTCTATATAGTGATTCTTCCATTTGGAATCATGTTAATATATCATCTCATTATTTTTAGCCTATCTCATTATTTTTAGTTCATGCCTATTTTCAATTTTTGTTTACTGAGTTTCTCTCGCTGGGGCAAGAATTTAAGTTTAAAGAGATGATATCATCTTAAATACTCATTTTATCCCTATGATTTAGTTATTTTCTGTTGTTTTTATGTTAAATAAGTGCCCTCAATGCTCTAAAAGTTCTATACTTATGACTTCAGGTCATCCATTTGGTGGAATTGTGCAAAATTGTAAAACCGCGCTTAAGCAAATATACGTATTTTGAGGCTTATATCATATAAGCTCCAATTGAAGTAAGCTTTATATGTATGGATTATAAATTTCAAGATCTTTCCAGGGATACTAAGAACACCAAAATTGGAGTTCAATCAAAGAAGTTATGCAAGTTCCAAGACTTGAAGAAAATCAGCAAACATTGCAGCACCTTCAGCAGGAGAGGCTACTGAATTTTTCGTTTTCAGACATCATATGAGCTTATATTGCATCACTCCATACATGGATGGATTCTACACTTCAAGATCTTTCCAACGGTACCAAGAACACCCAAATCGGAGTTCGGATGACAAAGTTACATTTATGGTCGAGCACAACAGGACTGCAAAGAAAGCAGCGACGTCGGGAACTTACATCGCGACATTGCTGCACGACGTCACTACGTTCGGGGTCGGTTTTGGGTTTTTAGCCCATTGTGAGCCCATAATGGAGGGTTTTAAAGCTCAAACCTGCGGAATCGAGAGGGGGAGGGATTTGTGATAGATTTTGGAGCTTTTTGAAGGGGAGAAGCCCTCTCTTAGGGTGGAAACACCATATGGCACACATTCTGGCGGGGAAAAGCTGTTAAGAAGAAGATTGAAGAAGAGGGAGATGGGCTTTACCAAAATCATTTATTTTCATCCTTTTTCTTTTTCTCTCTCTTCTATGATGGTTTTCTTCCACATAGATGTTCTAGGTTTCGGGTTTCTAGGGTTTTGGTCAAACCTAACTGCACCTTGTATGGATTAGTTTAATTTACTTTTATTTAATACAAGGCTGACTTACTCACTGTTTATTTCGCAATGATTACATGTTGTGGCTCGCTAACTTTTGGCATGCTATCGCTAGAGTCCGAGATCGAGAGATGATGACTCCTGGGGACATGAATAAAGCAACAATTGGTCAATCGGGGAATGTAGATATCCCGGTTCCATGTAGGCATTAGTTTAATTTAAGTGTTTCAAGCCCAGGGTCAAGGCAAAGACGCAATACACCCCATTGGCGAGATAAGCAGATATATCTCGAGAGAGAATATCTCAGGAGGGTACGATCAATCCACAAGAAATCAGGGGTTCATATGAAATGATAAATAAACAATGATTAGTTAAAATTCATCGGGTGTGGTAAAGAAGGAAAACCCTAGTTTTCATATTTTAATTGATTTAAAGTAAATAATATAGAGTCATTTTCCTTTACAATAGAAATCAGAGTTAAGTCCATATAATATTATGCTAGTTCAATTCTTCGTAGGTCACCCACTTTCTCATGGATCGATAACCGTGACGAGAGTACACTATATTACTGAGGCGCAGACAAGGCACTGCGCACATAGGGGCGCATACATTTACAATGACCGCCACCGCTGTAAGTAGGCCCATGTTGTGGGTGCAAAGTACACTTTCTCATGGCCGGTGCATGACCTTGCATAGCCTGTGCATGACTCTTGCATAGTCCGTGCATGACCCCTATATTTATCCAATATCGCACCACAAAACTTTTTAAATCAAGTTGGATAGAATTTGGGTCACCTAATTGTGACGCCCCATTTCCCGAGGTGTCCTGTTGACCACCGCCAACTTGTAGAAAACTATGTGTCTCATATCATGAGACCTATACATGAGTAAAAATGGCCACATTGGCCCATACATCCATTCTCACAAAAAATACATCAACTATATTACCATAGTTCAAGAGTTAATACATCACTCTTAATACAACATGTTTCAATCATAATAATTCATACATGTTTTACAAAAATGTAATCAAAGACACATGTCGGCTTTCTTCTCGAAAGTGACCTCTAATGAGCCGCCTTCTTCCCCGAACACCCCAGATCTAAATAACGATCCTCGATATGTAGAAGCAATGCCCAAAGAGCCGATAATCTCCTGCACGGGTTACTTCCCACCTAAGTGCACATGTAATGGCAAACTAAACGCATTCAAGAAAATGCATGATCCAACTCTGGAATGTCTACATACCAATCCGGCGTCTCGAGTCCCTCACGACTTCACATTACGCCTAAGCCATGTATTACGAAAACTACTTTTCCTAAAAATATTTTTTAAATCTGGCAACCCTCCCGATATAAATACGCTGACAATCCTCCGAGGTGAACTTGTTGGTAACTAAACAATTCATGCCCTCCGACGTGAATTGTCGACAATCTTCCCAACACGATTCTTCGATTAACTTTTCCGATAAAAATTATTATTTTAATAATTTTACAAAAGAATTTATCGCTTTGGACAACCCTCCGATTTTATTTATCATGTACTCACGCCTACCATTCTGGGGTGCCCCAAGGGCAGTGGAATGCATTATGCCATTTCCAACAATTCATGTTAATATATAAAACATGCATATGTTCAACAAGAAATTAATCCCACAACATCATGTTATTCAATTCATAGCAATAACACCAAAATTAGGCTCACATGGGCTATGAACTATTCACAATTCATTTGAATCACTCAGAGTAACACACATATCATGACACAAATCACGTGAAACAAGAAAAACCCTGTGTCTCTATTAATCTGCTCACAACCACACACTAGGATTTTCTTCACTACCCAAATATTTTGAGATCGAAAAACACTGGGCCATCCAAGCCTTAACAAATCTCCATCCATTAAAATGGCTCTAAATTAAAGAATAAATCAAGCAGGAGAAGACCCCTACCCTCGTGAGTTGTCAAAACTCCACAAAAATCGTTGTCCACTGTGAGTCTCTGAGCAGATCAATCCCTCGCCGCCCGATGAGAACCGAAGGTCCGAGGAGCCTGAAATCTAGAGGAGAAGTTGACTTTATCTCTAAAACCAGCTTTCCCTCACCTGACGTCTAAAGAAACATTGAGAAGAAGATGTCTCTTTATTATTTTCTTTTCAATTAATTCCATCCTTGTCCCTTTAATTTGACTTTTAAGGGCTTTTTGACACTTGGCTTAATCTAAGCCATTTATTTCTATCCTCTCACTAATCATGAAACATGTGTCATATGGGTACATGTAGTACGTGACTTTTGTCACATCACATGCCTTCTGTTGTCATATTTAATAACTGCATTAACTATGCTCCTCGAAAGACGTGAAATTCGACCGCCTTGAAATCGACGAAATTCAACGCGGTAGCTAGGATTTCATGAGACGATTCCAATGATGAAGTCCGCTTCATCATCCGAGATCAGGCACCCGGATTTTGACCGAATTACTATTTACTCCATTTTCTTTAAAATTAGAATTTTCTCGGGTTTTACATTCTCCCCCTTAAAAGAATTTTGTTCACCCAGACAATTACAAAATCACATGCATATGCAACGCGGTACTATGCCATGCATAAACGGGTCATTTAAGTATTAAACCACTAAACCACGACCTTCATCCCTAAACAAGGGTGGCCCAGATCTTGTCCTCGCGCCTCCCAGCGTCGACTCTCCACTCCACCTGCCGCCTACAAGACCTTCACAGCCTCACGGCCTTGCGTCGCAAAACCCGATCCCCAAATTTATCCATACGCACACCGGTCCTCCTCAAGGTCCCATCTGTCAACCTCAATCTCCCCAATCCACTACATGAGCCGGATCCGGAGGTACTCAAGAGCATGGAGACATGAAATACCCTCATGGACACCGACATGTCAAGGTGAAGCTAATCGGCACGAGCCATGCTGCCTACCCTCCTCGAGCAATCTCGGGCGGCCTAATGAACCCTAGCGATACTTGTAGCGCTCAGTTTAACCCGACCACCTCTCTCTAGCATCACCTTCAAGAAGACGTGATCTCCAACTCCAACTCTAAGGGTCGCACGTCGTACACGCATACCTTCTACCAACTCCGAGTCATGAGAAGACGATGAAACAGATTTGCCTCACCTTCCTCGAAGGTGTCCCTAATCAGATCAGACCAAATGATGGAGCTCTCTCCCACCTCGTCCAACATATCTGATCTCGCATGGCCTCCCATAATGCCCCATATGGTGTCATCCGTAGATAATTTGGGCCGATAACTCGTTGTTGCAGCAAATTCCACTAAGGGCAAGTGCTCTTCCTAGCTACCCTTATGATCCAGGACGCATGCTCGCAGCATATCCTCTAACACCTATATGGTCCTCTTTGACTAACCATTTGTCTGTGGGTGGAAAGTTGTACTCATGGTCAGTCATGTGCCCATAGCCTTGGAAACTCTTCCAAAAGGTCAGAACCTCGTGTCTCTATCCAAACTATGGATACTGGTACTCATGTAGCCGAACGATCTCTGATATACAAACCGCAAAACTTCTCCATCGTGAAGGTCATCCGCATGGCTCGAAAATGCCAACTCGTGAGCCACCCACCATCACCCATACCGCATCATGTCCCCTCAGGGTGTCCGCGTGCGGGTCACAAATCCATCATGACGTGCTTCCCACTTCCACTCACCCACCCCAATGGCTGAAGTAACTCGCCGGGCTTCGTGCTCACTTTAACTGCTGACACGTGAGACATCATCAAACAAAGTCCCCTACGGTCTCTTTCATCCCACCTAATAGGCATCAGCCAGCATGAAGATCCCTGGTACATCTTCATGCCACCTGATGCACAAAGAAATCGAGAGCAAGAAACTCCCGAGAATCTCCTTTCAAATCGACAACTAGTGGAACCACTCACCCGTCCTTATACCAAGACCACTATCTCAAGGGGTGGATCTAGCCCGTACTCTCGCTGACTGCATTCGATCAGACCGATCCCTCGATGAACACTATCTCCGTCCCGTCCTGGGGACTCGATCACTACCGCAGACTGCGGTAGCTACTAAACCCCAACGCATTCGAGCCTCGCTTGGTTGCGATCAGAGCCCAAACTGCCCCATACCTCGAAAGCATCCGCCTAATTCCCAGTGAGCTATACTAGCCAATGCTCCCTCGCGACTCTCCGACCGAGTGCATCAGCCACCACATTTGCCTTACCAGTGTGGTAATGCAAAGGAAGTCATAATCCTCTAGAACTCCATCCATCCGCGCCGTCTCATATCGAGGTCCCGTATGGAAAATATACTCTCGACTTTTATCAGTTCGAGTACACCCTCAACTGCCATTATATAAGTAGTAAGCAAATCTTCAAGGTGAAGACTACGGCCGCCACATCCATGTCGTGTGTGGGGTAATTCTGCTCATGATTCTTCAACTGATGGGAACCATAAGCTACTACCCTCCCGGACCGCATCAAAACACATCCTAGTCTGGCCCTCGAGGCATCACCATACACTGTGTACCCCTGTCCCCTATCCAGGACTATCAAGATAGGAGTAGTAGTGAGCCTCCTCCTCAACTCCTAAAATGTCTCCTCGCATCGGACATCCTAATCAAACCTGACCTCCTTCCGGTCAACCCCCACATAGGTGCCGCTAACTGAGAAATCCTCAATGAATCTCCTGTAGTACCCACCAATCTCAAGAAATCACG
Organism: Tetrastigma voinierianum; assembly: GCA_016808115.1. Lineage (NCBI taxonomy): Eukaryota > Viridiplantae > Streptophyta > Magnoliopsida > Vitales > Vitaceae > Tetrastigma > Tetrastigma voinierianum. The sequence continues at coordinate 848,547 of JAEQBH010001647.1, forward strand.
ATCTCGAAGATCGACTTTCTAGCCTCTCCCAACTTATCACGCGCCTTAACCTCTCGTGTGGTCTACTAATTCCGGGCCGACACTACGCGGCCCTAAGAATCTCACCGCAGGCCAAAACTCGCACTTCATCGAATCCTCGCGACAACCGATGGTCTCTCATCAACCGTAAAACCATCCTCAAGTGATCCTCATGTCTCCTGATCGAGTGCATCAAAATGTCATCTACAAAGACTACTACAAACTCGATCTGTATAGGTCAGGAATAATTCATGCATATCCATGAATACTGGGCTGGGCGCATTCGTCAATCCAAAGGCATCATCAGAAACTCAAAGTGCCCATAACGAGTCCCGAACACTTCTTATGGATATCCGCCTCCTAACCCTTAGTCAGAGCAGGACCATGCGAAGGCTCCATCTCGTTGGAGTAGACTCGCACCCTCTTAATCGATCAAACAAGTCATCAACCCCAATGGGTACCGATTCTTAATCGTAACCCTCTTGCTCAACTCCGGCTTTAGGTCAATGCACAAATGTATGGTCCGCTTCTTCTTCTCAAATGGGAACCGAGCACCCATGGTGAAGTGCTCTGGCCTAACGAACCCCCTCGCCCAATAACTCTCAGAAATGACTCTAAGTTCCGTAGAACTCAACTCGGTGCCATCCTATGCGAGTCAAAGAGATAGTGAAGTACCAAGGTGTAACTCGATACGTGGTCTACAACCCTCACAGAGCATCCCAAAGAACTCATCCTAAAACGCCCTCATACTCGCAAATCCGCCCAAGGTGTATCCAAGTCCGTCTCACTCGCCCCTAGTAAGGTCACTAGCCAACCCCGCCAATCGTCCATGACACCCGACTACACCATCCGGGGGCAAAATATCATGCTTGTCCCCCTGAAATACAACACGAGTACCATCCTGCGTGTAGGCGGTAACCCTCCTATGCTCACAATCGATGACTACTCTGTAAGCTGTCAGTTAATCCATCCCCAGGATGACGTCGAACTATAACATATCCATGACCCTCAGGTCCACTATGAGCAGAATCCCCGAGATCTCTAACACACAACCACGATATATCATCCCTATCCTCGCCCTAATCCCTAAGGGAGAACTCACATACAAGGGCTCCTCCAAGGCCTCAACCTCTAAGCCCAACTCTACCACAACCGATGTAGCAATAAATGAATGCGATGCACCAAAATCAAATAATACTCGCCTACAGCAGATAAGCAAGAACGCACTCAGATAACTAGCCGATTTTGTCGTCTATCCACGTATAACGACGCATGTGATCCTCAGATTCCTTATGTCCCCCGCTTGCGGGCCTCGCCCTCTACCTCAGCCCATACCGCCCCTCCGTCCGTCTATAAAATTAAGGTGCTCGTGTAATACCCCGACCGAAACTAGCTCCTCGGGCCCATACCGGGAGACGGAGGAAACATATTGTATCCGCCCCATTCCCAACCTGATCGGGATCAAAATGGTCCCAAAACCTCGGGATCCCCGGGGCTCTCCGAGAAAGAATCCTCCTCATATGTTCGAAAGCACCGGCAATGGTAGCACACCATCTCGCCTAGCCCGACCGGGCACCCCGATCCGTCCCCGGCCTAAGGATCGTGGCCCCGAACCCATGTGAACTAGAAGCCCCAGTGCTCTCTTCCCGAACTAGAAGATGATTAACTCTCCTTCCTCTCTCGCTACTCACATTCAACATCCCGAAAATTCGAGCATCCCTCGATCTCTCTATGGTCATGGCAAATTCCAACCATAGAGTCCAAGTCTGTAGGCGTAAGTTCTACACCCGCCCGACGACAATCTCAAATTCATTCTTAAACTCCTAACTCGTCAGGTCTCGTAGCCACATAATCGTGTGCCACTAAGGGAGCTAACCCATAAACCCGGCCGCCATACTCAATCACGCTATAGTCCCCTTATTCTAGGAACTCCCGAGCCTCAGGTGTCTAGCAAGGTCCTGAAAATACTGGCCATAAACAACCCCGAACTCGCCTACAACATCGTCTAGGTCCCTGTGAGGTCTCTGCCCAGCTCCACCACACTCAAGTCTTCGCCTCTAACACCGGAATGCGCCATTCGATCCCGGTTGTATTCTGAGGTAATCTCCATCGCCTTAATATCTTCAACCTGCATAAAAACCAATGGTCCGCCACCACTCCGATCTCCTCCTCGTGAATATCGAAGGATGATGTGCCCCAACCTCCTGAGGTTACCTGACCTCCTCGGGCTACCCACGATTAGCCTCGTGCAACGGTAGTGTACTGCATCCCTACGCCTCAAGAAAGGCCTCATTACAACATCGGTGGTGCTTGGCTAGCACCTCGTGGATAACCTCTATGTCCTCTCCGCGACAAGCCATCTACACATGTCAAATGGCAAGTTAAGTTTTAATGCAGCATCTCTAAGATGTAAACAAAACCCCGAGACACTATTCACATACCGAAAAATTTTTCATACTTTAAATCATACGTAACAAATATTTTATTTTTTTTTATTTTATTTAATTTTTTTATTTTTAAAACTCCCGTGATCAAAGTTCATGAATAAGGTCCAAGAATGGGGTTTCCAAATAAAGGATCAGAATGCGTAATCGGGTCAAACTGGTTGGGTGCACAAGGGCGCACACTCGGGACCTCACAGACACGCAATGGGCCCAGTTGTGCGCCAGCGCCGTGTCATGGCGCACCGGGCCGATCATGGCCCTCCCACAGTCTCACCGCACTGCCGTGAGCCGCAGGCCGTGCCGCCGCCGTGCCGCCGCCTTGGTCACGATACACAAAATTTGTATCACGACCAATTCCTCGCCTCGGCGCGCCGTGTCGCGCTGTGAAACACACGCTCCCGCGCCATATCTCATGCACCAGTGTCGATTTGCGGGCACGTCTCCTCGCCGTGTTGTAGGTCAGGTCGCGACATGTTGTCGCCTCCTGCCACGATACAAACAATTGTATCGCGACACCCCAAGCAATTGTCAGGCGCACGCTACCGCCACACTCCTCGCCCAAACGCTAGCTGCCGTGTCGTGGCCCCGCCGCCATATCTTAAGGCATTGAGCCGTGCCGCAGAGAACCCGCTTCCGCGCCCCCATCCCTACCTCTCAGTCCATGTCACGATATAATCCCTCAGATTTGACCAGCGATGGAAACGGGCTGCAGCCCATCCAACCTCCTCAGAGACGTTCTTTTTTTTTTTTTTCACTCATTTTTTTTCTCATTTGTTCTATTCACTTGCAAGATAAATTTTTTTATTTTTTTTTTCATATCTTCAGTAGAACCAAAAATATTTATTATAATTTATTTTATTTATTTTTTCCCCAAGCTTACACACCGTAAAACCGCGTAAAATTTCCTCACTATCTTTTTTTATTCCTCCAGTAGCCTCCCTACTACTCCTAAAGATGCAGTAGCTTGAACACTGCTATTTACACAATTCAAAAAAAAAAAATTTAAGGGTTTAATTACAACCCTTTTTCTTGTGCAAAAACTTGAACAATTTTCCAGAATTTCACAAAACACCTCTGTTCATGCTCAAAAAATGGAGCAACTGTCCAGAAATTTTTTTTTTCGTTTATTCCTAGACCACTCTGCCCAAAATCCTCAAACTCCTAAGGTTTTATTTTCTCAACCCTAGTGTTTACCTCTTTCCTATATGCTATTCACCAAGCATACAAATCACGCGACACATACAACACACATAATGTTATACACCCAAACACACATAAAACATAATGCATGCAATGTTCTATCCTGTCCCATGACTGCCTAGGTAATCACATACCTAAACCCTAACATCGAGCTATACCAAGTTGTAATGCTCTCACACCTTAATGACCATGGCCTAAGCCTAAGTCCCTCAAGCCCTAGGTTTTAGTTTACCTAAGCTCATACTGCCGTGACGCCCCATTTCCCTGGTGTCCTATCACCACCGCCAACCCTGAGAAAACTGTGTGTCTCATATCATGAGACCTATACATGAGTAAAAATGGCCACATTTGCCCATACATCCATACTCACAAAAAATACATCAACTATATTACCATAGTTCAAGAGTTAATACATCACTCTTAATGCAACATGTTTCAATCAGACACCATACATGTTTTACAAAAATGTAATCAAAAGCCACATATGTCGCTTCAAAAGCGAATTCTAATGAAATACGCCTTCCCGAACACTCCCCGTACCTGAAATAATGATCTCAATAGCGAGAGCATGCCCAAGAGTGATAATCTCCTACATGGGTTACTCCCCACCTAAGTGCACATGTAATCGCAACCAAACGCATTCAAGCAAATGCATGATCCTACTTGAATGTCTACATGCTCAAATCCCATGTCTCAAGTCCTCACCGACTCCCTCACACATGCCTAAGCCATGTATGAAAACCATTTCTCTTTTCCAAAAAAAATATTTGTTTTAATTGTGGGCAACCCTCCGATATAAATACATTGGACAATCCTCCGAGGTGAACTCTGCTGCAACTCAAACAATTCATGGGCCCTCCGACGTGAATCATTTGACACCCTCCCAACACGATTCTTCGAACAACTTTCTGATAAAATTATTATTTTTAATAATTTTACAAAAGAATTCATCGTTTGGACAACCCTCCGATTTTATTTATCATGTACTCACACCTACCATTCTAGGGTGCCCCGATGCATATGGAATGCATTATGCCATTTCCAACAATTCATGTTAATATATATAAAACATGCATATATTAACAAGAATTAACTCACAACATCATGTTATTCAATTCATAGCAATAACACCAAAAATTAGCTCACATGGGCTAATAACCAATTCAAGCAATTCATTTTGCATCACCCGAGCAACACACATATCACACACAAATCATGTGAATAGTAAAACCCTAGGTCTTGACACTGTTCATGACCACACTAGGGATTTTCTTCACTCAAATTAAATATTCGAGATCAAAACACGCTATCCAGTTTTAACAAATCTCCATCCATTAAAATATCTCTTAACCAAAGAATAAATCAAGTAGGAGAAGACTCCTACCTCTTGGAGTTGTCAAAACTCCACAAAATCGGTGTCCACGCGTAGCCCTTGTAGCGTAGATCAACTTTGCTTCTTGGCCCGATGAGAACCGACATCCGAAAGTCGGAAATTCTTGTGAGAGAAGCTGGGCTTTAAAACCGCTTTTCCCCCCTCACTACACGTTTCTAACAAACATTGGAGAAGAAGATGTCTCTTTATTATTTTCTTTTCAATTAATTCCATCATTGTCCCTTTAATTTGACTTTTAAGGGCTCTTTGACACTTGGCTTAATCTAAGCCATTTATCTCTATCCTCTCACTAATCATGCAACATGTGTCACATGGGTACATGTAGTAGGTGACTTTTGTCACATCACATGTCTTTCACAAGCTGTCATACGACACTCACACTCAGTGCCTTGAAAGACATGAAATTTCGACTGTCTCGAAATTCGACGAAATTAGACGTGGTTGCTAGATTTCGTTAGACAATTCCAACGGTGGAGTCCGTTTCATCATCCGAGATCTAGAAAATTCCAAATTTTGACCGAAATTACCATTTTACCATTTTTCAGAAAATTAGAATTTTCTCGGGTTTTACATCCTAACCCTATGAAAGAACCTCTTTCAAGAAAAATAAACTTCAACTAGCACTTTCCTTATTAAGAAACTCTATAGAAAAACATCACCTAGCTCTTTTTCTAGTTTTAGGAAACTCTCTCTTAATTAAACATGTGAAAAAGAGGATGTCCCACCAACTCTCTCTTAAACATATAAGGTCTGCAAGAACCTCCGTGCTCATTCTCCTCTTCTGACACAGCAGATACCCCATATACTCTGTCACCCCGAGAGGATAAGTCCTTGAAGGTTTTGGGTTTGACACCTTATGATGCATCAGATGGAGAGTTATGCCTCACTTCAAGTTGTTCATGCACATGTGTATAGCTTCTCGCGCGGAGATGCTTTTTGAACAGTGCAAGCTAAGGTTGCACCATCTTGTGATGAAGTCAATGACTACCTCGGAATTCTGCTGAGTTGTTTGAGTCAACTCAGTGATGTCGTCGCTCTTTTGAGTGCGTTTTGCCTTTTTGAATTGCAACCAAATAAATAAAGTGTTGCAAGAAGACAATGAAAAACACCATGTCGTAACAAGCTAATGACAAACCAAAAAGTGCAATAAGAAAACAACAACAACACAAAAAAAAAAAAAAAAGATAAGACTTAAATCTTTGTGGAAGAACCACTTTATTGAGCACTAAAATGAAAGAAAGAGATGCAAGAGTGGTTTCATGTCAAGATTAATGACAAAAAAATCACCCCTCCTTGCTTGAAGAAAATGGGTTAGAAGGAAACAAGATGTGAGAAAATGAAGGGAGGGGTGGCTAACATATTAAAATATATTTAACAAATTTTTAATTAAATTTCAAGATACTTGATTTTTATAATGAATTATAACTCTACTTTTTCTAAAAGAGTACAACTCTTACATTTCTTTATCTACTCATTTCCTTTGTTAGATAACTCTTTTATGTTGGTGGGTGTTAGAGTAAGGTCCTATAAAAGTGGTGTCTTTTAAAATGCCTCAAACTTTCTCGTATAGAATGATTGAAAACAAAATTCCATATATAAAAATCTTTTTTTTAAATATTTGAGAACATTACAGATAAAGTGAGAATGCATAAATTCTAAAATATAGAAAGATTATTTTTAACAAAAAACAGAAAATATAAAAATAAATTAAACATATTAAAATTATATATATATTAAAAATTAACATAGAATCATGCATTTTTTAAAATCATTGTCAAAACTACTTTTTAAATAAATATGGAACTAGCCAATGAGGCTTAGCTCAGTGGTTAAAGGATTAGGCGGGACATAGGAAAAGCATCTAAGTTTCCTTGAGAACAAAATATTACAACGCTATAATGCAAAGTGTATAGATGTCAAAAAAAAACATAGAACTATTTTTAAGAAATTATTAAGAAAAACTATTCTTAAAAAGTTTTTTTTCCAAAACATTTTTTAATAAGCCATGATTTACCAGTTTTAATATTTCAATTTTATCATTTTCTCAAATAAAATATTTCAACCTAATTTTTCAAGTTTCTCCATTGAATATTTGTGCTTATTTAAACCCTGAAAAGAAACTCAATTGGTGTAGTCTTGGGATCTCTCTCAATTGATCATTAGTTCAAATTCATCTTGAATCACCGGAAGATTAATTAATTCATCCAAGGAAAACTAGCCTAGACGAATAAGTAAAAGCATTTCTTCATAAGCTTGAAAAGAAAAATGTCGGAACAAGATGACACAAAACCAAACAATGTAATAAGATGAAGAAATCATGAAAAACAAAATAAAAACATAGGTACATGTGGAATAACCACTTTAAAAAAAATTGATAGAAAGAGGCCAATAAGAACTAGCTCAACTGGTTAAGAGCTTAGGCTAACAAAGGGAGGGGAGGAGTCCAAGGTTTGAGTCACAGTGAGAACAAATTTCTGAGGACATAAGAGAATACTATGATAATAATCACCCATTTTTGCTTAAGGAATATGAGTAGTTAAAAGAGAAAGTTGAGAGAAAAGGTGGCTACAAAATTTTTTCAATCCCGAAATACCCTTTGACGATACAAATACATAAGTCGCTTTAGATACACACTGAAGAATGAAAACTTTTTTCTTAAGCTCAATAAAAATTTTTATTTCTATTAATTACTTAATTTACACTTTTTCTTAAGACTTCATAAAAGTTAAAAAAAGTCTTAATACATTATGCATTATACTATGTCAAAGTTCTTCTTTGTATTTAATAAAAAAAAAATTACAATATCAACATTATTTAGAAAAAACCTAATTTTCTCAAAAAACAACTATACCATTAAAAATTTGTTAAACCCCACAAACTTCGACTATTTCATTTAGATGCTGAATTCAAGTATTGCAAGTCAATTCTCTGGCGGTTGAATAGATTATCTAGAATGAATTTGATTAATAGTAAATCCAAGTTTTACAAGTCTCTTTTTCCTTCCACAAACTTTTCTTCCATTAGTAATCTACTTTCTGCAGAAGTCAACATTCAAAAATTTGTGATCTACTTCTTCAAAATCTTAAGAGTTAAAAAATAAAGCATTTCAAACCTACTTACAGTAAACAGAGAATAGTGGAGGAAAATTCATGCATTTGGCCAAAAAGAAAAACATATCACTATTCTGACTGCTGCAAAACAAAAATGATCACTATTTTGTTGATGAGGGCTCCATGTTCCTCATATTTCTTTTTTTTTATAAGTAAAAATGCATGTATATATTAAAAAGAGAGATGTCAAAAACTAGCACCATAAGCATATATGAAGCATACAATTAAAAAAACAAAAACAAGATCTATAAAAACCTAAAATAAAAGCATTTGAACCCCACAACCCGATCTTAACCAATCAACAAATTCTACAACAGACAAAATGATCACTATTTTGTTGACGTGGGCTCCATGTTCCTCATGTTAACCCTTTTTTTTTTTTTTCTTGTAAGTAAAGATGCATGTAAATATTGATTAAAGAGAGATTTCAAAAACTAGCGCCCTTCAAGAAGAACTAGGTTGAATTTTCATGAGAACATAATAATGCAAAGTTATAGCTGTTAGATTTCCTTTTAGTGGGCTGACAAGTGTTAAATTTTAATAATGTGATTGCATTGCCTATTCAAGTAACTCAAATAAAGAGCGATCTATTCCTACTGAATTAGGCTAATAAAGAATACTATATAATTATTTCTCATTAATTATGTAAATATGGAATTACGCGTGGTTTCTGCTTTGCCCTTAATGTTGTTTTGATGGGACACAACATTAAGGGGCAATTAAGCAATTTGAGCGGGGTCCCCGGTTTAAAACCCACAACACGTTATCTGTGTACCATCGAGAGAACGATTGGTCATTAGGTTTTACAATCCAAAGACAAACCCTGGGGCCTCCATACTCGAGTGAGAGCTTCAAGCACGATTGTTCAATTGCAATTGATCTGTATGTCTTCTACAAATATCGCTTATTTGATCTTGATTAGTATGCATGATTTGTATTATGGTTTTATTTTGTATTTGGTGTAATGTAAGAATAAAATCACATTATGTGTTTATTCTCGTGTATTCACCAACAAGTGGTATCGTGAACGTATATCATTGCTTAGGTTTACAACTAAGACAAACCCTAGCCTCCATACTCGAGCGGTAGCTTTCTGGCATCGCATTGCCTAATTGCAATGGATCTCGTATGTCTTCTACAATATTGGCTTATTTGATCTTTGATTAGTATGCATGATTCTAGGGTTATGTGGTTTTATTCTGTATTTGGTGTAACAGTAATAAAATCACATTATGTGTTTATTCTTGTGTATTTGATCTAACAAGTGGTATCTGATGACGTCGTGATGACGTCAGCGCCACGTCAGCGAAAAAAAAAAATTTTTTTTTTTTTTGAGGTTTATTCTCATCTAAGGTATTTTGCTGATGTGATGAAGTATGATATGTTTATTTATTTTAGAATTAATTTTTTAAATTAATATGTTACCAAAGTAACCTCTGTTAATTTAATTAAATTAATTTTATAATAAATGAACTTTCTATATCTATGCTAAAGTAGTCAGCCCAAAGGATGATTATTTTATGCCAGATGTAGGGTAATAATAGTCTAAATGTGAGACAAATAAAGTTTTAATACGTAAACATTATGTCGGTCCAAAGAAAGGCATAATGTTTGGTCACATATAATATTGTCTACATTTCTATGCTATAATCGAGAGTACCTGCTTAAATTGTTTTTACGTCCAAAGACTAAAATACAATGTTGTGCTTGGTATCTTATTAAGGGGCCCATGTGTATATATTTTGTGCTTTAATATATACGTGTGTAGTATTAATGTATATTTTGTGTTTATTTTCGCATCTACTATGTCCGCTATTTCCTAATATCGTAGTATCTCTAAGCTAATACCAAATTTTAAGAATTGGAAGGAACATGTGATGACTAGATAGTGCTTAGACTGATCATGTATTTAGGTTAGACCGTCCTGCAGCTCTGACCAACGAGAGTACTCCTGATCAAAAGTCTGCATATGAGAAATGGGAAAGGTCTAACCGTGTGAGTCTAGGCATGATGAAGCTCACAATACCAGAATCAATAAAGGGTTCCATATCAGAAGAAAATGATGCCAAGGCTTTCCTTAAAGAAGTCTCTGATCGTTATGCCATTAATGAGAAAGTTGAGACTAGTACCATTCTATCAAAAATAACTACTATGAGGCATAATGGTAAGGGAAGCATAAGGGAGTACATTCTGGAGATGAGCAACCTCATTAAGGCTTAAGGCACTAAAGTTAGAAATGCCTCGAAGGCATAGTCCCGCACTGGCCTTGAACTCTCTTCCCATACAAGATGACACACCTCTAAGGAGTTATAACACTCAAAAGGAAAAGTGGTATGTACATGAACCACTTGCATGCTGTGTTCAGGGAAGAGGGAGAGGTTGAAAAGAGGGAAAACAGAAAGTGCTCATCCGCATCCACTTTCCGATCCGGAAATAAGAAGAGAAAGAGGACCACTAAAGGAAAAGAACCTGCGGTCGCTGGAGCATCTGGGCATCAGGAACAAAAGAAACGGGATTCAGTTATCTTCTGTTTCTTTTGCAAGAAGAATGGCCACTTAAAGAAAGATTGCTCCAAGTATGCCAACTGGCGTGCAAAGAAAGGCATGTCTTACAACATTGTTAGTTCTAAAGTTAATTTGGCTTTGGTACCGAGTGACACTTGGTGGATAGATACAAGAGCCACTACTCACATAAGTGTCACTATGCATGCTTGCCACTCGAGCCGACTACCAATTGATGGTGAAAGATACATCTATACGGGAAATGGCAAGAAAGCTCAAGTACAAGCTATTGGGACATTTCAGCTTATGTTAGACTCTGGTTTTATTTTAATTTTGGAAAACACATTTATTGTACTGTCATTTAGATGGAATTTGATTTCTCTCGCTTTCATGTTTTAATAAATTCGTTATCTTGTGCATTCGAAATGAAACATTTAGTCTTTTCCAAAATTCCTAAAGTTATCGAACCGGTAGTCTAATCGATAAGCTATATAAATTAAATATGCAAAGTCCCAATACAAATTTAATAATGAGTGCAACCATTATTGGATCAAAGCGCAAATTAAATAATGAGAAATCCTCGATGTTATGGCATAAGCGTATGGGACATATTTCCAAACAACGAATTGAAAGGCTAATAACTCAAGGAATTCGATTCCCTGACATGTCGTGATTACATATGTGTAGATTGCATTAAAGGAAAATGACTAACAAAAAGAAAGATTGTGCAACCTGTAGTAACGCCTTATGGTTGATATTATTAATGATATATGTGACCCATCTCCATATGTTTCTGGAATGGGCACACATACTTTCATCACATTTATGTACTCATTACTCACGATATGGTTATTTGTACCTAATACATGAAAAGGCACAAGCCCTAGAAATGTTCAAAATTTTCAAAGCCGAGGCTGAAAATCGGCCTAGGCAAGAAAATTGTGCCGCCAACCAATCGTGAGGGAATATTACGGCAGATATGAAGGATCAGGTGAACAACGACTGGCCTTTTGTCAAATACCTTCGAATGCGATTATACCCTAATACACCATGCCCGAACTCCGAAGTCAAAATGGTGTAGTCAGAGACGCAATAAAACCTCTTAAAGACATGGTGTAAGAAGTATGATTAGTCATTCTTCTACCTAATCTATTATGGGTGAAGCATTAAAGACCGCAGGTTATATACTAATGTAGTTCCAATAAAGCAGCTTAACAAAACCCCATATGAGTTATGGATCGTAAGAAGCCTAGTATTGCATATCCAAGACGTTCGTCATCTGAATAAGCAAGGCCTTAGGCCTAATGAAAGAAAATCGACTCAAGGATCATACGTTATTTTGTGGGATCACCCCGATCTAAAGGGTATAAGTTTTATGACCCTTCCGGGTGTCCTTGAGACTCGTGATAAGTTTATTGAGGATAGTGGGAGCACTACAAGTTAAGGAGGTCATTTTTGAGGAGGAGCGTAAATGCTCCAACCATAACTACTATCGAAGCTACAGAACCAGGTACTCCATTCCTTGGCTATCATGCCAAGTGTCAGGGTAAATGACATTCTCGTAACTAATACAATTGGAGTTCCACCCACAGGATTTGAGGAACCACATCAAATAGTGGAAGAATCCTCACGCCTCAACTGGCGTGCCATATATGCCCACTAGAGAAAGGAGAAAGGCAATTTCAGATGACTATGTAGTCTTCGTAGTGAGTTTGACATGTGATCGGGAGACGATCCATTCGCCAATCATGGCGCCACAAAAGCGCAAGCAGCGCGCTGCCAAACAAAGGCACTACATCTTAAAAGTGATCGCAATATGCAAGAGGAAATGAAGTCCATGAAAGATAATGGCGTTGATCTCGCCGACTGCTCAAAGTGTGGTGCAAAACCATCAAGGTAAATGGATATTCAAAACCAAACGGATTCAAAAGGCAATGTCGAGAGATATGGCGCAGACCGCCTACCGCCAAGGGCTTCTGCACTCCAAAAGGAAGGCATTATAAGGAGACCTTTTCACGGGCCAATTTAAAGACTCATTCCGTAATTATAATGGCACTTTGTGCTCATTGTGATCTGTAGTTTAATTGTGTGCTGAGAATGTTAAGACATTTTCTCAACGAGACATCGATGAAACTATATACATGGTGCAACTGGGAGAACTTTGAGTTAGGGAAACCCAAAGCACTTAGTGTGTATGTAGACTAAGAAGTCCATTTATGGTTTAAAGGTGCATCCCGTCAATGGTACCGAAATTTGATAAGGTGATTTCTTCTGCATGGTTTCATGAGAACATCAAGGATCGCAGCATATATCTTAAGTTTGCTGGGAGCAAGTTTGTTATATCGTTTCATGGATGACATTCTCGTTTAGCAAGCAATGGATGTAGGTCTATCAGATGACACCAAAAGGTTCTATCCGGGGCCATTTCAAATGAAAGACCTCGTGATGCATCATATGTTTTGCATACAACCATGTGGATCGTTCAAGATGTATACTATTTATCACAAAAGGCCTATATCAATAAGGTGTCAAAGGTTTAATAAGAGTGTGGGGATCAGGCACCGTGTGATACACCTGTGGCAAAGGTGATAAATTCACCAGTCAATGCCCCAAAATCGAACTCGAGAGAAAAGAAATGGAGAACTACCTATTCATCTCGCAATGTGGAGTCTTATGTATGCACAAGTGTGTACACGTCCTATTACGCATATCAGGAATGTTAGGCAGATATCTCGAATCCCGGTATGGATCACTAGAAAGCAAATAAATGAGTGATGGTATTCTGTAAGACAAAGGACGTGATGTTGCTCATTATCACATCCAATCATCCGGAGGTTGGTCGGGTACTCCTGATGCACTCGCAGGATGTCAAGATAGCTGGTGAAATCGACCTCAGTTACATCTTCATGTCATGTGAGGGGTTATTTCATGGAAAGTGTCAAACAGACACTAGTAGCCTCTTCAACCATGAAATAATTTATAGCCTACTTCGGTGCATCTAATCAAGGAATAAGGGTCGCTAAACTTTATCACGGACTCGTATATCGGGCACAACAAGCCACTAGATTAATTGTAGATAATAAGTCGTAGAGTTATATTCTCTAAAAACAACCTGAGTTCATCAAAATCAAAGCATTATCGACATTAAGTTTCGTTAAAGAAAGAGTTCAGAGTGGTAAAAGTGTCAATTGGAGCATATTAGTACGAACCCATGATTGCGCACCCACTCACCACAAAGGCTTGCCACCTACGTTTCATGACATGTTGCTCAGATGGGTGTACTTAGTCTGAATGATAGGAAGATAGTGGGAGTTCATTTGCTTTTATGTGTAATTATGTGATCGACACGCTATAGTTATTTACTTTATATGTAATGCATGCTATGATTATTTAATGCATTTATGTTATGCTTTCCGACTATCATGCGATGTCATGATTTTCTACCGCCTGCTTAGCATGTGGTATTTGAAATTATGATACTAGACCTATTCGAAATACAAAGAGGACTCCGAGATAGCATACTATAGATCACATTTTATGTAATCTGCCACACTCTCATTTATCCATGTCGTTGAACAGTTCGTTTGGCGTGATAGGTCCAGTCATGCCATACTTTTCAACAAATAATAAAGGCCGCTTTGATCCCATTCTAGTACAATTAATGGACCAAGATTATTTAAAGTATTTGATCGACAATGTATTTGCGCCAAGAACTTTAGTAATTAATCATGTACATATAAATGGCAACACTTGTACTCAAGTGAGATTGTTGGGATTTCTTTAGCGGGTCGACAGTTGTTAAATCACGGGCACGAACAGGTCGCTCTTCGTCCAAGAACCCAACAAAGTTAGTGATTCCCGCTGAATTGGGTGGTTCACATAAATAATATAATTATTTCATTAATTATAAAAACATAATTAATGTAGGAGCCATTACCTAATGTCGCTTTGACAGTCAATAACATTAAGGCAATTATAATTTGTTTCTGGGTCCCCCGAAGCCTAAAACCCACAAAGACGTTATCCATGTACTCTCGAGAGAGAACGACATCGCTAGGTTTTACAATCTGTAAGACAACCCACTCTCTCCATACTGGAGTTTCAGAGCTTCCTCGTTACCGCATTGTCTAATCAAGAACGATTCAGATTGCCTTCTACAATATTGGCTTATTCGACTGGACAAGATGCATTTATTTTGGTAGTAAGTACATGTATTTTTATTCAGATCTACAGAACAAAGAATAAAATCACATTATGTGTTTATTCTTGTGTATTTGATCTAACAATAGCATCAAGTGAATAGATGCCGAAAGAAAAAAAAAAGACTAGTGCCCTAAGCATATAGGAAGTATACAAATTTAATAAAAAAATAAAAAAATAAAAAAATAAAAAATAAAAATAAAACAATATCTATAAAAATCTGAAATAAAAGCATTTGAACTCGTCAGCCCTACCCTAGCCGATCCACAAAATCTACAACCGAGGGGACGAGTCTCACACGTAAAAACCATGGAAGATGAGGGAGAAAGGGAGCAATTTTGATCCTCTGGTAACCGGATGGTGTAGGAGGTAAATAAATACCTGAATTTAGGTAAAAAGAAAAATCTTCTGTCATTATCTCTTATACCATTAAATTTATTGTCCCTCCTCATCTTTCTATACAGACACCATACAAGATAGGGAGTATCGATCCTGTGCTTCGTCAAGAACAGAAAATGGACTACACAACTTTTTTGCTTTTGCTTTCCTTTGTATGGACATCCATTCATCTCCTCAAACTCAGTCCGATTCGCCGGAAACCTGGCACATCCAGCCTCCCTCCCGGCCCCCGACCTTATCCGATCATCGGCAATATCCTCCATCTCGGGGATAAACCCCATCAATCTCTCGCAAATCTCTCTAAAACTTACGGCCCTGTAATGTCATCGCTGAAGTAGCCAACCATAGTCATTTCCTCTCCAGAAACTCGCAGTAAAGAAGTCTTAAACAGATACGATCGCTCCATCTTCAGTGGCGAAAGATTCGAAAATAATCTCTACGCAGTTGTTTTCAGTAGCAGCAACTGATGCGTTACCCAAACCCGCGAGAAAACTGAGAACTACTTCTGACCATGTCGGAGAATGTTGCCGTAGGGGTTGCGCCATGGATATTGGCGGCGCAGCCTTTACAGCGAACCTTAATTTTTTATCAAACACTATTTTCTCCGTTAATTTGGCTCATGGTCATGATTCCGATTTTTCACAAGAGTTTAAGAATGTAGTGTGCGGTGATGGAACGAATTGGGAGGCCCAACCTTGCAAATTATTTCAATCCTTATAGATTGATTGATCCACAAGGTATTCGGGGGAAAATGAATGTTTATTTTGATAAATTGTTTGATATTTTTGATGGTATAATCAGTGAAAGGCTGCAATATTCAAAAGCTTCATCGACGCTATGATGTACTGATGCCCTCCTCCATCTCACAAAGGAAAATGACTGTGAGTGGAACTGCAATGACATAAAACATTTGCTTCTGGTGGGTACCACATCTTCACTCACTTTGTTTGTTAAATTTTATAAATTTGCTTCTGGTGGGTAACACATCTTCACTCACTTTGTTTGCTAAATTTTATAAAGTACCCTTCAAATGACTATGGAAATGGAATTATTGAACCCATGTCATCATAGGTATACCAAATCTAAGCACGTCCATACAACTGGGCTATGCCCCGCACCCTAAACAGATTCCCCTAAAATTCATAGTACTAAACTTTTGGGGTCCAGTCCAACAAAATTGTCATCCAATTCTAACAGCTTTCATGTAGAAAACATTATTAAGTGCAAATTGCAAAATATGATTAACGAAATCTTAATTCTAACACTTTCACATGATCAGGATCTCTTTGTTGCTGGAACTGATACCACTTCAATCACAGTAGAGTGGGCAATGGCAGAGTTACTGCACCACCCGGAAACAATCGAAAAAGCTCAAAGAGAGATCCGGGAAGTCATTGGGAAAGGTGGGATAGGTTCAAGAATCAGACACTTCAAAGCTTTCCTTATTTACAATCCGTAGTCAAAGAAACCTGATTGCACCCAGCAGGCCCACCGCTAGTTCCCATGTTGAGACTGATGTGGAACTATGCGTGGATTCACAGTTCCAAAAAGAAACTCACAAGTACTAGTTAATGCACAATTGGTCGAGATCCGCTAATTTGCCGAACCCAGATGAATTCATGCCCGAGAGGTTTTTAGGGCGTGAGATTGATGTGAAAGGCCGAGACTTTGAGTTTATCTTTGGTGCTGAAGAAGAATATGTCCAGGAATGTCATTAGCTCATAGGATGGTGCATCTGATGTTGGCCTCTCTTCTTCATTCCCATGGTTGGAAGCTTGAAGATGGGGTGAGACTAGAAAATTTGGACATGAGTGAGAAGTTTGGGCTTACATTGCAGAAGGCACAACCCCTATCGGCTATTCCCATCAAGCTCTAATTGTATTTTTATGGTTCCAGCATGGGATAATTTTAATCTTAATGTATTTATAGCATTCAATAAACTCTCTCTAGTCACTCGACTTCCTTAAGTATGAGGCGATTATTGGGCTATTTCATACGAAATCCCTCAACACCTTTTTTCTATAAATTTATTTCTTAAAATTGCTATTCCACATGACATTGTAGTTTCATTGCTTTTCATACTCGTCAGTTTGTTGGAGCATTAGGTTTTACGCTGGCTCGTCATAATGCTTATTCACAGATGCGCACTCGAATGAGAAAGATATTCGACAAACAGCATAACAAATCAATTACTAAGTATCGATATATATATATATATATATATTCATATCGAATCAAAAGTTACTTCAATTACCAAATTCCATGTTCAGAGTAGTAGAACAAAATTCTAAATCCTCAAATATCAACTTAAAAATAAACTAATACGTCAATACAAATATACTTATCCAATTAACTTCAATCTTAAATAATCCAACATAAATTAATTAACATCTAAACAATATTCAAAAGAAGTTTAAACAAATATTCTAAAATAAACCGACTTCTTGTCCTAACCATCACTCCTCGCCTGAACTAAGGGTACCTGAAAAATTAAATAATATAGGGTGAGCTTAAGCCCAATAAGGTACATTAATATAGTTTCATGAATCAAAAGTTTCCATTATACTTCCATTAGATTATTTAGGGAATAACTATTTTTTTTTATTGGAGTTCAAACATTCTAATACAAAAAAAAAAAAAAACATTTCATATCAAGTCCAAATCAAATACATTTCAATTATTTGTCTTTGGTTATCAAATAACAAATGATGCCTGATGGATAGATTTTTGATAAATGGGCTGCTAACCAATTGTCTTTAAGTGACAGAACCAAACACTAATACTAAAGACTAAGAATATCTAACCAAACACCAAGAGTGCAAAGATTCAACACTACATTCCTCATACGTAAAACGTGAACAGAATCCATTATGGTCTCATTAATGCTTACAACAAACCAGCCAAATATATATATATTTTTTCATCAATTCAATTTATCAAACAGAGTACCTCTAAAATTTTCTCTTTTACTAGCAAATAAATGACAACATATTTTTCATGCAAACATACATTTAATCCATGTATAGAAATATAAACAACATTTTACATCTAAATAACATATAAACAAATGCTTTCTTTTACAAAATTCACACTTCCTTTACCTCACTCAGTCCTCAAAAATCCTAAAGAAATTCAATTCAAGAATCTTTTCACTGAACATAATATAAAAAGCCACAAATAATTATTGTTATAATTCAAAAGTCATAGATTTGAGAGCCCTAAAAAATATTTTATAGATACCAAATTAAACTTAATTTTATTTATTTATTTATTTTCTTTTAGGGACATTATATAATTTAATTCAATTACTATTCAATATTTCACTAATTAAATACTACTCTATTTGTTTCCATCTTTCACCCTTTTTTTTTTTTTTACTTGAAGTGCTCATGCGTCCTCACGCATAGTGCACATCTTTTTTTCTTTTTTTTTTTTAAACAATCATGCCCGAAACGTGAAACACCTCCCTCATAACTAATAAAATTCTCACCTTCCATCAAGAAGCTTGCATTCCACACGAATGATTTCTGTTGTTTATTTGTTAATTATTTATTATTTTTAATATTTATTTATTTTAATTTCACTAAAATTTAAGTATTTTCCAATTTCTAAAGTTTTTCACAATTTCTAACAATAAATCAACCCAATTTCTTAAATTTCCAATATTTTAAATCCTAAAATTTTATCAAACTAACCCTAATTTAATAAAAAATTTCCAAAAATATCTACAGTCAACAATAATTAACTAACAAACATAAAGCATTAAATTTAAGTTAGGTTTTTACCATGAAAAATATGAACTTCAAATTCTAGATCTCCAAACCTTCAGGTTCCAATTGTCTAATTTTGATTAGTAGGGTTTTCAGAATGGGGAAAATAAGAAGAGAAACCCTATTTATACTTAGGTTTTAGATTGTAAAGACTCGTTGCTCCTTAATTAAATTTAATTAACAAATAAATTAATTCTATAATTTACCATTTTACTCCTTAATGAAATTCTTGTGTGTGCAGCTACATCCTCCCCTTAAAAAGTTTATTAAATCTTGACATACCGGTCTTGAAAAAGAAGTGGATGTTTTTACCTCATCTCCTCCTCCAATTCCCAAGTAGCTTCTCGAATACTATGATTGTTCCATTAGACTTTTACCAACCTGACAACAACACGACGTAGTACCTTATCCATCACGTCCACAATCTGAATGGGTACTTCTTCATAAGTCAAGTCCTCATAAATCTAAATAGGCTCTAACTCCACAATATGAGAAAGATCAAAAACACATTTCCTCAATGTCAAAACGTGGAAAACATTATGAATCTTAGACAGGCTTAGGGGCAAGGCCACTTTATATGCCAAAGTGCCTACTCTTTCCAATATTTCAAAGGGGCCAACAAATCGAGGACTAAGTTTTCCCTTTTTCCCAAATCTCATCACATACTTCATCGGCGAAACTTTTCAGAAAACATGATCACCTACCTCAAACTCCAAATCTCGCTTGCAATTATCTACATAATTCTTCTGTTTATTTTGAGTTGCTTTCAATCTTTCTTTAATCAGGCAATTCAGTCAATCGTTACGTTCAGTCCCAAAAGTTTCCCTTCTCTAATATCATCCCAACAAATTGGAGATAAAAAATTCCTACCATATAACCCTCAAAGGGTGCCATTCTAATGCTAGCTTGAAGGCTATTATTATAGGCAAACTCTACTAAAGTTAAATGATCATCCCAATTGCCTTTTAGGTCTAAAGTGCAAGCTCTCAACAAAGCTTCCAAAACTTGAATTACCCTTTCTGATTGACCATCAATCGGAGGATGGAAAGCAGTACTGAAACTCAACTTAGTACCTAGAGCCTTCTGTAGACTATATATACCAAAATCTAGAAGTGAAACGAGGATCTCTTTCAAGCACTATAGAAACGGGAACCCCATGCATTCTCACAATCTCCTTAACATATAAAGAAGCCAAACAGTCCATAGAGAAGTTGACTTTCATTGGTAAGAAGTGAGCAGATTTTGTTAATTGATCCACAATCACCCAAATATCATTATTACGCCTCCTCCAAAGTTTTTGTAAAAATCCGATAGTAATATGCCCTTACCCACTCAGAATGTAAAGTGGTCAGAAAGACCCCACCGATTCCTTTGATGCTCGGCTTTCACTTGTTGACACACCAAACATTGAGCCACAAATTGTGCCGCATCTCTCTTCATACCTGTCCATCAATAATTTTGTCTCAAATCCTTGTACATTTTTGTCCCTCCTGGATGGATGGTAAGCCTAGAACAATGAGCTTCCTCCAAAAGTTCCCTCCTGTTCCATCATTTCGGGACACAAAGTCTAGTCCCAAACCTCAAGACCCCATCATCTAATAAAACAAAGTCAGGCTTACAACCTCTTTTAACTTCTTCTATAAGTTGCACCAATTGCAAATCATTCTTTTATAGAGCCTTTATTCTCCCAACTAAGTCTAGTTATACTCCGAAACTTGCCACAAGTGCTCCTAAGTCAAGAACTCTAAGATGGACTTGTAAACTCCTCAAATCCTCTATAAATTATCTTCAACAACCTTTAATAGCTGCTGAAGAACCAACTGATTTTTTGCTCAAAGCATCGCCATCATTCACCTTTCCCCGATGATAACAAAAATACAACCATAGTCCTGGCAGCTCTATTCACCTCCTCCGTTCATGTTCACCCTTGGAAAATAAATGTTTCAACCTTATGATCGATGAATATTTCACAAGTTTCAACAAAAGGAAATGTCTCCAAATCTTGCGTAAAAATCACCGCAGCCTAACTCAAATCATGAATGGGGTATTTTTACCATATACTTAAACGCCAGCGCAGGTCAACTCTTCCATGCTACAAAGTAGCATGTCCTGGTCCCAACAGAGATCGCTATACACCACAAATCCTCATAAACCTGAAGGGATAGTCAAAATGGGGGTTGTCATTAATATGTTCTTTAACTCCTGAAAGCTATGTTCACACTCATCAAACCATTCAAACTTAGCCCCTTTTTGTGCCAACTTAGTCAAAGGTAAGGCAATCTTAGAGAACCCCTCCACAAATCACCTATAATAACCAGCAAGTCCCAAGAAACTTCGAATTTCAGTCACAATACTAGGTCTTCTCCAATTTTCTATAGTATATACCTTTCTAGGGTCAACAGAGATGTCATCCTTAGTCACCACATGCCCAAGGAAAGATATTCTATCTAACCAAGACTCACATTTCTTCAATTTGTCATACAATTGCTTGTCTCTTAGGGTCTACAATACAAAACTCAAATGACACTCATGCTCATCCCTAGTCCTTGAGTACACCAAAATGTCATCAATAAAAACCACCACAAATTGATCTAGATAGGGCTTGAATACCCTATTCATTAAGTCCATGAAAGCAACCGGTGCATTAGTCAAACCAAAAGGCATAACCAAAAACTCATAATGCCCATATCTAGCTCGACAAGAAATCTTGGGTACATCTTCCCATCTAACCCCTAACTGATGACAACCAAACCGAAGATCAATCTTAGAGAACACACATGCACCTTGAAGCTGATCAAACAAATCATCAATCAAAGGAAGGGGATACTTGTTCCTCACCGTCACCTTATTCAACTCTCTATAATCAATGCAGAGTCTCATAGATCCATCCTTCTTCTTTACAAATAAGACAGGAGCTCCCCAAGGTGAAACACTAAGCTTAATAAAGCCCTTATCTAACAGCTCCTGAAGTTGAATCTTCAACTCCTTAAGCTCCAAAGGTGCTATCCTGTAAGGGGCCTTAGAGATAGGAGTTGTCCCTGGTGCCAAATCTACGGTGAACTCCACCTCCCTTTCTCGTATGTCAAGTAAATCCTCTGGAAAGACATTAGGATAGTCCCTTACAATGGGTATGTCTTCCAACTTTAAATCATATTCCTCATTCTCAACATAAGCCAAAAAGCCTTAACAACCTTTCTTGAGCAAAGAACTAGCTTGCAAGGCTGAGATCATACACAGTGGTCTGTCCACGTGCTTCCACTCAAAACTAAACTCATGTTGACTAGGAATGCTAAAAGGCACCCATTTCCCAAAACAATCAACTAGTGCAAGGTAAGGAAGCAACCGGGCCCATCCTAAAATTACATCAAAACCCGGGTTGAAGGTCAAGAAGTACTAGGTCAACTGGCATTTACCTAGAACCAATCATTACAAGGTTACCTTTAAGAATTTTAATTAGTCACTAAAAATTCCCAATAGAGTAGCAACAATCAAATCAAAGTCCATATTAGCAATAGGCATACCCAACAAAGCAGCAAAAGAAACGAAAACAAAAGAGTGTGTTGAGCTTGGATCCATCAAAGCACTAGCACATAAAGTGTGGATTCGAATAGTATCTATCACCACATTAGAAGTAGCTTGAGCATCTCGATTAGTCATAGAAAATACTCGTCTTTGGGCCTTGGGCTTTTGCTTATTATCTTTGTTCTCCTCCTTAGGCTTCCTAGTAATAAACCCCTTATTATCTGGACAATCCCGAATCAAGTGTCCTTGCTTCCCATAACCAAAGCAAGCTCCATTCTCTCTATAACATGGCCTCCCTCCATGCTTTTCACCACAAGTAGAACAAACCACATCTGAATTTTGTTGTCTTGTTTTCCCCTTATTCTAATTTCTAGAAGAAGTAGACTTCTTTTATGATTGGTTTCCCTGAGCACCATCACCCCTATTCCTTTTCCTTTGTTGTTCCCTATATTGATGCAAATGGCTATCTTTTCTCTCGCACAAGCAGCCCTATCCACAACCTTCCAATAAACACCAAGATTTTAATAGATAATTGTTTTTCAAGTGTGGCTTCAACTATCTCTTAAACTTGAATGCTTTTTCCTCCTCTGTAGATATCAACTGTGGAGCAAAACGTGACAACTCTATAAATTTGGCCTCATATTAGGCCACTATCATCTTCTCGTCTGCATTTAACAAATCCTCCACCTTTTGTCATCTAACACCTGCCAAGGGAAGTACTTCAGAGAACGCCTTCAACCGTTTTCCCAAGTTATGTGCCCCGATCCCAGTGCCTCTTAGCCATACACCACCAATGATCCGCTTTATCCAACATACAAGCTGCATAAGAGGCCTGCTCCTGTGGCACCTATGACCAAAGAATTTCTCTATCTTAAGAATCCATGCCTTTGCCTCCATTGGATCTGACGTGCCCAAAAAATAAGGAGGACCCAACCTCTTAAAGTGGTCAAAGGAGCTACCCATAGAAGATGAGGATTGTCCATTACCATTATTCTCAAATGCTCTTGAGAACCAAGTTGTCTTTTCTTCCTTTTGATTGACTTACTTGTTGACAATTGTTGATTGAATGTTGATATATGAACTCTAATATATTAACATTGAGAGCGCTAAATCAAGCTTGAAGTTATATGATTTTGATAACCTGCTCATGATACGATAAATTATCCAAACACATGGCTGGGATATACATGGAATTGACATGCAATGGCATAATGCATTGCATATGCACTAAGGAATCTCATTCATGGGTGTAAGTGCATGATGCCATCACACACCATCCTTAGTGGTTGATGAGTGGGCTCGAAATGTTGAACAAAGTTCAGTGGAGTTCCGCTGTTCGCAGAATATGAAATAATGCCATCACACACCATCCTTGGAAGTTGATGAGTGGGTGGTAATCGTTAAACCAAGCTCTTGAGAGTTCCATCGTTCAGAGAGCATGAAAAACTTGTGTCTAGGAGTAAATGTGATAGATACCCCCTCAGGTGAAAGACCCAGTATTTTTGGTTATGCTTATGTGTCCAACGGTGAAAGCCCGTGAAAGTGCAGGAAGGTGTGCGAAGCCTGCGATGATACCCCAAAAATTCACCTAGCCACAAAGAGAGTACATGTTTGTTGAATAAATGCGTTAGAACTCAGAGGTGCAAAACATCCAATCGCTTGATTTCTAAAACCTGATTTTGTTTCAAAGTGATCATTGGATGAAATTCATCGGTATGATGTTATCACACATTACTATGTATTGTGTGATATGTGATGACCGATTTTTCATGCATTGAGTAAGTCTCATCTCATTTCACGTGCATGGCATGTAAGATTCCATTAGAGTCAAGATCATTCTATCGAATGTTGATATATGTGAATGTGTCCAAGTGAACATCATGTATTTAGGGTATTATTTCATAGAATCTCTCTAGTGAGCGTGGGTCACCCTTTATGGGACAATATTTCAGTAAGGTATACACTGCTGGACTATCTCATTTTCAAATAGAGGCTCAAGAGATTTAATTCGAGGCTAGTATAGTTCTTTTGTAAAAACTTTGGAAAGAATCACTTTTTCCATATGTCGTGTATGTATTGTTGTGATTTAACTCACAGTAATATGTTTTGAAAATAACATAAAATTTTATTAAATGTGGCTAAACGGATCCTGGTAAATGGGATTGGACAGTTTGGTATCGACACACAATATCCACAGGTAATTCTTACCATCGCTTCATAGCATGGTGTCAAGGCATAAGTATGTGATTACCTAGGACTCGATGAATGGATCCCAAGGATTAAAGGTAGGTACCGAGATATACGCCATTCATGGGTATTTCCAATTAGTTGATTTACGATCAACGAACCCCTGTGCTTTGATGTCACAGCTCAGAATTTCTCTTCCTACCTTGAGCAAGTATGTTCTGTGGGTGTTCCTACAATCTAGCACCCCATGCCACCTGTCCGGAGTTACTAACCCAAATCTCATTACACGTGGGGTAGGTAGAAAGCCAAAGGGGTTGAACATTGGCACTAGTCTACTTTCCTTGTAATTCCGTATAAAAATAAAGCTCTGGTGTTCTTATGAAGATGCAGGAAAATCAGGAAGTTTGGGGGAGCTATGAGATAAAAATATGCAATAAGCTAAGTTTGGGGGGAAGCTTAAGAGGTTCAATGAAAAAGAAGGCAATATGTAAAAGGATGAACAATTAGTGGAGAAAAAATAAAGAAAAGGAAAATGTGTATGTTTTGGGTAAACTAAAGCTTAAATGACCTATTCAACTACCTTTACCTAAGCCATACACTATAAGCTATAAAGACTCCTTTGATCCCAAAGTCAAAGTGATAGCCTACATTTCGTGAGAAAGATATGCCCAACAAGCATATGGAGTCTTACACACTCACCATGTGAGTGAGAGATCCCCATTCCACTCATGCTCATCTAATTTCATCCGAACTGCAATTGATCAAAGAGGGGAAGAATACACACACACACACTTGAGAACTTCGATTTAGATTGTTCAACTTAAGGTCGTCAATCTATTATTTTTGAAAACGGCTATCTCAAAGTTTTCTTTGTGTTATAGGAAGGTTAGATCCTTGAGGCAATTTACCATACACTATCTCAATTTCATGCCCAACATGTTTGTTAGTTTTGAATAAGGAAAATGAGTTGTTTCTTTTCTTCTCGAGGACAAGTGAAAATGTTAAGTTTGTGGTGATAAAAGGGAATCTTATTAGTATTTATAGAGTTTGCATGTATTTTGTAACCTAAATGCTGGGATTCGCACCTATATTCCTAAAGATTACACTAATCCTTCATTCATTAATGTTTCAACATTAGCGAAAAGGCTAAAAGAAAGGGTCAAAGACGAAAGGAGAAGTCAGGCTCAAAGGCATTGCTTCACGGAGGCGAGGAGGTTTTCCTAGGCCAAGGCATTCTTCGCCAAAGGAAGGAAAACAACACACAGTATCGCCACTCAGAGAAGAAAAAACCTTACCCAAGGCAAAGCTTCATTCGGCCAGCGAAGTGAAGAAGCACCCAGATATTTGGCCACCGCCCCTTCACCGCGCGAAAGACTCTTCATTTAGGAGAATAACGCCAGGCTTAAGTAGAAACGTCACATTTTTTGCCCAGTTTTGAGCCCATTTTCCATTCTTTTAAATATATGTATTTGAGACATATTGGGGGTTTCGGTTTTTTAAGAGGGACACCCTCTTAGGGTTTCTCCTTCCTCCTTCTTGAGCCATTTTTGCTCTAGTTTTTGTCTATTTCACTTTGTTTAGAGAGCTATTATCAAGATCTAGCTCACAGGAGCTAAAACCCGTGGTGTAGAGTTTTATAATACTTTCATCTCTCATTTGTTTATCTCTCTAAACTCCCATTTCTTTAATTTTTTCATTATTATATTTATCTTAAATATGATTTTGTTGGATTTCTTAGTTTTAATGAGTAGCTAAATATTCTCTAAGATTGATTACGGAAGTTGATGTTTGGTTTATATATATTTTAGAATGGTTTTGTGAACTCATGCTTGTGTGGATGTTAGTCATAGGTTTCTTAGAATTATTATGGTTTTAATTAATTAATCCATAGCCGAGTTTGGTCTTCTAACCCTGGCCAATAAGGCATCCTTGGTGAAGCTTCGGGATTACGCCCTAAAATCTGTAGTCCCGACTCTCTTAAGGTACAGAATTGTTAATTGAAATACTAAATTAACTCAATCAAAGAAGTTCAGAAATTAAAGAATGCCTAGCACAGATGGGATTTTCATTAGGAGTAGCACCATCTTAGCATGGATTGTATGGACCGAGAGGTGATCGATTCAAGCATAGTCCGAGTAGTCTTATTGTATGGACTTAGAGGTGACCAATAGGGATTCTTTTCGAGGAAAGAACCCGCTCTTAGAAAATTATCACATTAATAGACATGATGGACCAAAGGAGAATAGGAGTCAGGAGAAATGAGGGGAGACATGAAAGTGTAAAACCCCATCTGAGTTCTAGATTATGCACAAGTGTATCGTCACTTTGACCATTAATGAATATATAAACCAATGCATCAATGGAGACAATCAACCCTAGAATATTTCCTCGAAGTTACATCCACAATATCACCTGGGCCCTCTCAGTAGACATCATTATACCCTACTTGTTTTCTTTTATTTTGCTTTCTTAAACCTTTTTCACCCAGCCTTCTTAGTCGTCAAATAAAATGACTTTTAGTAGTTGAGGTACTCTAACTCTAGCTAAAAACCACACCTTCCATGTGGGATCGGTTATCTCGACCTGTTAGTCCACCCAGACATTTGTACGACTAAAAAATATATATATAATCACTATTGAGTTTTTGGTGTTGCTATCGGGGACTTAACAATGAGTCTTTGGTAGCTATGCCAATCACCTAACAACAAGCCACGGTTAAAGAGACCTTATGGATACACCCATCAACCCTACTACTAGTCCCCCATAAGTCGAACCCATGTAGAAAATATGCAAATTTCACAATCCTAAATAATTCATTGCATAAGTCAACGCACGGGCTATTGGTCAAGATCCACAGAACTTGGTCGAACTCCTACCACCCATTCCCGGAGCTTTTAGAGTGTGAAATTTATATGAAAGGCCAAGATTTTGAGTTGATTCCGTTTGGTGTTGGAAGAAGAATATGTATTGGATTGCCATTAGCTCACATGATGGTGCACCTAATGTTGACCTCTCTCTTTCATTCTTGTTCTTGGAAGCTTAAGGATGGTGTGAAACTAAAAGATATGAACATGAATGAGATGTTTGGGATTATATTATAGAAGGCCCAACCTCTACAGGCTATTCCTATCAAAGTTGAATTATATTTGTGGGCTGCATGTATATTGTTAGAGTTAGGTAATGATAGGCTCAAAATGTGCTATATAAAATGTGTGTGCTTATATGCCCAGGTGCATGTGTCGTCTCAAGTAATGAAGTGTGAAAGTAAGAGTATCATCCCACTAGATTAGGTTGGTTACCACTCTAAATTATAGAATAGCCCTAAATTTATTTGATTAATACAAAGGTAAAATTAGAAATGGAAAATAAACTAATCGATGGTAAAATCCTAAATCTTAAGATTCTAACATGAAAGAGAAAATGTAATTACAAGAGTTTGTTTGATCATCTAACAAATCCTATGGTAAAGCCTAATGGCCCTGGGGCGAGTTTCAAACTCATATATTAATGGCGTCTCCACCAAAGTACATACTATTCTTTTCTCAAGTAACACCTACCCTTGGAAAAGCTCTAATGTATATTCACTCTAAACCATCCAACCAAGGACGCACAAGTGTAATTGAAATCCATAAAGCCAAATGTGAACCTTAAAAATATCTCTATTATGGGAGTGAACATGACATTTATCTACGATCTAACCTAATTATTGTTTCTCAACCTCAAATTAGGTCACACAAATCATAAGAATAAGACTTAATCATAATAGTTAGGAATTGAAATTAACATTCAATATATAAGAAAACATCAAAGATTACAAAACTAAAGCACACCATAGTTCATTGTTTAGACTACACTTCAAACCCTAGAAATGATGATTAGTTCATTGATAGAGAAATACAACCAAAGAAAATAGAGAAAACATAAAGAGGGAGAAATAGCCTATACAGAAACATTTGAAATGCTCAATCCCCTTCAAATCTTCCTTTTCTGCTTCTTTCCAAAAGAGAACTTTTCTCTAGGCTGAAAACCAGGAGCTTCTCTCTTGCAGCCAAGAGAAAATCCACCTTGCTCCCACCTCCCCTCTTCAATGCCCCACTTCCCCATTCCATGTTTTTCAAAACCAAGAGAGAAATAGATGGGCTTTCACTGAACATGCTAGACATCCAATATGCTTTGAGATCTAACGCTACAACATGGCAAAAATAGGGAACTATTAGAACCAGCCAATCCAACTCACGCCATAGCATGAGTGGACTCACGCTAAAGCGTGAGGAACTCATGATGTCATATCTTGATCATTTAGACTTCAAATCACACGATTTTAGTGTCTACGGAAAGCCCTTGAAGTCTAGAATTTACCCATGCTAAAGAGGGAGTCATAGAAGGACATCACGTAGGTGAAATGATCACATGTTTGCTAAGACTGAATGATGACTTTGCCGATTTTCTTGATTCCGCCACTGCTTCCACGCTTAATAGACACATTTGACTAGCTAAAAATTGAGAAAATTAGAGCATTGGGGCAATTTATTTATCTCTACAAAACCGCTTAAAACCTAAGAAAATATATAGAATAAAATGAGTATTTAAGATACTCACCACACCCTCATCCTTAAATTGCTTCGTCTCTCGCTAAAGAAAACAATACTACTATATAAATAAAACATATTTGAATAAAAGAATGGTGCTAAAGTAACAAGCTCAGAGAATACCATGACAAAGGTTCTCCGGAAACAATATAGCCTGCACGATCCTTCAACACATTTAAGATCTTTTTTTAAAGGCAAGGCATCTATGGCATGGTGATCAAGGTAAGCTGGGCCTTAATTTCAATGAATCATGATACTCAGAACAATCGATGTTAGATCTCAAATGTAAACGGAGGTTCTAAGACACTTTTCTGTCCAACCCAGTCCCACTCATCTGCATCAATTAAAAGTAAAAGAACTGTCTTCATGTCCAACATTGAAACTATGCTGGGTAGAGATGTTATAAAAATTGTCCATATAAGCAGACATCGCTGACTCTCAAACGCTGATTTATAAATCTACTATGTCCCCGGCCTCACTCCCTGAACGCCAACTAGAAAACCAAAGAGACCTACTTATGATCAACCATCCCCATGCACCCGGGGCAAAGTGGAAGTTAACGAATTTCAGCCAATCAGCGAGTATTAGGCTTGAAAGGCCTCTCACAAGGTTTCAGATTTCTCGCTTGAACAACCTACTATTTCTTTCTTTTTTCTTTCTTTTTCGCTTTTTTTTTTTTTTTTTTTTTTTTGCTTTTCTACTTTTTTTTTTTATATTTTTCTTTTGTTTTTTCAATTGTGGGGCTCATTGGTCTTCTCTGGTCTGAGGTGTCCCAACATTGTGGAAGTTAAAACCTCTCAAGGTAAAGTTTGGTTTCAGAGATGGAGAGGTCAAACCTCATGTACAAATAAGACTAGTGTGTGTGCATCGAGTTCTATTGCGAAGTGTTCCTTTGAAAACACGAAGGCTCTACAACCAAGCTTCCTCCCATAACCACCAGATACATTTAATCTTAGATTATATAAAATGAGATGGTGTCCAAGTTTTGAACTAAATAAACAACCCTTAGCACAATGTCAAACATTCTCCAAATAGTTATTAAGCACCAAACCAACTCACAAGAGACACAAAACAACAAAAAGAAAGAAAAAGCACATGCAAAAACAAACTCAAAAAACTAACCAAACTAAACTAAACACAAAAATGCATAACACAAGATGCTAAGGAAATCCAAAACCGATTCTACCCCAATTTTCCCCCCAGCCTCCTTAACAAAACATTTCCTTAATGAAATAATTTAATGAAAAACAAAGAGGAAAGTGGATCGAGTATGACTCGGTTAGATCATCTTCACCTGCTTGTTTATGGTCCTGAGGATATGGTGTGGCTTGCTCCCTTGGTAGCATGGTGATCGACCGTCTTCTATCAATATGGTTTCAAGACGAGAGCCACTGCATTGTCACAACACTGGGTGCGTGCACCTTAAAATCCTCTTGTTGTTAGTTTACTATGCCCCGGATTGATGCCCTAAAGACACAATAAAAGTAGCCTAAGCTCAACAAAATCAACAACCAACTAACAAACCAAGTAAAAACAAAAAATCTTTCAACTTTTCAAGATGGCGGTAAGCTGTTTTGTATGGTGATGGAGATGTCTATTCCTCCTTAATTCAAGAACATCCCGCTTTCTTTTTCTTGCCTTAGAACAACTTTAGGACATCCAAAAACTTGAAAACAACAAGAAAAACAACAAGAAAATTAACTATAAACAAACTCAAAGGTAAATTCAAAATAGAAAATGGAAAATGAACTTATTAAACTCAGTCGCTTCCAAGAAGCCGCCGCTCCATTTTCGAGTCCAAATTTGACTCAACCACCACGGAATGCTCGAGGATTCTCTTGCCCCATCCTTTAGAAGGCCAGAGTAATGCCCCTTTAGCTTGAGCACATCCTCAAATGATTTACTACTGCTATGTCCACAATGGAGGTTCCTCAATCTCAATGCCAAGAAACTAATGTGCCTTCCACCTCCAAAATATATGGTATGTCTTCACTTGGCAACTCCTCTTGGAAAAATGCCTAAGGAGTCATCTCCGAAATTGTCTCAACTTCATTATTCTTCTCTTTCGATTCCATAGAAGTTGACTCCTCTTCATTCTTCATTTGCTCAATTAACTCTTCATCAACCTCTTCAACTTCCTCTTTTTCATTTACCTCTTCAATTTCTCCCTCACTTCTTAAGGTGACATCCTCATGAACTCTCCAAATCTTCTTCACATTCTCTAATGAAAAGTACAAATTTCCTTGTAAGAGTGACTGGAGCAATCTTTGCTTAGCATCATCCATGAATTTGGTATGAGCATACCATTTCCTCTATAGTTAGATTTTCCGTGGCTAGGGTATCAGCTTTTGCAAATGGATTCTCTATTTGACAATATATGCTCATATGCGGCCCATTACAATACCTACACGAGCGAGGTTATACTTAAACATCATTGGCCTCAAACTCATT
This sequence comes from Tetrastigma voinierianum, assembly GCA_016808115.1. Lineage (NCBI taxonomy): Eukaryota > Viridiplantae > Streptophyta > Magnoliopsida > Vitales > Vitaceae > Tetrastigma > Tetrastigma voinierianum. The sequence goes on from JAEQBH010001647.1 coordinate 880,331, forward strand.
ATTCTGAAATTGTGCATTCTGAAGTTGTTTGGTGAGAAAATTCACTGAAGCACAATCGCAAGAGTGACTGAGTAAATTTAATTCATGAGCATCCATAATAAAGTTAATCTCCTACAAAATAAAAAATACAACCAAACTAAAATAGAATGAAAATAAACAAACTACAACTGGAATCCAAAGTAAAGAAGGGCTACTTCATCAATATTAGTAAAAGTGCCATTCCCCAATCCATGCTAAAACTCTGATAGGCTCAAAATGTGCTATATAAAATATGTGTCTTATATGTCAAGTGCATGTGTTTAATCAAGTAATAAAGTGTGAAAGTGGTATTATCATCCCACCAGGATTATTGTGTTATTATCACAGTTAGAATAGTCCTTATTTAGACACACAAAGGTGAGATTGGAAATGGAAAATAAACTAACTGAAATCCTAAATCTAAAAATTTAACATGAAAAGAGAAATGTAATTACAAGAAAGCCTAGGGTTTTGATTTCATCTAACAAATTTCTCTATGGTAAAGCTCTCTACTTGTTCCCATGATGCCTAAATCATATACTAATGATTTATTCACCTAAGTACATGCTATTCTTCTCAAGCTACAGAATGGCTCCGCCTGGAAATGTTCTAATGTATATCTACCTCAAACCATCATAATCTATATTTATAATTTTGAAACTTATAAAGTCACATGTAACCCACAAATATCTCTACAGGTATGGTGAAACATGACATTCCATTCATGGTCTAACCTAATTATTGTTTCTCAACCCTCACCATTAGATCAAAATCATGTTAAGGATAACATCAATACATTGGGAATTGAATAGAACATCTAATACATAAGAAAAATCCAAACATCAAATTATTACAAATCAAGCTAAACACCATAGTTCGTTGTTTAGACTACATCAAAACCCTCAGAAATGATTATTTTCATGGAGAGAGAAATACAACCAAAGAAAATAGAGAAAACATAAAGAGTGAAAAGAAATGTGACTTATATGGAAGATGAAATGTCAACTCTCTTCAAACCTTCCTCTTTTCTTCAATCTCTTTCTTCCCCAAAGAGAAAGCTTTGCCCTGTGGCTTCAAACACCAGTTTCCCTCTTTGCAACCCTCTCTTTGGCTTCCTAACTCCTCCTCTCTCCTTCAATGCCCTAATTTCCCCCTCCTTATAAGCCAAAAACAAAGAGAGAAATTAATAGGAAATGGGCTTCAGCTAAACATGGGCTTGACATCCATCGCCAGGCAGGTAGATTTTAATGCCAGGCAGGCAAAATGGCTGCATCGAACCATCCAAGCCAACTTACACGCCCATACGTGCGGTCTCACGCTAAAGGGTGAGGCACCATGCTAAAGCGTGAGCAACTCCACGTTTAATCTATAAATTCACCCCTTCACTTCATGATGTCACATTCTCTCATTTAGACCCCGACCGCCAGATTTTAGTGTCTATGAAAAGCCTTCAGAGTCTAGATTCTGCCCATGCCAATGAGAGGTCATAGAAGGACATCACGTTGGAGAAATGATCACATGTTTTTCTGTGACTACATGATGACTTTGCCAGTTTTTCTTCGATTTCACTCATTTCAGCTCAATGGTTGGCTTAATCACAAAATTGAGAAAATAGAGCATTAGGGCACTATTTTTTTAACATATTTGTTAAACATATTTTTTAATCGAGACACAAAGTGAAGAGGTGGTGCCACCAAAGAAATATTAAATCTCATTTCTTTTGAGAGACAAATCTCATATCTAATGTTACAATTATTACAAAACAAAGAGAGGAAAGTTGTTATAAAGAAGTTGTAGTAATCTTATGTGTAGTAGAAGAAATGTTCTTCAAGTTCGATGAGAGAGTTATAATTTAGAGGTAAATTTTGGGAACGTCGTAATCAGATACAAATTAAGGATAGAGGTAAGATGGGAATTAAAGAATGAATCCAAAAATTTTGTTCCCAATATGTTATAAATTCCCAATTTTCATCAAGATTCAAATAAGCTTTTTTTTTTTTTTTTTTTTTCGATTACTTAAACACTTTGGCCATTTACTTAAGAATTGTCCCCATTGAAACCAAATCCGTAACCTTTTCCTTCCTTATGCCTTATCTTTTTAAAACATTGAACATTCCACCATCTTAGCTAGACATGATAATGGGCAAATAATTAAGCATGTTATTATTTTCAGTAAAAAGGCGTAATAAATGGATTTAAAAGGATGTCTTTACCATTAATGATGAAAAAGAACTGTTAAGAAAAGGGTAACTAATATGATATAAATAGTTTATTTCCATAAATATATAAATTGTTGATATATACCTTGCTTTGATTCCATTATGACACCCACATTTTGACATTTTAAATTTTAAAAGTCTAAAAAAATAATTTGTTGTTATTAGAAAATATTTTAAGTTGCGTTTATAAATACTTATTTGAGGTTTATGAAAAATGTGTTCTAAGAAAATCTATTGAGTTCAAAGGGCGGAGCCAGATTGTAATATGGGGCGCAAATTTAAGTAATATAAGTAGACATGATCAATGTTTAAAAAAATTTGGGAGGGGGCCTAATTTTATGAGGTGTAGACATTGAAATGAAACAGATGTAGCATCTTCTTGGACCCCCAAATAATGTACGGTTTTTGACGTCTCAACCACTGGCAGGCAGACCCAGAGGCATTGCCCCCCCACAAGAATTTTAAGTTTTGGATTGCATTATGCCATGCTCCTGAAATGTATAAGTGTTAAGCTATTAGATTAAGGTTTTTGCTTGTTGATTTTTGCAAAAAAAAAAAAAATTACTTAGGCTCCGTTTGGAACCCAAAGACTTTGTTTGGAACTCGAAAAATACCAGAGAAGAAGAAAATTACTCAAGAAAATTAATTTCTAATGTTTGATTTCACCGTGAGAAACATCAAATAAAACTAAATATAACAAATAATTTTATATATTTTTAAATTTATTAATCCTTGTTTAATATAGAGAAATAAATAAATGAGTTTTAATAAACATATCAAATTAGTTTACTAAGTTTAAACCTTTTTTTTTTTATTATCCTCCAAATTTTATTTCCTTATATTTTTCCTCTCTATTTTCTTTTTTTTGGTATTTTCTAGGTTCCAAACATAACCGAAAAGTATTAAGGAACGAAAAAATAATAAGAAAAATGATTTCTTCATATTTAGCTTCACCGTGAAAAATATAAAAGAAAATGAAATATAATCAAAATTCCTCACAATTTTATGTATTTTTAAATTTCTTAATCCTTAGATTATAGAAAAGAAGCAAGGCAAAGTAGTTTTAAACCTCTAATTTATCTTTATTTTTCCTTAGCAAAGACCCCGTTTGGAAAATAGAAAGTATCAAGGAAAAATCTTAAAGAAGGAATTATTTTAAATGTTTGGTTTTTATTATGAAAAATATAAAAAAAATTAATATAATCAAAAATTTACCGAAATTCTATATATTTTAAAAATTTTTTGGTCATTATATAATAAAGGAAACCAATGAAATGAGTTTGAATGAGCATTATAAATTAATTTGCTTCGAGTTTAAACTACTTTATTTTTACTATTTTAAACTAAATGTCTTTTCTTGTATAGCGGGCGCTTAGGTTTTGTCTACGAATTTTTAATCTAGCTCCGCCACTAATCTCAACTATCTTGTTACTCCTTATAGTTTTGGGACAAAGTAGCCTTATGATGGGAAATAAAACTTATTTTTTGTCACTTTTTCAAACTTAATCTAAGTAGCATCATATTGAAACGATGCGTAGTATTTAGTTTTAATTAAATGCTTAGGTAAAATATCATCATGAAGCCTTAAATAATTTTTATGAAATCATAATGAATCATGTATTCTACATTCTTTATACCTTTTTGAAAATTATTCTTTGCATCGATAATTTAAAGCAACGATTTAAGCACTTTCTTATTGCCTGTTATCCTTTTCTTTTTAACATTTACCATTTATTCTCAAGTTATTCTCCATGCCAGGACCTATTTTCAGTGGGAATCGACACTACTTCAAGCATAGTAGAGTGGGCAATGGCCCGGATTAATGAGCAACCTGGCGTGGCAAAGGCTCGATGTGAAATTTGGATGAAGTCTTTAGGAAAAAGCGCAATGGTCGAAGCGGACATCTCAAAGCTCCTGTATCTTGGCTTGATAGTAAAGAAGCGCCCGGATGCTTGCCTGGGTCGTTTGTTGTCACCAGAAGACCGAAGGGAGTCGGAAATATTAGGGTGTAGTTCCGAAAATGATTAGTTATTGTGAATGTATGGGCTATTGGCGTAGAAGCGTATATGGTGGCCTCTTATTTACTGCTTTGAAAGGTTTTAGACTATTAGATTGATATCAAGGGTCGAGACTTTCAACTCATTCCATTTGGTGTGCGTTTTGATACGAGGGAATGGAGAGTGGGAAATGGAATCTCATTCCATTTTTTCCTCATTCCATTTCTTCCTCGTATATATATATTTACTCATGGTTTTATAAGAAATTAGATTCTTACATATATAATAAATTATTTTCACTTGATTAAAGAAATATATTTTCACAAATTTATTAAATTATAATATTCTAAACAAATCTAAAATTATTTAAAAAAATGCTTTACAAATATTTTTCCTTACAAATTGTGGTTATATTTCAGGGGATATGGAATGAGAATTTAAACTTTTTAATTTATACTCCAAAAATTTTTGTCTATATATAATTTTAATGAAATGAATGATTAAATATTTGTATGGGTTATATGATTTTTTATGATTATTTTCTAAAATTATATTTTATTTTGTATAATGTTATTATTTAGTAAAAAACTATAGAAGTTCATTTATTTAAGTAAATATAAATTACTTAAAACATGTGATATGGTATTATTATCCATTTTATATTTTTTTTTTTCCACATTCAATTTTCTAATATTACCGAACAATGGAATGTAAATAAACCATCATTCCTTTCAAAACACCAAAAATGAAATCAAGTTATTAATTTCATTTCAAGAGCAAAAATCATCATTCAATGTACCCAAACGCAACGCTGTTGGTGGAAAAAATGATGTGTCCTGGATTGGTGTTGGGGCGCGGATAGTACGCGATGTTGACTTCTCTTTTTCACTCTTTTGACTGGAAGCTTCAAGATGGTGTGGAACCAGTAGACACGGAGATGACAGAAGTTTGGATTAATGTGAGGGAAGCCCAACCTCTTCGGGCAGTTCCCATCAAGTTATAATTTTTGTCTTAATCTACGAACCCACTTGGATGTGTTCCCAAGAAAATATAACATATGGATTATTTAAGTATTTATTCCTTCATGTATGTTTGATTCATGTTTTTTAAAACTTTTATTGATAGTAGTTTTTGAAAATATAAAGAATATTATTTTAGTATTATTTAAAAATTATTCTTGTTATATGAATTTAGTTTATTTTTAACAAAAAAAAAAAACTAGAAATCAAACATATTTTCCCTATTTTCTCTTGTGTTTTAGAACAACAAATAATTTTTAAAATTAGTAACCAAATCATTTTTTAAAATTAGTAACCAAATCATTCTCAAACTGTTTTTCTTAATTAAAAACAAGTGATTTATTACCATCCTTTGCGCTAAGGAAAAAACGAAAATATGCATCCAAGAAAATAAAGGCAAAAGAAGAAGCACATATTAACGAGAAACCCAAAGTTACTATTTACAAAGTTAAAGATACAATTTTTTTTTTAAAAAAGCACATATTAAAGTCTAGAAAACGTAATTAAAGTATGAAAAAATTCCACGTTTCATTATTAAAATCTTCATCCAAAGTGATGCCTGAATTTATAAAAAATACTAGCTACGAATCGTGGCCTGCGACGACGCGTTTCGCCGAGCGTATAATCTTGTTGCTCCGAAACCCGGAGATGGTTGAAGAGAGTCGGCAATGCTAACTTGTGAAGAAAATGATGAGAGCGCGTTGAGGTGGTGATGAAAGAAGCGATCGGAGTTGTTGTTATTCTGCATCGCTTTTACTCGGATCTTGATAACGCGATCAGCTCGCGTGGCGATTGGTAGTAACTTGACTGTGATGGGAAAAATCACACCAGGTATAAGAACTTGCGAAATACTCTATAAAAATCTTATATTTTAAACTTTTATCATTTTCTTTTTCTTTGCATAAATCTTTAGAATATTGGTTGTTTAGAAAAAAGGGTGGCAAAGAGAAAAATAAAATAAATATAAATACGAAGATTTTGGTTGTGAGGAAAAATCGAATTCATTTTCTTTTTTCCTATTATGCATGTAAATTTTTCCCTTAATTAATAATTTTAAAATTCATGCAAACATATTTTATTTGTTTTGAGATTAGAGCATTGTTTCATCTACGAATCTAATATTATCTTGTACTTGAGGCATTAAATCTTAGGCAAGATTTCCTGTTTATATCAAATTTTGAATTTGTTTAAATGATCAAAATTGTTTTTCAATAATAATATATGACTTTTAATTTTGAATCATTAATTTTACATTTTTAAAATATTAGTTTTTATGATTAGTATTATCTATTTGGTAGTGTGCAAAATTCATGGATCTAATATTAGCTTCAAATTTTTTTATAATTAGTATTACCTATTTGGTAATTGTTTTAAATAATATTTTTATTCTTAAAAATAAAAATAGAAAAATATTGTTTGATAATGTTTTTTTTTATATTTTCTACTCTTACAAATAAAAAATATGATGTTTTTAGATTATATATTTTTTAAACTTTTTTTTTTATTTATATAAGAAATATTATCAAGTCTCCAGAAATAATTAAAGAAATGAACATACAAATTATATTTTTTAAATATATGTAAATATATTTAAAGAATTTTAATCCTCTAACAAACTTTTATTTTTATAAATATTTATGTTACCTAATTATTTTATAATTTTGAGATAATATTTTTATTCAATAATTTTATTAGTTAAGTTTATCTTTTTAAAAATTGATAGCCTTTGCTTCTATCAATCTTTGAAATTTGGAGCTTCTTTGGTCATTTGGGCTGTCTATCTTCTTTTAAAACACATTGTTGGGATCGATATACAACCTACACAAAAGGGTGGATCCGACCAGGGAATGTCGATTCGCCTCTCATTCAGTACCGGTTTCTTTCTCACGAAAGGAAGAGATCAGCGTTGATGAAGTTTCTGGGTGCGTACCTTTCTTCGATTAAGGTAACAGTCATTTATGTGGGTGATATCATTGATGACTTTCTAGTTAGGCAAGCGTCGGCATCTTCCGATTTGGTGGGAATCTCATCTTCATATCTTTAATTTGAATATTAGAGGATAATTAAGGAGGTACATGTTGTGGGGATCATGCTTTGCTTAATGTTCTCTTAGGATCATGGAGATGGAGTGCTTTCCTTTCTTCGTCTATTTGGTGGATAGCGGGATTGTCATCGTCACTGTCAAGATGCCAGAGACCCAAGTTTCTAATATGGGCTCGGCGCCTTAAGAGTAACTAGGACATCATCATGGGCCGAGTCGCCACGTGAGGCTCTTCTGCCAGCCCCACGGAGGATGTCAACCCGCTTTAAGCTTTACTGATGGTTCTTTCCCTAGTCTTGCGTCCTTGGCCTATACGTAATTTTTTAGGCACTATCAAATGCCCCCCAGCCCTTGGCCAAAGCGAGCTTAGGCAAGGGTTGAATCATTTTTTGGATCGAGCAACGAATTCCACACTGTCGAACAGGGTTTGTTGGTCTAGGCTTGTCGTCGTCAATCGCATCGCGATAATGATGGCTTATCTTCGACTTTCGCGTTCGTCCGTTTCAGTTGGCATTTCTAGTGCTTTAGAAGTATATCACGATTGATCAGATCATTTTCCCCTATTCTCCAAACTTCTCTCCCAGTGGTCTCGTATTATTTCCTTCATATCTTCTCTAGCTGCCACTTTCGAAGTTATGCAGAATTTTGGCGTTTATTTGATCTCGAGCGTTCCCTCTCTGGATTAGATGCACGTCTTTCTTCTTCTGTATCATGTTTCCTTTCTCATTCCTTTTATGGCTTACGAAGACCCGGTACATGTAATAAAGCCCGAACTCATGATTTTCTTTGCAAGTGGGGGCTACGCGGCCCTTTAATGGTAGAGTTCTTTGAAAACTCTTAAGCCCGACTTCATGGCTCTTTTGAACTAGGCTATATGGCTCCTTTGGACTCTAAGCTATTTGGGTCTTTAACATCTGAGCTCTTGGGTTCTCATTTAGAAGAATTAGGGGCTTCACGGGCATGCTGTGTTGCATTGCTAGGCTCTTGGCGAGCTCCGGCTCTTGTGAGCTACATGGCTCGTCGGTTTCAGAGCTCGTGGTTCTTTGGCTCATCAGAGCTCTGGTTTCATTGGGGTTCGAGACTGCAGCGGCCTTGTTCTTCGGGCCTCCTTGCCAGGCTCCCGGCTCTTTTAAACCCTTCTGTGCTCCTTTGGACTGAGCTACATGGCTCCTTCGGACTCTAAGCTACGTGGCTCTTTAATATCCGAGCTCCTGGGTTTTCATTGAGGTCGGGGCTAAGCGACCTTCTAAGTTGTTGGGCTCTTAAAAACTGAGCTCTCCAACTCTTTTGAACTGAGCTACATGGCTCCTTTGGACTAAGCTACATGATTCGTTCGAACTCTGAGCTACATGGCTCTTTAACATTTGAGCTCTCGGGTTTTCATTGAGGTCAGGGCTACACGACCTTCGGGGCTGCTAGGCTCTTAAAAACTAAGCTCCATAGCTCTTTTGAAGTAGACGCTACATGGCTTCACTGGGTAGGCTACATGGCTGCCAGTTTGAGCTGCGTGGCTTTTTAACATCCCGAGCTCCTAGGTTCTCATTGAGGTCGGGGCTACATAACTCACGTAGCTCTAGTCTCTTAAAAGTGAGCTCTACAACTCTTTTTGGTGAGCTACACTGCTCATTGAACTCGACCTACATGACTCTTTGTCCATCCCAGAGGCTCACAGGAATTCAGTGAGGTGAGGGCTACCGCCGACCTTACAGGCTCTTGAGATGCTAAAAACTAGCTCCGACTCTTTTGAGATTATTTACATGGCGGCTCCTTCGGACTGAGCTCGTGGCTCTTGTAATATCAGAGCTCTTGGGTTTTCATTGAGGTTAGAGACTCACGCGACCTTCTAACTTTCTTTGGGCTCTTAAAAAGCTGAGCTCCATAGCTCCACTGAGATTAGGTTACATGGCTCCTTTGGTATTTACATAGCTTAGCCAGGACTACGCTACATGAAACCCTTTGGACTTTGAGCTTCAAGGCTTTTTTATCTTCCTTCCCTGGGAAAGCGCTTGTAGTTTTAATGTTGGTCTATGGAGAATCGGAATAGTCTGCGTGACTTCCCAAGGTGTCCAAGCTTCTTTATAGATAGTCGCCTTCATTCGAGGGTGTATGTTATACGCCGCTCCTGTTTTCCTTCCTGCCTTCGCCAGCGTCAGAGTTCGGACATGATGAAGCTTCAGGGTTTGATTGCCACTGCGCAAAGTCTGTTTGGTGGTCATCGGCTGACGTTTGGTTTTGTTGTTCTACCATTTGTTGGAGTTGTGTTGTTCCCTAATCCTGCCATTTGATGGAGTTGGGTTAGGGAACACGTTCGGAGGGGGCGGCGTGTTTAGAGAATGTGAGTCACTTCTTATGTTATGCCTCTCCTCTGCTCTCTTTTTAGGCTTCCTTTTCTCTTTCTTGTGGTTTGCCTTGAGTGGTTGTTTCTTTGATTTTTTGAGATGTAGAGAACGGTTTTGCTAATTGTAATTTTCTGAGATGTAGAGAGAGGTTTTGTTGATTGTAATTTTCTGGAATAACTATAATTCTCTTAAATAAAAGTACAATCTTTTGGAAACACGTATACTTGTTTGATGTCTCATGTAACCTTCTAGGGCCCTTCTAAGCCTTGTGGATTTATGATAAACCAAGCTCCTTGGTTCTTTCTTTATGATTTAAGTAGAGCGGGCGAAAATAACGCTTGTTATTTGAATGAAAGTAGAATTCGAGTGTTTTATTAAAAGATATAGTCCGAAGTCTATTGGACAAATTGCTTGAGTGCTTTCGGTGTTCGAAGTGAGGCGGGGAGTCTTTCCTTCTTTCGTTTAGGTTAAATGGTTGCTAGGTCGGTTTATCCGGCGATAAACGTAGGTCCTCCCGATTAGGTCCTAGTTTTTAAGGTAGTGGGTCTTTCATCCAGCAAGAGCTTTTTAAGACCAGGTGCGCCATGCTTGGCCATTAGGCCCTAACCTTTCGATCATAGTACCGTGCTGTCTTTCGTTGGTAGTCCTCTACACGCCTTAGAGCTTATTCTCGTTTTTCCTCCAGGAGATCTAAATTTGAGTGGAGAGATTCGTCGTTGAGCTCGGGGTCTGTGAACTCGATCCTAGGTGACTTGAGTCGGAGCCTTGGCGTTTCTGACCTCGGTGCCGTGCTAAAGGAAACGGCGTTTCTCAAGTCGCGGACTGCGGCGTGATCTATGCCCATAGTACCTCGGGAATGTATTCTGCCCATTTTCCCTTTAGGCCTTCGGTTTGGTCTTCAATCTTGTCTTGAGAGTCCTTATGACCGCGCGTTCTAAATGTGGATGAGGCAGGGAAGAGTAGTAAGTCTTGATTCCGAGCTTGGTGCAAAAATCTCTGAATTTTAGGTTGTCGAACTACTTTCCGTTATCAGACACCAAAGCTTTCGGGACTCCAAACCTATAGATTATGGACTGCAAACGAAGTTGCATACCTTTTGCTTTGATGATTGCCGTGACAACGGCCTACGCCCATTTGGGGAAGCGTAGTCCACTCTGCAATGGCGAATTTGCCGCCCGAACTCTTCTAATGAAGAATTTGATATGGCTCTCAATTTTAGATGCTTCATTAGGTCAACTTCGGTAATTATGCAGGTTTCGCCAGATAGTCAAAATGGGGTCCGTCGACCGGTAGCGGTCATTCGCTAGGAAGACCGTCATTATTGATGTTCTTGAAGGTTCCATGGCGTGCTCGACACGGTGCCCTTACTGTCAAGAGTCTTCTTGCGGCGGATTTGCTGGCAACCGGGGGTGTACGCCGTGAATTCTCCGTTCTTAGGGCGTCGACTGAACTGTGACTTTTGAGCAACTCACATACCTTTCTTAGATAAAGGATCATCTTTTTTCCTTTTGCTTCGTATGAATCTTCTATCTATCTCACCACCAATTGGGAATCACTGCATACCTCTAACTGCTCTACCTCTATGGAGTGGGCGAGGTTAAGCCTAGCGATGACGACCTCATATCCAGCTTCGTTATTGGAGGCAAGAACCGAGAATGGTATATTACGTCGATCCCATCAGGAAATTCGAAATCCACCTGCGCGCTTCCTTGAGCATTGACGACCCCATCTACGGACAACCTCCAGATAGGGAGGTCGGACGCGAGCTGGGTGGTTTCGGTAGGCTTTGTCGAGGTGAATTCATGATGAAATCTGCCAAAACTTGTCCTTTGATCGCTGTTCTTGGCTTGTACCTAATTTCGAACCCACTTAGATCTATGGCCCATTTTACCAGTCTTCCTGAGGTTTTTGGTTTATGCAATATTTGCTTCACTGGGTGTTTTGTCAGAATCTCAATGGTGTGAGCTTTGAAGTATGGTCAAAGTCTTCTAGAGGTGGTCACCAATGTTAGAACTAGCTTTTCCATCTTCGGATACCTTTCCTCTACTCCTCTCAGAGCTCGGCTGTAGTAATAGACCGGCTATTGCGCTCTATCCCGCTCTCTGACCAGGGCGGCACTAGTTAAGAAATCGGAAACGGCTAAGTAGAGCGTAAGGAGTTCCCCCTCGGAGGGGCTTACTAGAATAGGGGGGGAGGTTAAGTAGGTTTTTAGCGTTGAGAACACCTCTTCATAGTGGGCATCCCAGTGGAAGGCCTTTTTCAGAACTTGAAAGAAGGGTGACCTTGTCGTGAATCCCCGGACCATGAAGTGACTCGGCTAGCTATTCTCCCAATCAGGCGCTAAATTTCTTTAGTGTTTGAGGGTGGTCACATGTCGAGCACGACTTTTATCTTGTCTGGATTTGCCTCTATTCCTCGGCTGTTGACTATGAAACCCAAGAACTTCCCTGCGGAGACTCCGAAAGCACACTTGGTTGGGTTTAACTTCATTTTGTAGTCCTTCAGGACCTGGAACAATTCAACTAGGTGGTCCACATGGAGCTCGGCCTTGACTGACTTCACCAGCATGTCGTGTATGTATACTTCCATGGATGCTCCAATATGTTTTTGGAACATTATGTTTACCAAACTTTGATATGCGGCCCTAGCGTTCTTCAACCCAAAAGGCATCACCTGATAATAGTACATTCCCTGTCCGGTCATGAATGAGGTCTTCTCTTGGTCGTTGGGGTCCATTCTGATTTGATTATAACCCGAGAAAGTGTCCATGAAGCTGAGGAGCTCGTGACCAGCAGTGGCGTCCATTATGAGGTTGATTCGAGGCAAGGGAAAGTTATCTTTCGGGTAAGCCTAGTTAACATCGGTAAAGTCAATGCAGAGTCTCCATTTTCCATTTGCCTTCTTGACGAGAACCACATTAGCCAACCGGTCGGGATAATCAACTCGATAGCCCGGGCTTGAGGAGTTTGGTCGACCTCTTCTGCTATTGCCTTCCATTTTCGGGGCTAAACTTTCACACTAGTTTGAAGGAGGGGCCGACATTTAACTTGTGGGTGATAACTGCTGGGTCAATTTCTCCCATGTCCTCTTGCTTCTAAGAGAATACTTCCACATTTTGCTTTAAGAAGTGGATGAGGAGGTCTTTAACGTCCTCGGCCAATTTGGACTTACGGTATGTAGGTGTTCTAGCCGGTCATCAAGCACCGTTCTAGCTCTTTTCGAGGGCGTAGGTCAGGTATTTAATCTATCTCGCGTCAGCAGCCCATGTGGACGTCACAACCGCTTTTGTTTCATTGACGCCAAGTAGCACTCCCTGGCTACCTGCTGGTCTCCTCGACCATTCATACTCCATTCTCCGTAGGGAATTTAACAACCATATGATAGGCGGAAGGGATGACCCTTATGGCATTAGAGAAGGCCTGCCCAGTAACATGTTGTATGCCAATGGGGCATCCACTATGAAGAATTTTATCGTCGTTGTGGCCTATCATGGGGGGTCTCCCAAAGTGAGTACCAGTTGTACCTACCCTAGGGGTAGCACTTTCTCCCGAGAATCCTAGCGGGCATTTACCGCTCACTTCTCCTTCCGGCGCCCATTTTTTCAAATCGCTGATTTAAGATGATAAGCCGGTCGTATCCCGCTTGTCGTATCTAGACCCCGTGAATCGTTATTGGCCACCGATGGCCCTTATTACTACGGGTCATCATGGGATGCTGGGGCGCCCTTCCATGCCGTAGTCCTAGCGTTATGGTATCCAACTGAGGGAGCTTGGACACGGCCTATACCTTCAGTGTCTACCCTGATCTCATGCTGCATAAGTGAGCCTTCCGCCGACCGATTCCCCGCCACCCTCGCCATCCTCGAAAATCACGCGACCCGAGGTTGCCGATGAGCCAGGCTAGAGCCGGCTGGCGAGGTGGCGGAGGTGCCTCGACATGCATCTTTTTGGGGTTATGTAATCAAGCAGATGCCCTTGTCTGATCAAGTATTCGATTTCTTTCCTCAATTGAATGCAGTCATCAGTGCAATGACCGTGGTCTTTGTGGAACTCGCAGTACTTGGTCGTATCTCTCTTTTCCGGGTCCGACCTCATCTGAGAGGGCCATCGTAAGAATCACTCGTGTTGCACCTCGGTTAGGATTTGGGACATCAAGGCGATCAAGGGGGTGGAACCGCTGGTGCGCGTCTTAGTCGCACTCGGCCGGTGGTGCCGAGGTGTTGCTATTCCTCCTGTGGAATGGTATTGTGGCCTCTGGCGGGCCTCGTTTTAGCTCATGTGGGTGTTGCAATTGCTCGTGAGTCACAACTCTTTAGCAAAGGCGCCGTCGATTACATGGAGGCTCTCCCAAATTTCGCTACAGCACTGAAGAGCTTCGAGCCTCTCCCGGTTGTTACCGCCAACGCCGCCCTGTCGGGTCTAGCTTCCTGGGCTGAAGTGGACTTCACATGTTTCGAGCCCATATCACTGGGCCATTGAGAAATCGCTTAATTTGTAAAGGAACAATGCTCTACAAACAAAGACTAAACTAATGGTACTACTTCTGATCGATGACCGGCCGAGTCACTGAGTCGGGCCGATCCGTTGGGCCGGAGTGATACACAACTTGCATAGAAAGGGTGGTCCGGTGAATGTCACGCCTCCGACGCGCCTAAGTTAATTTCTTTCACGCTCCGATTCCAAGTCGCCACCGAAGGCAGACAACTGTTGATGAAGTTTTATGATTGCGCACCTTCTTCGGTGGAATTGCTCGGTATTTATCATGGGTGATCATGATGACTTTCCTCTTTTAGATATTGTGTACATCTTCCACTGGTAGGGAATCTCCTCTTCCTTATCGCTAGCTGAATATTAGAGGATAATTAGGGAGCTATAATCATGGGGGATCCCTCTTCCCTTAATGAGTAGATATCGGATTATGGAGATGGAGTGCTTTCCTTTCTTACGTCACAAATGGTGGACAACGGATTATCCCCGTCACTTGTATGACCCACTAGGCTTAGTTTCAACCCTAGGCTCACGCCTTAGGAGTAACCAGGACGTCATCATGGGCCGAGTCCCCACGTGAGGCTCTTCTGCCTGCCCCACAGAGGATGCCAACCCGTTTTAAGCTTTACTGATGGTTCATTCCCTGGGTCTACGTCTTGGGCCTTTACGCTGATTTTTTAGGCACTATCAAAATTAAAATTTTATCCTTAGTTTTTTTATATACACATAAGTATTTTAAATAAAAATTTGTTTTAATTTATTTGTATAATTATATGGATTCAAAATTCATTTTTAATTTAATATTAATTTTTTAATTTAATTTTAGTTATTTAATATGATAAAATATAACTCAAAATAAACTCTACTTCAAAATGAATTTTTTATAACATGATTTATAAATATATTGACAACGAAATAAAAATAAATAAGAAAACGAAGATAAAACTTAAATATTATAAATTAATTTTATTTGTTATAAATTATTTATTTAATAAACTATGTTTAATGGCCTGCTATGACATCATAATAAAAATGATAATAAGATATCTATGATTATTTAAAAAACAATTTGGAGGCAAGAATATGTCTTCCCGCATTACGTTTCGAGTGAGAGGTACATTGCACATCTTGTCTCAGAAAAAGGTAAGCCCTCATGACCTTTTTAGCCTTCCATACAAATAAAAATATCAAAGAATTCCAAACTCGTTAGTCTCCCAAATTTGCATTATTGCATGCTGAGTATGAGATTAATATATATCGTTTCTAAACAATTAAGCAATGATCATCAACCTTACATCACTTCAGAAAGCAAAGAATGTCTAAGGAAAACTAACCTCTTCAAAGTCATGATTTCAATGGCCTATAAGTTGACTTAACAACATGAATGTAACACTTGTTCTTCAACAATATTTCCAAAAAAGAAATAATAATTAACAACAAAATCCAGGGAGATTAATTTTGATAAATGGGTTTATAATATTTAGTCTTCTATAATTATAGTGTTGAAATTTAAACTTAAATGCAAAAGCTTTCCAAAATATTATAACTAAATTTATCTCCGAAAGTGAAGAATAATAGCTTATAATTGGTTGTTTTCTAACCGATAGACTTAGTCTTCATTTCGCCTTGAACTACTCAATGTATTTAGTCAACTCATATTGGTAGGATTCAGCTTAACCTTCCTAGCTCAGAGGACTTCAATTATCTTCTAATGTATTTATATACGAATATTCTATCAATAAGAATAATTAAGTTTACACTTCTATCATGGCACGAGTCTCAATCGTAGATAACAAACACTTTTTTTTGTTTTAACTTTTCCTCTCCCAATCCATTCTTCTCCACTCTCAAACAGCCATGGCTACATATTCCCCCTCCATTCTAAACACCAACGAATCTCAAAATACCCTTATCAGCATAAATGTTGCTGCCCAAACTCCTCTTAAACTTACCTCCACCAACTACCTCTCATGGAAACTGCAATTTCACACCCTCTTTGTTGGATATGACCTCCTAGGATATATGACGGCCCAAAGCCATGTCCCCAACCACTCACACAAAATGAAACAACCGTGAACAATCCCGCACACACCCTTGATCCTACAGACCGCTTAATCTCAATGCACACCGCTCCATCACCCACACCATCATACCTTTCATTGCCCAAGCCACAACATCCCGTGAAGCATGGACCATCATGGCCACCACCTACACCACGCCTTCTCGCGACCGCATTAAATAGGCCAAAAGCCAACTCAAGATGATAACCAAAGGCTCTAACAATGTCACAACGTTCTTGCAATCCATCAAGGCAAAGGCTGATGAACTTGCCCTTCTTGGAGCACCAATAGATGCAAAAGATCTCACAAAACAGATACTTAATGGCCTTGGTGATGAATACAGAGAACTCACACGTTCTGTCTAAGCCAGAGACATGTCCATAACCTTTGAGGAACTACATGAAAAGTTGCTCAATTTTGAAGCTTCTATGTTCACCACCAAACCAGATCCCCTTTACTTTCCTGCCACTGCTAACCTAACTAGAAAAAATCCAGAACGTTGGTGCTCACCTGCCCCTTCAAGCACCACCAATCATTCATGGCATCCCTCCAACAATCACCAAAATAAGTATCCTACTCCACTAAACAACAGCCAACTCCCAGCTCAAGCTCATCGTCCTTCTCGGCCATACTTAGGTTATTGCCAAATTTGTAGGCTACAAGGACATACAGCAAAACGATGTCCTTCATTTCGGCTAGTCCCAATTAACACATCCAACACTAATGCAACAAGTCCTCCCGCTCGCTTCCAATCACTCTGCTACTCCATGGCAACTAAGGTCTCATTATGCTTCCAATACTCCCAGTACTACATCTTGGATCCTAGACAACGGAGCCTCTCACCATGTTATAGTTGATCTAAACAATCTCTCCCTGCATGCTCCATACAATGGCTCAGATGACATTATGATCGGTGATGGCTCGGGTCTCTCCATTACTCATACTGGTTCTACTTCTCTCCCCACAACTCATAACACTTTTCAATTGACAAATGTCCTTTGTGTTCCTGCTATGAAAAAGAATCTCATTTCAATTTCTCAATTTTGTACCTCAAATAATGTCTCCATTGAATTCTTACCAACTGCTTTTCTTGTAAAGGACATTCACACGGGGGAAACACTACTGCAGGGCCAAACTAAGGATGGTGTTTATGAGTGGCCGGTATCTCCACCCTTGCTTACATTTTCCAGCATCAAAACAACTTTATCTGAGTGGCATCAAAGATCAGGACACCCAGCCTTTCCCATTTTGAAACATATTGTTTCCCAAAACAATCTCACTTTCTCTTCTTCTTTTTCCAATCAATTTTCATGTAATGCTTGTCTAATTAATAAAAGCCACAAATTATCATTCTCTCAATCTACCATTGTCTCTTCTCAACCCCTTCAAACTATCTTCTCTGATGTTTGGACTTCTCCAATTCTATCAAACAATTGATTCAAATATTATGTCATTTTTATGGATTATTTCACTATATATATTATGTTTTATTCTCTCAAACAAAAGTTTGAAGTCAAAGAAATTTTTTTTCAGATTTAAAGCAATTGTTGAAAAACACTTTGCTAAAACCATAAAAACACTTTACTCTGACAATGGGGGTGAATACATTGCACTTGCCCATTTTCTCTCAACAAATGGTATTTCTCATCTTACTACACCACCTCACACACTTGAACATAATGGCTTTTCTGAACGTAGGCATCTTCATATTGTAGAAACTAGATCAGCATTACTCTCTCATGCCTCTCTTCTTTAAGCTATTGGCCTTATGCCCTAGCCACGACAGTTTATTTAATAAATAGCATGCCCACACCCACACTAAACCTTTCCTCTCCATATGAAAAAATATTTTCAATAGCTCCCACCACTAAAACTCAAAATTTTTGGTTATTAATGCTATCCCTGGCTTAGACCGTATACAACCACCAAACTAGAACCTCGATCCAAACCATGTGTCTTCCTTGGATACTCCTTAACTCAGAGTGCCTACTGTTGCCTTGATCCATCCACATCCAAAATTTATGTCTCTAGGCATGTTAAATTTATTAAGTCTATTTTTCCTTCAGTCATCTCTCGCCCGTCCCTTCAGCCCACGCATTCCATTGTCACTGATTTTACCACCTCGAAGCTGCTACCTCGCTTACTGGGTACCACGACTCAATTCGACATCTTCAGTGGACGCTCAACAGCAATCCTCTAGAGAAGCGTCACCACCACCAGCCCTGCCCACCACATCTGTTCCACCACCATCATGTGCACCGTCAAATACCAACAATTCCCAACAACCATCACCACAAATAAACCCACCTGAGCCTCAGCCACAACCCACCCACACCATGACTACTAGAGCCAAAAACAACATTCGAAAACCCCTCACCAAAATGAATCTTCACACCTACTTAACCAAATGTGATGATCATGAACCCACCACATTGACCCAAGCTCTCAAAGATCATAAATGGTGTCGAGGAATGTTTGAAGAGTTTGACGCTTTAGTAAATAATGGCACATGGGATCTAGTCCCATCGGATAGCAGTCAAATTCTGGTTGGATGTAAATGGATTTTTAGAACTAAAAGCAAATTTGATGGTTCTGGGCTCGATTGGAAGCAAAAGGCTTCCACCAATGTCCTGGAATAGATTACCAAGACACTTTTAGTCCAGTTGTAAAATCGACTGATGTCTCGACCACTTAAGATAGTAGCCACCGTGGGTATCCTTACGATGCCTGATAAATAATGCCTTTCTTCAAGGACATCTCTCAGAAAATGTATACATGTCACAGCCACCGGGATTTGTTGATAAAGACAACCCCTCGTATGTTTGCAAACGATACAAAGCAATATATGGCCTCAAACAAGCTCCTTGTGTGTGGTACCATGAGCTTAGAACATTCCTCCTACAGTTTGGCTTTCAAAACTCATATGCTGATACATCTCTCTTTGTCTTTCATGTTGGTGGCCACACTATGTATCTCCTTGTTTATGTTGATGATTTAATTCTAACAGGAGAGAATGCTACCAAAGTCAATCAATTCATAGCCATTCTTGCTCAACGATTTTCCATCAAAGACCTTGGCCTACTGACTTACTTTTTGGGTGTAGAAGTTGTACCAAACAAACATGGCTTGTTACTTTCACAAAGGCGATATATTATGGATCTCTTCACTCAAACTAAGATGCAAGACGCCAAGACTGTTCTTACTCCCATACCAACCAGTCCAACACTCATGTTAACCTCAGGTTCTCCTCTGTCTGATCCATCTGAGTATCGCCAAGTGGTTGGGAGTCTCTAATATCTACTATTAACAAGACCTGTCATCACTTTTGCTGTCAATAAACTATCCCAATACATGAACTGCCCAACAACTGAACATTGGTCCTCATTAAACGACACACAAGTATTTTGTTAGCACCGCTGATGATGGTCTTCAACTCTACAATGACTCTACTCTCGGTTTGCATACCTTCTCCGACACCTCTCTCAGTTTACAAGCCTTTTATAATGCTGATTGGGCAAGGGATAAGGATACTTTTTGCTCCACCAGTGCATATGTTGTATATCTTGGTAAAAATCCCATCTCCTAGAGTTCTAAAAAGCAACAGACTATTGCAAGATGCTCCATTGAGATCGAGTATCGTTTTGTCGCAAATACAGTTGCTGAACTTAATTTCATTTGTTATCTCTTGATTGATCTTGACCTTTCGCTTCCCTACTGCCCTGTCATTTATTGTGATAATATTGGAGCAACTCAGCTCTGCTCCAATCCAGTTTTTCATTCTAGAACGAAGCATGTTGCAATCCATTTTCATTTTATCAGGGATCAAGTTCAAAATGGTTTTCTCTGTGTAGCTCATGTCTCTTCTGTAGATCAGCTTGCTGATGCTCTAACCAAGCCACTCTCAAGACAACATTTTCTTCAACTAAAACAAAATATTAGACTACTCTCCCGAGCTCCATCTTGAGGGGGCATAATAGCGATAATTAGCGTTCTCAACTCCGATGACTTAGCTCCATTTCAACTACTCAATGTATTTAGTCAGATCTAGCTATAACCCATATTTGTAGGGATTCAGCTTTGTAACCTTCCTAGTTTGTAGATCTTCACCATCTTCATGTATTTATATACCATTGTTCTATCAATATGAATAATTAAGCTTTACAATCTCTTAATAAAGAGTATTTGTTTTGTGAGTGACAATTTAGTTTTTTCATTTTTTATTTTTGTTTCAGAAGTCAAGTCCTATGAGGATATATAATCTTTAAATAGAGTCTTCTTTCATTATTCACTACGTACACTAGCACTTAGATATCCATTTCTCAATGAAGAGAGGAAGTGGTGGTTTACTACTGTAGGAGGAGCACTGATTATACTTCAGTCATGCTCTTTATGCTTTTGTTGGTCGAAAAAGCACAAACTAGAAGGTAATCTTGTATAAAAATTAAAGTTTTCAATTATTGTTTTGCATATAATTGATTTGATTATTAATTGTTTTCATGTCTTCATTTTTTATTTCTAATATTAGAGGAGAACAAAATGCAACAAGAGCTACTCTTGAGTCGAGTCGCTACTAGACCATTTGTCAAGTATAGCACCGTGAATAAGCTTGAAAATGTTGGAAAGAAGAGCAATGTATTGCATTTATTCACCTTTTGAAGCATAGTAATCATATCGATAACTTTTCAACCGAAAAGAATCTTCGACAGGTGGTTTTGGGACATGGTACAAGGTGTTTATCATATATCTTCTAGATATTTACTTCTGTGAGTTAATGAATTGCTAAATTAATAGAAAAATTTTCAGGGAAAAATATTGGATGGACAAGAAATAGCGATAAAGAGGCTTTCAAGAAGTTCAGGGCAAGGGTTAATAGAGTTCAAAATTGAAATTATTCTCATTGCAAAACTCCAACACAATAATCTTGTTAGGCTTTTGGGTTGCTACATTGAAGGAGAAGAAAAAATACTAATCTACCAGTACTTACCTAATAAGAGTTTAGATTTCTTCTTGTTTAGCACCTAATGCTTCTTCAAACATGGTTTATTGTGCATTTTTGCTTAACTAATTCGGTGTTTATTGATTAAATTTATTAACATATTTTACTATGAAACATACCCTAACAAAAAGTATATGTTGGATTGGAAGAAATGGTACAACATTATTGAAGGAATTGCTCAAGGCCTACTTTATCTTCACAAATATTCGAGATTAATAAGAGGCTACGGTAGATTCAAAGCTAGTAAATATTTCTACTTGACGATGATATGAATCCCAAAATATCGAATTTCAGTATGGCTAGAATATTTGGCAAGAATGAATTTGATTCAATTATAAACAAGATTGTGGGAACATGGTAAGTGAAACAATAATGTCTCTTCTTTGAAACATTAAAGAAGTTTCAAAAACTACTACTAAGAGTTTCTTCAATAGCAATTACAGTGGGTATATGTCACCAAAGAGTATCAAGTTTAATTGTTTTAAAATTTTTTTTTTTTTTTTTTTTTTTTTTTTTTTAAAGTGTCTTCAACAAACTGATTATCTAAATTTCTAGAGTCTCATGTTAGATGACTCATGAGCAGTAAAAAAATTATAAAGAATCACCATGAGCATGAGCGCCCACTTAACCTTATAGGATATGTAAGTTCCCGAAAGTCCACACTATCTGTCAAATTTTCAAGAACAAGATTAGTTGACATGTACAAGATTTAATTTTGATAAATACTTTAATTATAAAGCCGGCTTGTTTCAGTTTGGGAGCTGTGGAAAGAAGGCAAAGCTTTAGAGCTAATGGACTAAACATTAGGTGATCGGGTCTCCCAATGATGTGTTGATATCGGGACTCTTATGTACCAAGAAAATCCCGCTTTTTATGTGACCCAATTCATGTCCGCAGCTTTTGTTGGGTTACTGAAGAATATCTAACTGAGCTGGGAAAATGCAATGAATTTAAAAAAAATTTTATCCCTTAACTCACCAAGGATCACATGCGCTTCATAAAAAAGTCTAAACGAAGGAAGGGTAAACGAAACTTACCTCTTGTGATCGATTAGTCAAGCCTTCAAAGTCTGCGCTCTCGGGGTTTATTCGGATCTTTCAAAGGGTGCCGCTTCGAAAGGCGACCACCCTACAAGTATCCACACACTAACAAATAATAAACGATCTTGTTGAATGCTAGTTCAGTTCGTCTTCAAACGAAATTAGGTTTTTCTTTTCTTTCTCTCTCGTTTGTCGTCTCTATATAAAGATCATTACAAAATATATAGTGTCTGTTAAGATATATCTATATTAAGTCCGTTGAAAAAGGTTGTCAAAAAGATTTTTTAGCAAATGTTATTAAAACTTTAAATAATAACAATTTAAATTCACAAAACATAACCGTTCAAGACATAAACCGCTTCACGAATTTAAACTTTTCAAAATAAAATTCGAATTTAAATAACAATTTAAATTCACAAACATAACTGCTCATGAATTTAAACTTTCGTGGTTAAATTCGAATTTAGCCAACAATTTAAATTCTACAAACATAAACCGCTCAAGACATAACCGCTTCACAAATTTAAACTTTCTCAAAATTAAATTCGAATTTAAATAACAATTATCTGTTATTTGTAATTTTAAAATAATCTCATCATTTAAATTACTACAGAGTTGAAAAACCATAACCGTTATTATTCGGTTTCCAATGTGTGCTTAATTTATACCTTCAATTAACATTAAGTGAGTTTTAAATCACATTTTGATCCTACAAGTCATAAGCGGCCTCTAGCAAGACATTATGACTACCTAAGCAATCGAAAAGCCTATGATCCAAGACAACCTTAATATAGCTAATGACATAACTTTTGTCTCATGATATCTTGATATAATATAAGGCATGGACAAAGTCAACCTTATATCGTTTCTATCTTTGATTACCAACCCAATTAGGATCGATTAAACAAAATGACATCGATCTCCATCAATTCATTTGAGCACTACCATGCATTTCTCAGTCTCAATTGTCGAAAGGGACCCAGAGATACTTTTCTTATAATAAGAGGGACAAATTCCATTTTAATCGCTTCATATCTCACTACATAATTTTATTATGTTCAAGATAACCTTTTATAGTCATCCGATTAAAGACAACGCTTTGATTATATCAAACACAATATTCCTTATGTTGAGAACTATAGCGATCTCAGGTCAAAGGATTTAATAGATTGACATCTATTAGAGATTAACTTATGACTTTGATCCATACAATCTCAAGACTCGGTCTGGTCTAATATATAGTTCTCAACAAATAGATATAAATTTGATTTGTATCTCATACACATATTCATCCCATGAATATCAATCAAACTTTATACTAATCTTAATTTATTGTTATTCCCATAACAATAACCGATTAGGGACATTTAGAATAATTAATAATATTATTCAAGGACATTATATATAATAAACATGCAAATCATCATAATAATTAATTCTCATAAATAGTCAAAATACCATGTCCATACGATGGGCTTAGAGCACTATTACTAACAATCTCTCCCACTTCATACTAGGCCTATTCATCAATGTATCTACTACCTATGAACCCAGCATGACGATCATGTTGCTTGTGGTGTAGGCTTAGTCAATGGATCAACATTATCATCCGTTGGAACTTCCGCATATCTTAACGTCACCTCTACGATTTCTCGAATGAGATTGATAACGCCAGAGCAGTTTGGATCGCTGATGTGATCTAGGTTCCTTTGTTTGTGCAATAGCACCATTATCAAGCCACAATAAACATCAGATTTTTGTAAATGCTAGGAACCACTTCAAGGTCAGTAATGAACTTCTTGATCCAAACTGCTTCCTTTGCTGCATCAGATGCTGCAATGTATTCAGCTTCAGTTGTAGAATCAGCAATAGTGCTTTGCTTTGAACTTTTCCAAATGAATCAGTAATTCACCATTTAAACAAACACATATCCCGACCGTGATCGGAAATTATCTTTGTCGATTGGAAGCCAGATGAGGTAACCATTTACAACCTCGTACCATCTTCTATCTGGCTATACAATTAAGAATATATCTTTAGACCTTTAGGCTACTTAAGAATGTTCTTGACAGCTGTCCAGTGACTCTCACCGGGATCTGACTGGTATCTACTCGTTATGCTTAAAGCATAAGATACATCCGTCTAGTGCAATACGGCATACATGATAGATCCTATTGCCGAGGCATAAGGAATTTATCATCCAGCTCGCCATCTTTAAAAGAGGACAATTGATTTACAAGAGTAATACCATGAGACATGGCAAGTATCCTCTGGAATCTTGTATATCGAACCGTTTCAAGATTTTGTTCATGTAGTACTTTGATCAATTTAATCAGCTTTTAGATTTATCTCTATGTATCTTTATCCCTGGGGATGTGCAATGTTTGTCTACTCGAGAAACACTTCCTAACCAAGACTTGACATTCTGCAAGGTAGGGATATAATTCTCTAATGAGTAAATGTCATCAACATATAAGACCAAAAATACAATTGTGCTCCCACTAATTTTCTTATAAACAAAAGGCTCATCTTCATTTTTGACAAATCCAAACCCTTTGACTGATTCAACAAAACGAAGATTCCAACTCTGAGAGGCCTACTTCAAACCATAAATGGATCTTTGAAGCTTGCATACTTTACCAGAATTCTTAGGTTGTGTCATGTACACATCAAGTAAGTTTCCATTAAGAAATGCAGTTTTAACATCCATTTGCCAAATCTCATAATCATGATATGCAATAAATGGCAATAAGAATTCTTAATAGACTTACATAGCTACAAAAGGAAAAGTTTCATCATAGTCTATACCATGAGTTTGTTTGAAACCTTGTAACTAGCCTAGCTTTGTGCGCGCACTTTGCCATCCATGTCAGTTTTCTTTTAAAAACCCATTTGCACCCAATGGTCTTTTGTATCTCTGTGGCTCACTTAAGGTCCATACCTGATTATCATACATGGATTGAATTTCAGACTTCATGGCCTCTAACCATTTCTCAGAGTCTAGATCCAACATAGCCTCTTGATAGGTAGTGGGCTCATTTTGATCCACTAACAATACATCATGGTTATCAGTCACAAGAAATCCATATCTCTCGGGCTCATGACGTATCCTATCAGATCTACGTAAATTTTGTGTTATAGGAGGTGTGTCAACAATAGTTTGTTGACTATGAGTATCCACAGGCAGTTCAATGTTATCTTGTGGTTCTCGAACTTCTTCGAGTTGTACCTTACTCCCACTAGTTCCTTTAGAAATAAATTCCCTTTCTAGAAAGACACCATTCCAAGCAACAAACACTTTGTTCTCTATGGGATTGTAAAAGTAAGATCCCTAGTCTCTTTAGATACCCTGTACAAAAAGACATTTATCAGATTTAGGCTCCAGTCATTTGAAACTCGACGCTTTCTTTACATAACTCCTCACAACCCCAAATCTAAGAAAACACAAACTCGGGCCTTTACTAGTCCACATCTCATAAGGGCAAGTTCTTTCAACCGCTTTGGATGGAAATCGATTTAAGGTGAACGCAAATGCTTGGGCGCATAACCCTGTGCTGTAATGGAAGATGGTGTTCATTTCAGCTCACTGATGAGGGGGTGGTCCCATCACAGGCTATAGGTCTTGCCCTTTGCCTCGAGAGTTTTCGGACCTAAGATCAAAGGGAGTCATTGAATGGGGAAACATAAATTTCAACCGAGCTACTTTCAACCAATGCAAATGTAGAGTGCTCCCCATTTAAATATGTCCCTTCGTCTTGGGTCTCTGAGCCCCTACTCTGGAGCGAAAGAAAAGGGGAAAGGGACATGCCCCTATAGCCTGTGAGTGGGACCACCCCTTGTCGGAGTGGGCCAGGGGCTGAGGCCCTTACATCAAGCATGCAACATCAATAGAGTCATTATGATGCTTCTCATAAGCATTATTTTTAGCTCTAGGAGCATTATCAACTGGTTCTTCAGGGAGAGGTTCATCCAGGACATAAAGCTTCCTTTCTTGTTTGAGAACAATTTTCAAATTTCGAAACCAGCCAAGGAAGTTAGTCCCAAAGAAGTTTTCATCCTTCAAGTACCGATCGTAATATGAAGAGAATGCTGTTGTTATTGTCAGCCATCTACAATGAATGCAAAGTTCGGGCAAGCATTTTGATTATGAAAATTCACTAAATCAACAACCCTCAAGAATAATCATATTAATCTAGTGAGCTTAAGATCCATATTTTACTCAACTTTAAGTCAACTTCGCATGACACCTAAAATTGCTATTTAGGTAGGTAACTCTTACCAACTACATCTCATGCAACTCTTAGATATTTATGGGATTTTGACATCATATGTCCCGGCATGTTTAAATCCCATCTAATGCCATTAGGCCGAAAACCGTTTTAATAACCTAATAATGTTAAACCATTTTTAAACATATGGGTAGCACCATTACTCATCTTGTTCACACGTAACCTAATGTACTTCTACTTTCGTAGAACCCACATTAAGGTGATAAAAGGTTTGACAAGTGTTTCAACAAGGACATGTTAACTTTAAATTTTATGAGGGATCTGATTGATTTTAATTTTCACTAATAGATCTCATCATACATCTAGTATCACATACTCATGTAACATCATACATAGCATCCTTACTACATGCATATAATAAATGTGTCACAAGATGGCTCTTAATCTAGATTGATCTCCTATAATAATATGAAGATCACGCTCATTCCTGTGTAGTATCGCCCATGATGTTGATTTGACCACCTACTTGCGCATAGACACCTAGCTCCTCCATCATCATGGTTGGATCGTATGATTAAATGGCTTCGTATTGTCTCTTGTTTTATTAGAACAATTAAATAAATACTACTTAATAGTAAAATAAAATTACAATAAACAAAACTATGATGCAAGTCAGATTAATAATTACAACCCTTGAAAAAACAATAATAATAACCTACCAAACACATCGGGTCAAAAAGGCCATACGTGCACCATGTGAAGCAACACAACATGCAAACTATATCATGTTATCATATAGCATAAACAATTTGCATTAAAAGGAAATAAATTATAATAGGCGTGTATTTAAAACAATTAAATCTATAAGGTGCTACGAGCAAAGACTTACCTGCCCGCTTAGCCTACAATGGATTGTGGTCAAGGGGGCCGCCTCGCTGGCCTGGGGAAACACCCATGTTTTTTCTTTTCAGAAACATTAGAGTTTTGTCTCAAAATTAAATTTTCATTATCTCATTAATAAATTTTTTTTGAATAGTTTAAAGCCATCAAAATCACATTAAAAGATATTATGTAATCTCATTACACATGTGGCTTATTTTCGCACCATAAACAATCACCGATAAACTTAATGATATATGAATCTTAATCATGCATTAACTGACATGGCAGCTTCGAATCATATAACATGCCAGCAAATACTTTAATGGCAATATCCCACTCCTATTCTTAACCCATATTAACGAACTTTTAGGTTTCTGATTCTAACTACTAATACCTTAACAAAACCTGTTAACTATGTCGTTTGCACAAACCATAATATCACATATATTAAAAAACGCAAATCATGCCAGAATCATATACATCACATACATACGATCAAATATGGCATTATCGATTTTTATGAAAACACAAGTGGCTCTGATACCACTGTTGGATTACGGAATATCCAATCTGATTGGAACATAAATGCAGTGGAATTTAAAAATTTTATCCCTTAACCCACCAAGGATCACATGCTTCATAAAAACGAAGGAAGGGTAAACTAAACTTACCTCTTGTAGATCGATTAGTCAAGCTCTTCAAAGTCAGCTGCCTGGTTTATTCGGATTCTGTATGGTGCCGTCAGCGCTACAAATCACC
This sequence comes from Tetrastigma voinierianum, assembly GCA_016808115.1. Lineage (NCBI taxonomy): Eukaryota > Viridiplantae > Streptophyta > Magnoliopsida > Vitales > Vitaceae > Tetrastigma > Tetrastigma voinierianum. The sequence goes on from JAEQBH010001647.1 coordinate 908,417, forward strand.
CTACAAGTATCCACACGAACAAATAATGTCCATCTTTATTGAATGCTAGTTCAGGTTCGTCTTCTCAAAATGAAATTAGGGTTTTTCTTTCTCTCTGTTTTGGTTGTTCTCAGAGTAAAAGACGACTACTACAAAATATATATGTCTCACATATATATCTATATAAGTCTGCTAGGGTTTAAGTCAAAAACAAATTTTATATTATTATATATTTAAAACTCTTTTAAATAATAACAATTTAAATTCACAAAACATAACCGTTCAAGACATAACCGTTTCACGAATTTAAACTTTCTCAAAATAAAATTCGAATTTTAATAACAATTTAAATTCACAAAACATAACTGTTCACGAATTTAAACTTTCTCAAAATTAAATTCGAATTTAAATAACAATTTAAATTCACAAAACATAACCGTTCAAGACATAACCGTTTCACAAATTTAAACTTTCTCAAAATTAAATTCGAATTTAAATAACAATTAATTGTTATTTGTAATTTAAAATAATCTCATCATTTTAAATTACTACAGAGAGTGAAACCATAACCGTTATTATTCGTTCTAATGTGCTTAATTTATAGCTTCAATTAACATTGGCAGTAGGCCTAAATCACATTTTGATCCTGCGTCATAAGCCGGCCTCTAGCAAGACATTATGACTACCCAAGTTAAATGAAAAGCTCATGATCCAAGACAACCTTAATATAGCTAATGACATAATCCTTTTGTCTCATGATATCTTGATAGAATATAAGGCATGGACAAAGTCAACCTTATATCGTTCTATCTTTGATTACTCGAAACCCAATTAGACTGACTAAACAAATGACATTGATCTCCATCAATTCATTTGAGCACTAGCCATGCATTTCGCCCCATAATTGTCGAGGGGACCTGCAGATATCTCTCTTATAATAAGAGGGACAAATTCCATTTTAATCGCCCATATCTCACTACATAATTCTTATTATGTTCAAGTATAACCTTTATAGTCATCCGATTAAAGACAACGTTTGATTATATCAAAACACAATATTCCTTATGTTGAGAACTATAGCGATTCCCAGTCAAAGGGATTTAATGACACAACTATTAGAGATTAACTTATGACTTTCGATCCATGTATTAATCTCAAGACGGTCCTATTCCAATAGGTGCTCTCAACAAATAGATATAAATTTGATTTGTATCTCATACACATATTCATCCATGAATATCAATCAAACTTTATACTAATCTTAATTTATTGTTATTCCATAACAATAATCCCATTAGGACATTAGAATACTCCACACATTATTCAAGGACATTATATATAATAAATATGCAAATCATGATAATAATTAATTCTCATAAATAGTCAAAATACCATGTCCATACGATGGGCCTAGAGCACTATTACTAACAATCTCCCACTTGCGCAAGGCCCATTGATCAATGTATCTAATACCTATGAACCTAGCATGACAATCATGCTTGTTTCAGGGTGTAGGCTTAGTCACGGATCAACAACATTATCATCTCGTTGAAACTCTCAGATATCTTAACGTCGCCTCTCAATGATTTCTCGAATGAGATGATAACGCCTAAGTCGTGTTTGGATCGCTGATGTGATCTAGGTTCCTTTGTTTGCACAGCACCATTATTGTCACAATAAACATCAACAGGATTTGTAATGCTAGGAACCACTTCAAGGTCAGTAATGAACTTCTTGATCCAAACTGCTTCCTTTGCTGCATCAGATGCTGCAATGTATTCAGCTTCAGTTGTAGAATCAGCAACAGTGCTTTGCTTTGAACTTTTCCAGCTAACTGCACCACCATTTAAACAAAACACATATCCCGACTGCGGATCGAGAAATCATTCTCTGGCTGATCGAAGCTTGCATTTATGTAACCATTTACAACCAGATCATCTTCTAATCTGCCATACACCAAGAACATATCTTTAGACCTTCTCAGATACTTAAGAATGTTCTTGACAGCTGTCCAGTGACTCTCACTGGGATCTGACTGGTATCTACTCGTTATGCTTAAAGCATAAGATACATCTGGTCTAGTGCACAATACTTAAGTATTACATAGATAGATCCCATTGTCGAGGCATAAGGACCTTATCATCCGCTTCGCCTCATCTTTAGTGTTAGGACACGAGATTTGCTAAGAGTAATACCATGAGACATGGGTGCATCCTCTCTTGAATCTTGCATACCGAACTGCTTCAAGATTTTGTCTATGTAAGTACTTTGATTCTGCACCAATCAGCCTCTTAGATTTATCTCTATGGATTCCTATCCCTAGGATATAGGCTTTCGTCTAAAGTCTTTCATTGAGAAACACTTCCCTAACCAAGACTTGACATTCTGCAAGGTAAGGATATCATTCCCAATGAGTAAAATGTCATCAACATATAAGACCAAAATACAATTGTGCTCCCACTAATTTTCTTATAAACACAAGGCTCATCTTCATTTTTGACAAATCCAAACCTTCAATCGATTCAACAAAAACGAAGATTCCAACTCAGAGGCCCGTCTGAAACCATAAATGGATCTTGAAGCTTGCATACTTTTAATAGAATTCTAGGTTGTGTCATGTACACATCAAGTAAGTTTCCATTAAGAAATGTAGTTTTAACATCCATTTGCCAAATCTCATAATCATGATATGCAACAATGGCAATAAGAATTCTAATAGACTTAAGCATAGCTACAGGTGAAAAAGTTTCATCATAGTCTATACCATGAGTTTGTTTGAAACCTTTTGCAACTAGCCTAGCTTTGTAAGTATGCACTTTGCCATCCATGTCAGTTTTCTTTTTAAAAACCCATTTGCACCCAATGGTCTTTGTACCTTCAGGTGGGTCAATCAAGGTCCATACCTGATTATCATACATGGATTGAATTTCAGACTTCATGGCCTCTAACCATTTCTCAGAGTCTGGATCCAACATAGCCTCTTGATAGGTAGTGGCTCATTTTGATCCACTAACAATACATCATGGTTATCAGTCACAAGAAATCCATATCTCTCTGCCTATGACGATCTTATCGATCTCGTGAAATTTTGTATATAGGAGGGGTGTGTCAACAATAGTTTGTTAACTATGAGTATCCACAGGCAGTTCATCGTTATCTTGTGGTTCTCGAACTTCTTCAGTTGTACCTTTACTCCCACGTGTTCCTTTAGAAATAAATTCTTTTTAGAAAGACAATTCATTCCAAGCAACAAACACTTTGTTCTCTATGGATCAAAGTAAAAAGATCCCTTAGTCTCTTTAGGATACTCTCTACTAAAAAGACATTTATCAGATTTAGCTCCAGCTTATTTGAAACTTGACGTTTTACATAAGCCTCACAACCCCAAATCTTAAGAAAAACACAAATCAAGCCTTTTACCGCCCACATCTCATATTAAGGTCTTTTTCAACTCCTTGGATGGAACTCGATTTAGTGTGAACGCAGTTGTTTCAAGTGCATAACCCCAAAAGGTAATGGAAGAGGGGGGTTCAAACATCTGACTAGGGTGGGAATCCATATAGGGCAAAGGTTCTTTCTGCCGCCTCTGCAGAAGCTGGATCCCAAGATGCGGACATATTGAGCTGGGAGCACTTCACTACCAACTGAGCTACTAGCCCAGTTGGTAGTGAGAGTGCTCCCCATTTCAATATGTCCCTTTGGTCTTGGGTTCGAGCTCTCACGGAGGCGAAAGAAAAGGGCAAAGGGACATGCCCCTATAGCCTGTGAGTGGGACCACCCCTCGTCGGAGTGGGCCAAGGGGTGGGGCCCTTACATCAAGCATGCAACATCAATAGAGTCATTATGATGCTTCTCATAAGCATTATTTTTAGCTCTAGGAGCATTATCAACTTGTTCTTCAAGGAGAGGTTCATCCAGGACATAAAGCTCTTCTCGCTTGAGAACAATTTCAAATTTCAAACCAAACAAGGAAGTTAGTCCCAAGAAGTTTATCCTTCAAGGACTGATCGTAATGACATAGAATTGTTGTTGTTACGTCGCCATCTACAATGAATGCAAAGCTCGATAAGTATTTCGATTATGGCAAATTCTCACTAAATCAACAACCTCAAGAATAATCATATTAATCTAGTGAGCTAAGATCCATATTTACTCAATCCTGCAAGTCAACTCATGCCATACTTAAAATTGCTATTTAGGTAGGGGTAACTCTTACCACCATATCTCATGCAACTTTAGATATTTATGGGATTTTGACATCATATGTCCCAAGATGTTTTAATCCCATCTAATGCCATTAGGCCGAAACCGTTTAATAACCTAATAATGTTAAAACCATTTTAAACATAAGGGCAAAGCACCATTACTCATCTTGTCTCACTAATGTGTAACCTAATGTACTTCTACTTTGGTAGAACCCACATTAAGGTGATAAAAGGCTGATGTTGCTTAAATATGGATGATATGTTAACTTTAAATTTTTATGAGGGATCTGATTTTAATTTCACCATGTGATCTCATCATACATCTAGTATCACATATACCATGTAACATCATACAAGATTCCTCACATGCATAAGTAATAAACGTGTCACAAGATGGCTCTTAATCTAGATTGATCTCCATAAGCCAGTCATGAAGATCGGGCCATTCCTGTGGTAATAAGCAGCCTCCATGATGCTGATCACCACCAACTCGCGCATAGACACCTAGCTCCTCCCATCATCACGGTTGATCGCATGATCTTCAAATGGTTTCATTGTCTCTTGTTTTATTAGGAACAATTAAACAAATACTAATAGCAAATAAAATTACAATAAAACAAAAACGCATGCAAGTCAGATTTAATAATTACAACCCTTGTAAAACAATAACAATAACCTACCAAACACATTAAATGTGCTATCATACTGGTGGTAACTATGAAAAGCAACACAACATGCAAAATATATCATGCTTAATACATAGCATAAAATAATTTGCATTAAAAGAAATAAATTATAATAGGCAGTGGTATTTAAAACAATTAAATTCATAAGGTGCTACGCAGAGTTTATGATACGGCTCCGCTTAGCCGACAAGGGACAGTGGTCATAAAATACGCCTGGTCGTGGGGAAACTCATATTTTTTTTTCTTTTTCGTAAGATTAGGAGCTTTATCTCAAAAATTAAATTTTCATTGATCTCATCAATAAATTTTTTGAATAAGCCGAAAGCCATCAAAATCACATTAAACAAAGATATTATGTAATCTCATTGCAATATAGGGCTATTTTCAAGACCATAAAACAATCACCGATAAATCGTAATTGATATATGAATACAAATTCCATATTAACTGATTAAGGCAAAGCCAGAATCATATAACATGATATTAAATACTTTAATGGCAATATCCCATTCGGATTCTTAATCATATTAACGAATCCTTTTAGGTTTCGGATTCAATCAATTAATACCTTAACAAAACCTATTAACTATGTCGTTCGCACAAACCATAATATCACATATATTGAAAACGCAAATCATTAATCATATACATCACATAACATACGATCAAACATGGTATTATCGATTTTATGAAAACACAAGTGGCTTCGATACCACCGCTTGGTTACGAGCGTATCCAATCCGATTGAACAAAAATGCAAAGGGAATTTAAAATTTTATCCCTTAACCCACCAAGTGATCACATGCTTTCATAAAAACGAAGGAAGGGTAAACGAAACTACCTCTTGTAGATCGATTACTGCTTCAAAGTCATTGGCCTTGGGTTTATTCGATCTTCAAAGGTGTCATTTTCCTCGGTGTGCGGTACTAATTCTTACAAGTATCCACACTAACAAATAATAAACGATCTTGTTGAATGCTAGTTTAGGCTCGTCTTCTCAAACGAAATTAGGCTTTTCTTTCTTTCCGCTTGCTGTTCAGAGTAAGATTTAATTACTACAAAATATATATGTTCACATATATATCTATATAAGTCTCATAGGTTTAAGTCAAAAACAAATTTTATATTATTATATATTTAAAACTCTTTAAATAATAACAATTTAAATTCACAAAACATAACCGTTTCAAGACATAACTGCTTCACGAATTTAAACTTTCTCAAATAAATCTTAATTTAAATAACAATTTAAATTCACAAAACATAACCGCTCACGAATTTAAATTCGAAAATTAAATTCGAATTTAAATAACAATTTAAATTCACAAAACATAACCTGCTCAAGAACTGCTTTCACAAATTTAAACTTTCAAATTAAATTCGAATTTAAATAACAACTATTCAGTGCTATTTGTAATTTGTAAAATAATCTCATCATTTTAAATTACTACAAAGAGGAAAAACCATAACCGTTATTATTATTCGCTCTTAATGTGCGAATTCTATAAATTCTTCAATTAACATTAGCAATAAATTAAATCACATTTCATCCTACAAGTCATAAGCTGCCTTCAGCAAGACATTATGATCACCCAAGTTAAATGAAAAGCCTATGATCCAACATAACTTTAATATAATGCACGACATAATCCTTGTCTTCATGATATTCCTGATAGAAACATATAAGGCATGGACAAAGTCAACTTTATATCGTTTCTATCTTTGGATTACTCAAAAACCCAATTAGATCGACTAAAACAAATGACATTGATCTCCATCAATTCATTTGAGTACCACCATGCATTTCTCGCCCCACTGGGTTTAGGACTCAGATATCTCTTATAATAAGCAGGGACAAATTCCATTTTAATCAAGCCATATCTCACTAAGCATAATTTTTTATTATGTTCAAGATAACCTTTATAGTCATCCGATTAAAGACAACGCTTGATTATATAAAACACAATATTCCTATGTCGAGAACTATAGCGACCTCAGTCAAAGGATTTAATGACACAACTATTAGAGATTAACTTATGACTTTGATCCATGTATTAATCTCAAGACGGTCCTGGTCTAATATATACTCAATTAAATAGATATAAATTTGATTTGTATCTCATACACATATTCATCCCACGATATCAATCAAACTTTATAATTAATCTTAATTCATTGTTATTCCCATAACAATAACCGATTAGGGACATTTAGAATAATTAATAATATTATTAAAGGACATTATATATAATAAACATGCAAATCATCATAATAATTAATTCTCATAAATAGTCAAAATACCATGTCCATACGATAGGCCTGGAGCAGTATTACTAACAGTTTCCATATTTACAAATGAGATTTTGCAATTATTTGCACCAAGACTACCGAATTTTCATCGAGGATTCCATGAATCTGTATCTCTAGAAACATATTAAAAATTGTTCTATTAATAATGCTTCAATCTCCATGATGGAAGCCAGATAGAGCTGTTATTTCCATTACATTAAATTAAGTGGATGGCCCACTAACCTAGTATTTAGCCAATTAAAAGAATACTTAATATCTTTAAACTGTTATGAAAATATTTACCCTTTGATGGAGCTGGTAAATTATAATAAATATAATTTATTATTTTGGAATAAGAATGTTTATAGATATTTACCCGATGGAAAATTATACAAATATAATTTATTATTTCAAGAAAAGTTATTTGAATAACACGCTAGAAATCCAACGTGTGGCCTCTCGCCCTCTTCTCCTATCAATAAGTTATATATATATATATATATATATATATATATATATATATATATATATATATATATATATATATATATATATATATATATATAAACTCCTTCACGTATGTTGTGAGCACTCTTCCATCAATTACAAAACAATTTCCGTATCAAAGTTTGATATGAGAAGAAGAGATCAAGGATTTAAGATCTATAAACTGAAGGGAAATCTCTTATGGTCATGGTTCTTTCTAAACGGTATGTAATCTTATATATTTTTTATTATTATTATTTGTTATCAGAGATGAGTTCAATTCACGATATGGAATATCGCGGTGTTAATTTCTGCTTTAAATCTCAACAAAATTGGTATCGTGAGCTAGAATGAATTTAAATATTCGTAATCATTGTTTTATAAAGATTAAATTTTGAGATTTATCTGCAGATTACACTGTCTCACTAAAATGAATAAAAAATTAAATAAACAAATAAAGATCAAATTCTTTAACGTTGCATAAAAGATTTTATTTTCCTGCAACGCGAGCGGATCAATATTGGGTGAGGGGCGCTGTTTCAAGGTCATCCTATATTATTTCAAAAGCACCATCATTGTCAGTTGTGCTGCCATTGCCGACCCATGGTCTGCTTTTTGCACTGCATAATCTGGATCAGAAGATTCAACAAAGGAGAAATGAGAGTATCATAGCACCGGTTACCAATTGTCATTATCACTTTTATTTGAACAGGAACCTAAATTTCTTTAAGATGTCCACAATCCTGTGGATTTGAACCTTTGTGAAATTATTATTATATCTGATGAATGCCGATTTCTTTGATTTTATTATATCGATTATTGGAATCAGATGATTACAAAGATACTATTTCCTGATTTTTAACGATACTATTTCCTTGATTTTTTAACTCAAATAAAATAATTAATTTCATCTTGTGAGATTTTATCAAAATGACAATTTATAAATGTAAGGTTAACTAAGTTAGATAGTTGCCAAAGTAACCTAAATTAGTGAGCCTTGTATTTATTGAATTGCATAAAAGGAATAAAGGAAGACTTATAAAATTTTTAATAATCTTTCTTTATAATTAGAGAATGAGACTAACCCAAAGGAGAGTCAATTTATGCTAATGTATTACTAGATACTTTATTTTGTGTTGCTTAGAAAGATAAAAATGATATCTAAAATATATAAAACACACACAAACAGATATGTTTTAAGCTCTCCAAGCAACACTATATAGGTTAAAATTTACCTGAAGGAGAATTTTTAATGATATCAATAGTTCATTGCTATTTATTTTATACTGAGGCCTTATTGTGAGCATTGTTCATTTGTACAAGCCTCCCACTTCATTACACTCTTGCATCCTCGGAATGACCGTTTTGATGGGCCGAACTTTTTTAAATGGTATGAAAGGGTTCACCATCGATATTTGGATCTCGACCGGCTTTAATAACGGATAAACTTCCCGGCTACGATGATAGTACCCGGAAAGGGGCTGAACAATCAAAAGCCCGGGCAAGATCCAACACCACCGATGTTTATGAGAATGACTATTGCCACAATATCAAGACTCTTCCTCAAACCGAGCTTGCCTCGAATTTCTCAATCTGGCTGAGGAGCGCTTCAAACGCGCTGATAAGTCCCTTGCAGGCACATTGATGGCTGAATTGACAACCATGAAATATGATGGTCAGAAAGCTATTCAGCAACATATTTTAAACATGACTAAAAAGGCTACAAAGCTTAAGGCACTAGGCATGGGTATGGATAAGTCCTTCTTGGTACAGTTTGTCCTTAACTCACTTCCATCACAGTTTGATCCATTCAAAATCCACTATAATACTAACAAAGGATCGCGGGAACTCGAATGAGCCACCAAAGAATGTATACAAGAGGAAGTGAGATTAAGACAAGAAGGACATAATCTTTGCTCTGCTGTAACTCATGGAGTCACGAAGAAGAAAGGGAAATTCAAAAGGAAAGAACTTTCCACCTAAGAAAAGTGGACTCCGGGGAATGTAGCCGCAGTCATGATGGAAAATTCACAAGAAGTTACTATGGCAAGAAAGGCATGTGAAGAAGGATTGCATCGCTACCGCGTTTGGTTCAAAGAGAGTATAACCTTTCTTTGTATGTTATGAATCCAATCTTGTTGAAGTTCCTTCAAATACTTGGTGGATTGATTCTGGAGCCACAACTCATGTGACTAATTTAATGCAGGGATTCCTTACAACCAGGAAACCAAAGGAAAGTGAAAAGTTCCTCTATATGGGAAACCATCTCAAGGTTGGAGTGGTAGCTGTTGGTACCTATCGCTTACTATTAGAGACGGGTCATCGGATGGATCTTATAAACACTTTTTATGTACCTTCTATCTCTAGGAATTTACTTTCCTTGTCCAAATTAGATGCTACTGGATATTCTGTTTTATTCAGTTCTGGACAATTAAGTTTGATGTTAAATTGCTATGCTTGGTTCTCGTATTTTATACGGTTTATATAAAATTTCTTGAATCATGAATGCACAAGCTTTGATAACCCTACATTCAAATGTTGGCTCAAAACGTGGCTTAATTAATGAAAATTTTCAATCTTGTAAGTACGTAAGACTAGGGCACATCTCAGGGGAATGAATTGAGAAATTAGTGAAGGAAGGAATTTTACAAAATCTTGACTTCACTGATTTTCATGTATGTGTGGATTACATAAAGGGAAAGCAAACTAAACATACAAAGAAAGGTGCCACAAGAATTAATGAGCTCCTTGAGATAATTCATATAGATATTTGTGGATCACTCTCTGTTCCATGTTTTACAGGAGAGAAATATTTTATCACCTTTATAGATGATCTATCTCGTTATGGTTATGTTTATCTAATGCATGAAAAGTCTCGTGCCATTGGACATCTTCGTAGATGTTCTCATACCGTAGGTCGAGAGACAATTAGATAAAAGATTAAAATTGTGAGATCAGATCGAGGCGGTGAATACAGGCGTATATGATGAATCGTGACAAAATCCTGGTCCTTTTTCCAAATTCCTTGAAAAGCATGGCATTCGTGCTCAATACACAATGCCTGGTACGCCACAACATAATGGTGTTGCTGAAAGGCGTAATTGCACATTAATGGAAATTGTTAGGAGTATGATGAATTACTCTTCTGTACCTATTTCATTGTGGGGTGAAGCCTTAAAAACCGCAATGTATATCTTGAACAGAATTCCTAGTAAGGCAGTTCCAATAACTCCTTTCGAGTTATGGACTGGTAGGAAACCTAGCTTGAGACATATACATATATGGGGTTGTCCAGCGAAGGCAAGAATCTATAACCCACATGAGAAAAAGCTTGATTCAAGAACGATATCTGGATATTTCATTAGCTATCCGGATAAATCGAAAAGGGTACAAATTTTATTGTCCTAACCACAGTGTGAGAATAGTTGAAAACCTGTAATCTGCATTCTTAGAGAATGGCTAAATTAGTGGGAGTAATGAACCAAGAAAGGTAGATGTTGAAGAGATAAGAGTGGATATCCCACCACTTTTTTTACCTCAAGAAATTATTATCCCTCAACCTGTTCAACAAGTTGAGGAAAATGAGCAACATAATAGAGATGGTTCATTACCACTAGAAAATATTGCCATTAAAAATGCTGTAGAGCCACCACAATCGGCACCTTTGAGGAGATCTCAAAGAGAAAGGAGACCTGCCATTACAGATGATTATGTGGTGTATTTACAAGAATCTTATTTTGATATTGGGATAAGGAAGGATCCGGTTTCGTTTTCACAAGCCATGGAAAGTGATGATTTAGTAAATGGGATGTAAGCAGAATGAAGAGTTGAAATCTATGGCCCATAATCTGAGTTCGATCTCATCGAATTGCCTAATAGTCGTAAAAACCCGCCGGTCAGAATGGGTCTTTAAGACAAAGCGGGAGCAAGTAAAAGGGGCAATATCGACCGATTTAAGGCCGTACTTGCGGGCTGGGTTTCACTAAAAGGAAGGTATAGATTAAAGATACTTTCTCTCCAGCCTAAGAAAGATTCGCTTAGAATCATCATGGCACTGTAGTTCATTTGATTTAGGAGTTACATCAAATGGATGTGAAAACCGCATTCTTAAATGGGAATTTGGATGAAGATATCTACATGGAACAACCCAAGGGTTCGGGAAGAAAGGAAACAACACCTAGCTCAGAAATTAAAGAAACTATTTACTGGCCTTAAACAAGCTTCCAGACAATGGCATATTAAGTTTAATAATACATTAAGCATCTTTCAGATTTAAAGAGAACATTGTTGATTAGTGTATATATCTGAAAGTTAGTGGGAGCATGTTTATATTTGATATCAGACAGATGATATTTTGTTCATAAAGTGATCTTGGTTTATTAGGTGAAACCAAGGAATATCTCTCTAAAAACTTTCATATGGTTGATATGGGTGAGGCAAACTATGTTATTAACATCGAGATCTTTAGGGATCAATCTCGAGGAGTGCTAGGTTTATCTCAGAAAGGATATATTGATCTGCCTAGAGAGATTCAATATGCAAATATGTTCATTCTGCATTGCACCTATATTGAAAGGTGCATAAATTATAAAACAGCAAGCCTAAGGAATAATATGGAAAGGGAGCAAATGAAGAAAATTCTTATGCATCAGTCAGGGGAGTCGGATGTACGCCAAACATGTACAAGACCGGATATCAGCTTTGCTGTAGGCATGTTATGAAGATACCAAAGTGATCTAGATTCAACACCGAAAGCCGCAGTTAGCGTGTGGATGAGATTTCATAGGCATTAAAAGCGATTATATGCTCATAAAAGATCTCGAACAATTGTGGTTGTCGGTTACCGGATTCTGATTATGGTGGTCTTAATAGCTAAAGTCAACTTCAAGATTTGTCTTTATGCTAAATGGGGGTAATCTGGTAGAAGAGTGAAACAATCAATTACCGCTTCATCCACGATGGGAGGCTGAGTTTGTTGTTTGTTTTGAAGCTTCAAGTCATGCTTTATGTGGTTGGGTGAATTTGTCTCAGGCTTGGTGTTGTCGACTTCTATTATAAACCTTGAGAATATATTGTAATAACACCGTAGCTGTTTTCTTCTCTAAGAATGGCAAATTTTCTAGTGGATCGACACACATGGATTTAAAGTATTTAGTTGTTAAAGAAAGAGTCTAGAAACAACAAGTGTCAATTGAAAATATTAGGACCACACTTATGGTTGTTGATCCATTAACTAAAGGATTACCTCTAAAGGCATATTTAGAACATGTTATGAGGATGGGCCTTTTGAGTAATCCATATTATGTATGATAATGAATGGAGGTTATGTAATTGACAATTTGCGCATTAAAATTGTTTCTGTTTATTCTTGTTTTCAGTTATGGGTGCACGTTTTATTGTTTGATAAACAAGAATTGTCTCGACAAGACAAATTACAGGCTATTCGGGCATTATGGACTCGGGTTGGTAAGTAAGATGTGTGGTGCATGGAAGGAAACATGACATTATGGTCATGTGACCGCCATGACTCGCATTTATGATCTAAACTGATTCAAGATAGAAAGGCGATTTTGGACGATTAAGGCTTATTGAAATCGTGATCATGTGTCAAATTCATTTTCAAGTATATATTTTATATGTAAACTAAATATATTATAGTTTTCATAACTCCTATTAGTATAGAGAATATGATTTACATTAAATGAGTGTATCATTAATGTAATAGCTAATATAGTTATCATCTTTAATCATATAGAGATGCACCCTCGATGGAGTGGGTAAATTATAATATAATTTATTATTTTGGAATAAGAATGTATTATGATATTTACCCTTGATGGAGCGGGTAAATTTATAATAAATATAATTTATTATTTTGGAATAAGAATGCTTATTTGAATACGCGAACTATTTTTAACATGTTTTCGCCCTTCTCCTATCAATAAGTTATATATATAGAAACCCCTTCATGTGCTGTTAGAGCACTCTTCCATCAATTGCGTAAAAACAATTTGCAGTATCAAAGTTTAATAAGGAGAAGAAGAGATCAAGGATTTAAGTAAGATCTATAAACCGAAGGGAAATCTCATGGTCGCGTGTTCTTCAACGTATGTAATCTATTTTTTTTATTATTATTATTATTTTATTATCGAGATGAGTTTCAATTCAATGATCTCGGAATATTGTGTTAATTTGTGATTAAATTCAACAAGAGCAACTAAGGTTCATTTGATCCATATTTGGTTAACATAAGGTTTATTCCAGTTATTAGGAAACATATTTCCCCGAATCACAAGCGAATTGGATATGTATTTGAGAAGAACTCTAAGTACTGCATATAAGGATGGAAATTTACTTACATTGTGTGTCTTCTAACTTGTAATTGCATCCATAATACCCGGGAAAGGGAGTTACAAAATTAGAAAGAAAATATTTCATTTTTCCTCACATTTCAGACCTTCATAGAAGTTGAAGAAACCTAAAGAAGTTTATTTCGTAGATATTGTTAATGTCATAAGAGTGTTTCCTGTGCTACTAAGGTTCCTAGGTTACCAAGTTTTTCCTATGGCTGAATGTTGTCACTTGCATGTCCAATTTTATTTATTTGATTATACTTTATTTAAATCCCTGCTTGAAGCCCTTGAGGCCTAGCTCAATTGGTTAAGGGGTGGGAAGGGGGACAGTGAGGTTACAAGCTCGAATCCTGGCACAACAAAGATACTACAACGTGAATGTATATATATATATAAATCCTCGTTGAAGAACCAAGGCAACCTCGGTCCATGGTCTCAATCTTTAAGAAAGAAACCAAACACTCATTCAAAACATTATATGAGAAACATATGGCTACACTAGGAATTTATGGCAATAAACTCGTATTATTAGAAATGCAAGTATAAAGAGCTGCCGCTAGGATCCTCACCTTTCTAAATGTATTACAATTGTATGAATTCAAGCCTAATTAATTAGCTGTTCTTTCTTTTAGTCATTTTTATTTATGCTTTCCATGAATTCACCCCAGCCCTACCTATTCTCAAGGTCAAAATTAAAGGCCGATATATATTGACCATCCAAACCCTAATATCACATCTTCAATTCCTAATGTTGGCCTCAAGCAGTGGTTAAATGGTTTCATGATGCTTTCCGATTGGTTAGTCACAGAATGTCTATAAGCTTTTTCACTTTTTCTTTCAGGCCTGAGAGCACTGGGATTATCGATTTTTGTGTTGCTTAAGATCCATGCATCTTTCCGACTCAGGGAGTTGTTTCATTAGAACTCGGTGCCGCAATAGGTATTTAGATCACTTTTGGCTACTTGGTCATATATTTTATATACACTATCGTTAGTGAAAGTTCTTATATGCTAAAAATCCATTTATTGCATCCTCATTGGTTTCTTACCTATTAATAAGGAAAAATAATCGAACCCTCAAAGTTTGCTAAAGATTGTTAACACACACACACACACACATATATATATATATGATGTCTTAACCAGATTCACATGTTGATGCATTGTTGAGTAAGATATAACCATGGTCCCACCGGTTCTTTAAGAGTTGATTTCAATAGTTCTCACCCTTTTCGAAAGTTAAATGCAATTAGAAACAAGGGAAAAGAGAAAGAATTCTTTTGAAGAATGTTGTAATGATGATTTCTTTACCGAGATTTTCGATTTTTCCCTTTTAGAATTTATGTAAATCATCCAAAATCCTTCTATATTGTTTCCAATTTTAACTCAAGTCTCTCACAAGCTATGTAAATCAACATAAATATTATGACAGATTTTATTTTGACCGTTTTATCGGGAATGATTGGTGTAATTCTTGCACATGCTGTTGGAAAAAATTGATGCAATGGAGAAGAGAAACATACTAATATCACTTTATATATTAAACTCTTGAAATTACAAAAACACTCACAATGTCTTGAAAAGAAGTAAGAAGAAGAAGGCTCAAACAAGTTTTTGAGAAGAATACAAGAAGGCTCAAACAAGTTTTTGAAACTTTGTCCAAAAAACTTCTATTTCCTCCCTCTCTCTCAATCAATCTTTAGGAAGTAAGATAGAAATAGCCTTTGAGAGTGATCAAGCCTTTACTTTTCTACAAAGATTTCAAAAGAAGAAAGTCTTTCTTATAGAACACTAGAGTTGGAATATAAAATAGTTACAAAGAATGGAAGACTCTTTATCTTCCTTACCGCTCTTGAGATTATGACATCCTACAACATGAATATATTTAATTTTAAACATATATTTAATCTCAAATGTTACAAACTTAGGATCTTCCTCAACCTCATAAATTTTGTAACAATCCAATACCTTATTCATATGTTTAATGCACACATTAAACATGATTTACTCACAAAGGTTACAAACTTGTCATCTTCTTCAACCTAATAAGGTTTGTAACATTTCATATGTTTAATCCATCCATTAAACATTATCTATTCTCAAATATTACAATCTTAATTCACCATTGAATGTGTAACTCCTTTTACACATTAGATGCTTACAAGTTTAACTCTTCTTACACTTAAAATATCATCACAAATGTAAATCTTCTTACACTAATAATATTATAAAAAATATAACTCTTTCTTATACTTATTTTTAAACTAACAATATAGTTGAAAATATATAACAACCTCCAGAATCACCCGTCCTAAGATGGGCTCAGACGGTAATCAGAGGGGACACACATGAGCACTAAGTGTCACTGTGGTATTTTGGAGGTGAAATTGTGAAATCATAATTATGGAATCGGGAATTGTGGTACTAGAACAAGGATAAAAATGTAATTGATCAAATGGGACATAAAGGGCAAAATTGTAATTTCCATAAAGGATATGAAAATCATAATGAAAGTAGAGATGGGCCATAATAAAAATAAAATAAGTTGATCTTAAAATATTAAAGAGATGAGGATTTAGTTGCAACTAGGGGAAAGTTAATATGATAAAAGAGGGAGACAAAAGCCAAAACTCATACTTTGGTCTCAAAATTTCTAAGGCAACCCGTAGGAGAGGAGGAGAAGGGAGAAAAGAAGAGAAAAGAAGAGGAAGAGGAGGAAGAAGAGGAAGAAGAGGAAGGAGAAGGAGAAAAAGGTATGTTTTTATTTTAAATCAAGTGTATTTTGGATTCCTAAGGTTTTGGTTTGGAGAATTGTTCTTTCTTTTCTAAGGTTTTGTGGTAGAGATCACCCAAACCCTAGATTTGTTGGAGGTTATGGGGAAAAAAACCTCACTGGTGAAAATTAAACATGGAATCATCATAATTTTATGGTTTTGTAGGAATTGTGGACCTTGCCACTCTGATTTTCAATTCTAGGGTTTGGTTTTATGAATTTCCAAATCACCACCCAAGTGTTGTGGAGTTGTTGAGTTAGATTTCATGGTTTTTTTGGAGGTATTATGGAATAGTTGTAAAAAGAGAATGTTGGGTTGTTAAAGGGAATACTGTCAAAAATTTCAAAAACCCTTGTTCTTTGTTTCTCTTTGGATATAGATTAAGTTATAATCATCCAAATCAATTGATTCAAATTGGTAAAGAACCATAAGATAGGGCTACAAATCATAGAAGGGACCAGAGAAATTGTAGCTCTAAGGCTACCAAATATGACTGAAAGGTGAGCCTGTGTAGCTCACTGATTATGCCTGTTTTGGGGTATGGTTGTAGTGTTTTGGCCATAAGTGGAGTTTCACTCATCCAAATTGAGTGGATTCAAAATTCTGCAAAATATACTTAGGGAATAAGTTATCTGAAGGAAGTGCAATCAAATTGTGACCCTAAAGTGCCCAGAAATATTTCTAAGTGGAGCTATGTGCAGATTTTGTTCTGCCAATTTGAGTAATCTAGATATAAAATACAATAACTTGAGTTTTGGTGATCCAAATTGGGTGATTCTAATTGGAGAAGAAACCTTAGAACCATAGCTTCAAATGAGTGAAGAAAAAATTTCCAATTTATGGATTTAAGACCCTAGAAATCAAGGATAACAGTAGGTGATTCAATGAGCTAACCAATTTGGCATCAAAAACATGCTGTAACTTGTGTTATGTGGTTGAGGGCCTTAGAGAAGGAATTTTAAATTGAAAATTTAAAGAGATATCATTGGATATAGCGACTGATCTGGAGAGTTTTTATAATTTTTGAAGACCGTTTGAATAATTTTTTGGGTCATAAAGTCTATAGAGTATTGTTGGAAAAAGTGCTTTACCAAAATGAAAGGTTTTTTAGTGCTCAAGGGTAATTTGTTAATTTGGGTTTATATGAATGTTGTGTGACCCTAAAGTGACTCTATGGTGAAGCACGTTAAGTTTTACGCCATACGCAGCGATTAATACGCTGTCGTGATTCGTTGAGTCCGCAGGCTAAAAGCAAAGGCGGAAAGTAGTGAGTTGCCAAGTTTCGTAAACAAAAGAGCGAGCCAGAAAATGATATTTTGACAATTGAGTTTTAAAGCGATCTGCTTTAATATTAAACTGAAAAGTTTAATGGAAATAAGTTTATATAAATGTTAAGGCATATGGAAATGTTTTATCTTTGCATCATAGATATTTATATTAAATTATATACGTATAATGTGTTACGTGATTATAAGCTTAAAATGTAAAGAATGCACAATGTATAAATAATAAAGTAAAGTGTTTAAAGGATTTAGAAATGTATTTTCAAGAAAGTGTTTTAACATGGTTACCCTAACCTTATATGACCTGCTATGACTAATATCGGCCGAGGTACTTGGGCGTGTAAGGATTTCTAGAGGGTAAAGTTATAGGTTACTAACCGAGGAGGGAAATAGGTGTTTAGGAGTAATATCCTTACACGTGATAAAGTGCTAAGGATCGGAACCCTATGCAAAGCGTGAGCTCCGCAACGTAGCTGGTTGAGACCGAATGATCAGTTCCTCACCGCCGCACACCGAAACTCGTTTCGTGTTTATCCTCGGGTTCCATCGTAAAGAAAGAAATAAAGAAAGAAAGAAAAAGCAAATTGATTTTTAATTGTATAAAGATTTATTACTTCGCTTATATACCGAAAATGTTATCAAATAAAACGTACACTCACAAGCTCCTTTAGTTCATTATTTTCCGTATTGCTTCAAAACATTTTCGTGACCCGAGACAAAGGCCGGTAGAGCATCCCCGCAAAGGAGTCGAGCCATCGAGGAGACGACGCATGACTCCGCATTGTATATATATTTTTGCATATTGTATATGCTGAATATTTTGTCAGTGTATATATGCATATATGTATATATTTGAAAAGGAACTACGGGACTCGATCCTCGCGGGACGGTACGAGGCGGTCGGCTTAAGCCCTACCAAGCCCACCTTTTTCATAAAAATGTGCATGGAATAGAAGAAGGTTTGAATGCTTGACGATTCAAGAAATAAAACGTATACGCATTTGCCTATCGCGGGGCTTGATTGCCAGGACGAGGAGTCCTAAAATAGAAGTTGAGAATTGAAAGATTAGAAGTGTTTTTAAATGTTTTCGCAGGTTTTTGTAAATTTGGGAAAGTCCGAAAAACAGAGGAAACTTTGGCCGATTTTCTGAAAAATCTAAGTGTTTGAAAAAAAAAAAAAATTTACCACTTCACTTCCGCATTATTTTTTAAAGATATGTTAAGGATTGTAAAGGGGTTCGCTTCCATGATTTAATTGATTGTTTTATGAAAAGTTTCTATATCCGTCTGAGCGCCGGAGCTCCTGTCACGAGGCTAATCCTGCTCATCCTTCACCCCCACTTGGTTAAAAATAAAATCAACCCTTTGTAACCGCAACAATGAAAATGCATAAAATAAAATATCTTTCGATTTGAATTTTATCTTAGTGTAATTGTCACAAAGCTCTGTTGAAATCTTAGGTTTCTTGTAGCATTGAACTAGTTATTCCTTGTAATGAAACCGGTAACACCATGCACACTTCCACCAACCACACGAGTGTCAAAATTTTTTTTTTTCTTACATAGCACTTTTATAGCCATGTGCTCAATCCATTCATGAATTTTCTTGAGAGAAACTCCAACTCTCATGAGAGGTGGCCCCACCCCAAAGTTTATATAGGTGAAATTCTTCCAACATTCTTATTACTTTTAAGTTGTTTGTCACACATAGACTGAATTTCATTAAAAACTTTATGCTAAACCCTCCAATGCACAATCTCAATATTATTCATCACGTATGGAACTTAAAAGTTCTAATGTTGCTTACATTCATATCAATGACTCGTTTTTTTACTCATGAACTTAAGACTAGTCATTATTAGAATTAAGACTGTTACTATCATTATAATTTATTTAAGGAGTTTTTGTTTCATCCCTTTAGATGTTGTCCACTAAAACTCTTGTGTAAGAGACTTAGTTAAAGAATCCGCAAAGTTTCCACTGATCTCACAAATGAGATTGGGATGATTCCATCTCTTGAACTCAATTGTTTATAATACTTTTCTAATATAGTGAGTTTGGTTCAAAAGCATAACCACCACTATTTCTCTTTACTTTGACACAAAATACGGTATCAACTTTTCTAATATATTTCATCTTGAAAGTTGAGGATATAAACCTCTTTGTTTCTATTGTTCTTTCCATGTAATCATTCAAGATTAACATGTCATCCACATATAGAAACACTATAATCACATAGTCTCCACAAGTCATTGAATATAAGCACCTGTCCGCAATTCAAGCTTGCACACTTTGTTCTCATTCCCCTTCTGAACAAAACCTTATGGTTTTCCATGTTCATTGAGATCCCATTCAAGAATGCCATTTTGACATCCATTTGATGAACAAATAGATTATGAATTGATGTCAAAGCAAACAATATTCTAATTGATGTTGTTCTTGCCACCGATGCTTAGGTATCAAAATAGTCAATACATTCTCCTTGTTTAAACCCTTTAGCTACTAATCTAGCTTTAAAGGTTTGAATCATGTCGTTGGTTTGATATTTCCTTTGAAATACCCACTTGCACCTAATTGGCTTATAATCTTGGTAGCGTCTACCAATTCCCATATTTGGTTGGATATAATTGAATCCATTTCATCTTTGATAGCCTATTTCCAAAAACTAGCATCTCTAGAAGTCATAGCTTCTTTGTATGTTTTGGGATCCTCTTCTATTTGAAGTACTATAAGAATTTTCGTTATAATATTTTCTCTTTCTCTATTTCTTCTACTAAGTAGTGTTGAGAAATTCTTTGAGAATCAATCTCATATGATCCCAACAATTTTTAGTTTTAAACTCCTTTTGACTTTTTTTGAGGCACAATGGATTGCTCAACAACCTTGAAGGTGTCTCCCTTCGGGACTTCTCCAAAACTAGTAGATACTTGAGAATTATCACTCAAAAAATTCTCAAAGAACTCTACATTCTTGGATTTAGTTACCACATTAGGACTCAAGTCTAATAGCCTATAAGCTTTGCTATTTGGAGTGCATAGCCTACAAATGCACAATTTAATGGCCCTCGACTCAATTTTTTGCACTTGGATCCGCTTCTGCTATAAGCAAGACACCTCCCACACTTTGAAGTAGCTTGTATTAGGCTTCCTTCCTTTCATAACTCATATGGAGATATCTCATTTTTTCTTGGTTCCACAATGCCAAGGCAGGTGAGGATGTAGAAGATCTTGAGCGCCATAAGAAGGAATCTTACTCTTGTTCTGCTACCTAGTGAAGTTGGAACTATCAAAATGATCCAACTCACAAGGTCTTGCTCATGATCTTGATAGTCTCTTTCCATTAACAGAGAATAGTGCCTTTGATTGTTGGAAAAAAAAATGATGCAATAGAGAAGAGAAACACACTAATATCACTCTATGTAATAAACTCTTGAAATTACAAAAGCACTCACAATCTCTTGAAAAAAAAGAAGAAGAAGAAGAACACAAGAAGAAAGCTCAAACAAGTTCTGAACTTGTCCAAGATCATTTCTCCATCTCTCAAGAAATCAATAGGGAAAATAAGATGAAATAGACTGGATTGATCAAGCATTTTTACTTTTTTGCATAAGATTTCAAAAGAAGAAATGTCACTCTTATAACCTCTAGGTTGAATAAAAATGTCATGAGATTTGAAAACTCTTTATCACCGTAACGCTCTAATACGACTAATCTTGTGACGCTATGATACTACCTAAAATTGTGACGCCCCCACCCACCACCCGATGTCAGGCGAGGGCTGACTTACTTGTAGTGCCCTCAACTTGGCACCCAATGTCAATCAAGGGTGTCTTATTGTTCTTTTTCTTTTCTTTTACTTTTCCTGTTTACTATGAACTATAATCTTGTTTATTCATATATTGTTAAACATTTAACTTGAAATATATTCTGTAGGAACGAATTACAAAATATATTCAAACTCCCTAAATGGGAGTATTCAACATATACAAACTTTACATTGCTTACAAAAGAAAAAACATATTCAAAATAGTCCAAAAAGGTCTTCAGTGAGCACATAGTATTGTGTTGACCTCTATTGCTGATGCGGATTGTCCTGGCCTTTATTTCCTTCTTCTGTACCTACACGGATGAAACACCACGCGCGTTTATAGCTTAGGAATAACACTCGTGGATCTAATTCCCCTAATAATGATCATCAATTTTAGACACATGCATATACATATAACATATCATATACTTATACATGCTTATACATAAGCCATACATATCATTACACATGCTTATATATCTTTACTTACTATCATATCATGTTTCATTTCTATCATCGTTCATATACATTTTGCTTCTTGTTCTTGTTGCAATGTAGTTGTCATCACATAGCACCGCTTATGCTTCTTATCATGTCATTTATCATATTCGATCATTTCGTATATTCTTGTCGTTTGTTTTATGTTTCATGCCCAGATATACCTTAGAAGTGAATACGGAACTATGAGGGCCCGATGCGCCAAGTATCATTGTACGCAGACAATGACCTTATAAGGGCCTCGAAGGCGCTGTTATCATTGTGTCAGACAATGACTCCTATAAGGGCCTAAGGCGCCGTAATGACCCAAATAACCGATCAATACGCCGTGCACTTTATCCCTAATAGGCATGTCCATC
This sequence comes from Tetrastigma voinierianum, assembly GCA_016808115.1. NCBI lineage: Eukaryota > Viridiplantae > Streptophyta > Magnoliopsida > Vitales > Vitaceae > Tetrastigma > Tetrastigma voinierianum. The sequence continues at coordinate 931,134 of JAEQBH010001647.1, forward strand.
TATCCCTCTACCAGGTTCTAAGCAGGCAATCCATTTTTATTTCATTTTCAATACATATCTCATATCCCCGAATAACTATTGTTATCCGGTAATCATATGCAATATTTATGATTACGCATGCATATTTACCCATGTATCATTTAGACATTTGTATATGTTTACTTATGCCTTATTTGGACATTTAAGTCAATCCAATATGTATGGGAGTACATATTGTCATTTAGCATGTCATCCCTTAACCAAGGAATAACATTACATTTAAACACATAATAGGCTTTCGAAGCAAGCCTAAATCAACCGCAACTAGGCCATGAAATCGACCTTAAGCAATTGCACAACTCGGGCTTTGAACTGAAATTTAAACAGCTTCCTCGAAGACACTGCTCATCGAATCGCCAACCAATCGATCGACCGTTTGTACCAATCAGTCGACCGTTTAGTCCCAACCGGTCGACCGTTTCCATTTTGTATAGTAGCTGGTAGCTACTGCATCTATCCGGAAGACCATCCGGACAAACTGGTTGACTAACCCGTCGACCTTTTCCTCTTGGTACAGTAGCTGGTAGCTATTACATCTATCTGGAAGACCATCCGGACGAATTGGTTGACCAACCCGTCGACCTTTCTTCCGGGCGCGAGCGCAGCGGCCGATCAACCCAAGACTTGTCGATTATCCAGTCGATCAACCGGTCATCGTCTATTATCGACCATTCTTTCGATTCCATGTCGACGTTACCGTATTCAACCCGCGATCAATCGTCTCGAACCCAAAACGCGATTACTGAAGTCAGAAAAACATTTTAAAACAGCTTCCTACGCCATGTTTGGTCTGATCCAATGATGTCATTTTGATCTCGCGGATCAAAACCGTCCCATGATCCACCATTATCCAGAGAAACTATAACCACGTCGCGAGATCCAATAGATGAGCAAACACACGCTAAATCTCATATGTCCATTCTCCTGCCAAAAATATCCAACCAGGATGATAATAGTTTAAGAGTTAACATCCATACAAACAGATGCCCAAATAGAATCGCTTCATACACAATATGTACAAGATAATCAAGTCATCGCTTTTTCTGCAAGTGGCTCTCTGAGCGAAGGCCGCCTTCCGAACACTCCCGTACCGAAGGGGGATCCCACTGATGGGGTGAGTAATGCCCGTGAGGGGCTGAATCCTTCCTACTAAGTTACTCCCCACCCGAGTGCTCATGCAATGGCACACCAAACATTTAAGTAAAACATACAAGTCCCTACTCAAATGTCTACATGTTATGGATGAGAATGTGACTCACCCTTTCCCACTTCTCGAGCCCTCACTAACTCCCTCACGCATGCCTAAGCCAAGTGTGAGAATCACTGTTTTCAAAACAAAAGGTTTTTGTTCTTGAAAACGTAATGCCAATTTCCGATAAATTTCTATTGGATAACCCTCCGAGGTGAATTGCTGGATAATCCTCCGAAACAGTCATGGGTCATCCTCCGAGATGAACTGTTGGACAAATCTCTAAGGCAATTCTTTGGAAAATCTTCCCATGAAATTCATTTGACAACCATGTTTTTCATGCCATGCACTCACACCTACTTCAATTTAGGTTACCCCAAAGGCATATGAAATGTGGGCCATGCCATTTCACAATACTATGTTAATATCATGCATGCATAGGATTAACAAAAAATCATACACAAAACAACATGTTATTCATTCATAGTAATAACACCAAATTAGCCGATACGGGCTAATAAAACAACCGGCAGCCTCATCTTGGAAATCAAGCCAAAGAATCATAATTAACAACACAACATGTTATTCAATCATAGCAATAACATATCAACACAAAAGCAACATACAAATTTCCACGGTCGCTTTCTTGGATCGTCTAAAACCACTTAAGGATTTCCTCACTGGCCCCAATTTTGAACCGAAACACGGCCATTCGTGTGTGAGACTCTAAAAATCCGCATTCCCTAAAGGAGGTAAATGGTAATTTCGGCCAACCGGAATTTTTCTAGATCTCAGATGACCTAAACCCGACTTCCTCCGCTGAAATCGCCTCACAAATTTAGCTACCACGCCGATCTCTCGTCACCCAGACACCGAATTTCACGCTTTTCTCGCACCGAGAGGGATGTGGACACTTGGCACGCTGGAGGGCCCCAAGAGGCTTCACGTCAAGCCGAGATGCAGTCAAACATGGAGCCTGAGCCGGGCTCACATGTGACATGGCATCATGCCATCTGGAGAAATCTCAAGGTGTATGGATAAGGATAAGGGTAATCCTACAGGTCCAATGAGAAATGAACATGTGGCATGAGGACTTGTCTCTTGACTAACTCTGGACCCAAATCAGTTTGGGAGGGGGAAAAGAGAGAGCAGAGACCAACCGAGAAAGGGAGAGGAGGAAGAGAGGGTTTTGGCAGAGAGGCCCACCTCTCTAAAATTCCCGATCGACCGTTGGCTTCCTAGCGAGGCAAGGAGCAAGTTGCTCCCACTCGCAAGGACTACATCGTGGCAGTTGTTGGGGAAACAAGAACCTGAAAGGTAGGGCTTTCTCCTACTTGTTTTACTTTTTGCTTATGGTTATGTACTAATGGGATTTGTTGAGGCCTAGATCGGGTTTCGCCCAAAAGCTTGACCGAGTTAGGAAATCCCTAGAATGGTTTGACTGGCCCACTGACCGTTTGGGTGTTTTGTTTAATTATGGTGTTAAGTGTTATTGCCATGAGAAAATAAATATGTGGTGTGAATTGCATTGCTCCAAAGAGTGAATCCCACTGATTGTGCCTTAGCCCATGTGAGCTAAGTTTATGTTATTGTTATAAACTGAATAACATGAAGTATGGAATTAAATTTGTTAATATATGCATGAGTGATATATTAGCATGTGTTGAATGTCAGGTGCCATTGCATCGTAATTCTAGGTGGAGTAACCCAAGTAGAAAATTCCCTCACCGGGCTTTGCTCACCCCGTCGCTGGAATATATTTTAGGTACCGAAGACGCGCTTTGGGATGGACGTCCTGACCTAGAGGCGAAGAAACGGCCAAGATGGCCTTATCTTGTATTTTTGTAAAATTCTGGGCAAGACCCATTTTATTTTGTATAAATTGTAATTGAATACAATTGTAAATAAATCATTTTTGTATAAAATATATAATGGTGTTGAATGGATATACGGGCCCAATCGGGCTGCTTTATTACACATGCACGCGTTCTCACGACGTGAGACACGTAGGATTTCGCTGGTCGACGGGTTACCGCACACCCCGATCAAGGCCACAAAGACGGTATCGTAGCCAAGGTAAACGGTTACCTCGGGAGCTCGGTGGGTAGAGTTAGCATACGATATACCTAGACTTGGTGAAACGGATAGATCATACACACAGCATTTTGGTGAATTAAATGTGATGTGTGATGGTGTATAACATGTTTGTGGTATGTGAATTGTATGAAATTGTATGCTTGGTGATTAGCATAGGGAAAGTGTTGAACACTAGGGTCGAGAAAATCTAACCTTAGGTGATCCAGAAAATTTCAAGTAATGACCCAGAAAAAACAAGAAATAAATGAAAAAAAAAAATTTCTCTCGGACAAAGGCTCCGGGCTTTTTGAACATGAATCGAATGGAATTTGTGGAAATCGAAATTTATTCCAGTTTTTTTGCACGTAAAAGAATTGTAATTAAAGTCTAGAAATTTAGCGGTAAAGAGCAGGTACAAGCTACCGCATCTTTAGGAGTAAGGGTGGAAGGCTACCGATGAAAAAAAAAAAAAAATTTTGACGCCGATAATTGTTCCAGCTTTTAAAGACCACAGATTGTGTGTCAGAGATTCGGAAGGTTGTTCCGGGCCAGATATGAAAAGAGTTGTAATTCACCCTTAAATTTAGAATTTTAAGTATAGCAAGGTTAGGCTATCGCATAAAAAGTAGCGTAAAAGAAGGCCGGGATGAAAAAGGTTGCGTTAGAATCGCCCGAGGTCGCGACATGGATCGAGGTCGCGACTGATCGTTACGGAGGCGTCGACTTAAATGGACGTCGTAATTCGGCCGATTGGCTGTGATTGGTACTTGAAGGTCGTTGAGGTCGCTATCAGCGAGGTCGCGATACGGGTGGCAAGAAGACATGGCGTCGCGACAAGCGAAGATGAGGCTGAGATGATTTGATGTCACGACATCATGTTGCGTCAGCGACATGGGCGGCGATGCGGGGATGTCGCGACGCAGTGATGTCCGCGACATGGGTGGCCGTGGTTAGGCTAGGCTGGATGTCGCGACATCATTTTGATGTCGCGACATGGATAACGGTGTGGGCAGAAGAGACGGTGTCGCGACACCAATGTGATGTCGCGACATGGAGTGGGCTGATCGATGTCGCGACACCAAGGTGATGTCACGACATGGGGTGGCCTCCAGGAGGTCGCGACCTGGAACGATGTCGCGACCTGGGTGATTTGGTTGGGCAAGGAAGGGAGGTCGCGACATGCGCCCACGACCTGGGTGCTCACCTTGGCGTGACCTGCGCCTGTGTGTAGCGACTCTTATTTAATTTGTCTTGCGTGACATCGCGACATGGGCGTTGTGCGCGCCGCGGCATCCACGACACAACCTTCTTGTAGCGTGCGATGTCACTTGTGCGTGCCTGGGATTCCCAGGTGTGCGCCTTTGTGCGCAAACCCGATTTGTGTGATCTGCTGACTACCGGTCATTGTTTGGATCTTTGTTCATAGTAGCTGTTCATGAACAACATTCATAGGAAAAAAAAAAAAAAAAAAAAAAAAAAGAAAAAAAAAAAGAGTAAAATTTTTTAAAATTTTCTTGTGTATGATTTAATATATCAAATATTTATATTGCAGTCATAAATGCAAATACGTGGTATGTGAAAATTATTTTTTTTTTTCGGTGTGTGAATAGTGTCTCAAGGCTGCATTTTCACCCTTGAGACACGTTATTGAAATTAATTGCCTTGACATGATGTATGAAAAAAAAAAAAAAAAATTTGATGTATGAATAGTGTCTCGGGGCTGTGTTTGAGCCTTAGGGATACTGCATTGAAATTTAATGTTGCCATTGACATGAGTAGATGGCTAGTCGAGGGAGAGGACGTAGAGGTCGTCCACGAGGTGCTAACTGGCTTACCACCGATGTTTGACCAACGGGCCTTTGAGCGTTTGTAGGGAGTGTGGCTTCTTCTTGTGCATGCTTCGTGCGACGAGGCGGCCCGAGGAGGAGTAGGCGACATACGAGGCATCAGTTATGGATGTTGGCACTAAGAAGGAAGGAAGATTCATCTTCTTCAACCAAAGGAAAAGAAGCGAGAAGACTTACATTTCGCGAGATATCAAAACGAGAACCAAGGTGCTCGGGACCATGGCCGAGATGAGGCACTAGTCGGGCGGGGCGAGATGATGTGTTTATACGGGACGGCTGGGCCACTTTCGGCGGGATTGCCTACGGAGCGGAGGAATCCCGAAGTTATGGGACACCAGGTCCAAACTATTAGTGAGGCGAGTTAGGGTTGCCGCGTGGGATAAGCGGATGGTGTGTACCATTGCGTGATCCGGACGTATGAGAGGGATTGCCGCCGAGAGGCGAGATCGGGGTTTGAGAAAGCCACGGTCCAGTCAAGCTGGTAGGGCCAGGAGAGGACCTGATTTGTTCCTCCACACCCCAATGCAGGTCGGAGGAGACCGGTTTCGGTTTGAGTCTTTATCACGAGGCACCTTCGGCGGCACGAGATAGACGGAGGGGACGGAGTGTGGGTCAGTCGGGGACAAATATGGTTGCCAGAGCGTGGTGGACTTTAAGGTGGTAGGCCTATTGGTTGTTGATGTCAGGTTGACATGGATGAGTTGACAACCATCGGGTTGTTAGTAATTGAGACCTAGGCCGGGTTGTCATACCCGACACGACATTGGATTTGGGCTTAGAGGTTAAGGCCTTTAGAGAAGCCAAGTATAGATGTTCTTCCCTAGGATGTAGGGTGAGGTTGACACGATAGGTCGAGATTATGAGTGAGTTATCTCTAAGATTTTGCTTATGGTGGACCCTGGGATTGGGTGCCACAATATGGAATAATTGCATTATACATGCACAAAAACATCGCATAACTTGGGTGTGAGTGCATAGTTGAGATCGACACTGTGTTAAGTGTTTGATGGTGTGTCGTGAGTACACTGTTGTAGGTCAACACCGCGTGGGGTGTTGATTAGTGGAAACTTGACTAATAAGGCGACATCTCGGCTAGGTCGCACGGGTTAAGAAAATGGGAATGGCTCATTCTGAGTTCATATGCACTAGGGCACCTAGAGCGATAAGATGAGTGCATGAGGTGGTTTCTTGAGAGAAGTGTTTGGAGGGTTGACCAACAATATTATTTATCGGAGTGTGTCCACTACAATATCGGAGGGTAGTCCATATGATTTATATCGGAGGGTTGTCCACATATAATATCAATCGTCGGAGTATGCCCAATTGATATACATCGGAGGGTTGTCCATATCTAATATCAATCGTCGGAGTATGCCCAATTGATATACATCGGAGGATTGTCCATATATAATATCAATCGTCGGAGTATGCCCAATTGATATACATCGGAGGGTTGTCCATATATAATATCAATCGTCGAGTATGCCCGAATTGTTATACATCGGAGGATAGTCCTGAGATAGATTATCGGAATTATGTCCACTATTTATATCGGAGGGGTTGTCACGGTTTAAAGTAAATACTTTTGTTTGGAAATGGTTATCACCGGACTTAGGGGGTTGAGTGATAGGAGTCGGGAGTGACTCGAGAGGAAAACCATGAGTTGAAGTTATCACGGACCTAGGGTTGAATTGATAGGGTCGGGGGCTCAGGGGGTGAGAACAACAAGGATATGGTTATCACCCGCACTTGGGGATTGGTGTTAAATTCGGGGGCTGAGATGAAAACACACGGATTTGTGGTTATCACGTAGACTTAGAGTTGAGTGATAGAATTCTGGGTGACTCGAAATTGGATGCTTGATGGACATTTGTTTGGGTGTTGGTGAACCGGCAAGGGTTCGGTGAATGGATATCGATTCGGGACGTGGATTACGGCCGGTAAGGTGGGTTGTCGATGATTGTGACAGGAGGTCAGTTTTACTAAGCGGGAGTGGGGTTGTGTAGGGTCGCGCCAGCACGTGGTTGGATGCGTATGTGCGTGGCTGGAATTTCGGACGAAATTCTTTTAAAGAGGAAGAATGTGAGACCGGAAAATCGAGATTCCACTAAAGGAGGGTAAAATGGTAATTTAGGTCAAATCGGAATTTTCTGAATCTCGGATGGCCCGAAGCGGACTTCTCAGGTTTAGAATGCGTCTCGCATTTAGCTACCGTCGAATTTCGTCGAGATTCGAGACGGTCGAGATTTCACGTTTTCGGCGCTAGGAGGGATGTGTGGACAACAGCGCGTTTGAGTGGCCCAAGGCATGCGTGTCGAAGAAGCTGAGATGCAGTCAAACATGGAGCTCAGTGGGGCTCACGCGACCACAGCATCATGCCATTTGATAGAAATATCTCAAGGTAGATGGATAAGGATAAAGGGTGTAATCCTATGGTCAGTGAGAAATGAACATGGCATAGAGGACTTGTCTCTTGGCCCGACCTTGACCCGAATCAGTTTGGGAGGAAAGAGAGAGGAGAGACCAAGCGAAAGGGAGAGTGAGGAAGAGAGGGTTTTTAAGAGAGAGAGGCTCCTGTTCTCTCTAAAATTCCGGCCCGATCGGGCCGGGTTGGCTTCTAGGCGGGAGCAAGGAGCAAAGTTGCTCCCCCACGCGAGACACACGTGGGTTCCGGTGTTGGGAGTTCGAGTGAAACTCGGGAGAAGGTAGGGGTTTTTCTCCTACTTGTTTACTTTGCTTAAGAGGTTATGTAATGGATGGGGTTGTTGAGGCTACAGATGGCGTGGTTTCGGTTCCCAGCTTTGGGTGGGTTGAAATCACTAGAATGGGTTAGACGGAGTCCTGATTTGTTTGGGTATTTTGCTTGAATTGCGTGGTGTTATGTTATTGCCATGAAAATAACATGTGGTGTGAAATTAATGGGTTGTTCCCAGGGGAACCGCGGATTGTGCCTTAGCCCATGTGGCTAGTTATGTTATTATTATAAACTGAATAACATGATGTATGGATTAAATTTGTTAATATATGCATGAGTGATATATTAGCATGTGTTGAATGTTGTGTGCCATTGCATTGCACTTAGGTGGGGAGTAACCGTCGGAAAATTCCTCCTCTTGGGCTTTGCTCTTGCGAAAGTCGTGGGAATATATTTTTAGGTCACAGAAGGCGGCAGGGGATGGGACATCAGGGACATAGGGGCGAAGCGGCCAAGATGGCCTTATCTTGTATTTTGTAAGGTGCAGGCAAGACCCGTTTTATTTTGTATAAATTGTAATTGAATACAATTGTAAATAAATCATTTTGTATAAAATATATAATGGTGTTGAATGGATATCACAGACCCCGATCGAGAACATTTTACACATATGCGTACTCACGGCGTGAGACCGTAAGATTTCCATGAGTTAGCGGGTGGTCGCGAGACACCGGGATTGGGGCGTCACATCAGGCCTCAAGATATTCCCATCCATTAAAATGACTCTTAGCCAAAGAATAAATCAAGTAGGAGAAAACCCCTACCTCTCGGAGCTGTCAGAACTCCACAATACATGTACCCTTGCGTAGCTCTTGCAGTAGGGATCAACTTTGCCTCTTGTCTCGCCGGAAGCCGCCGGTCCGATCACTGGGAAATCTAGAGAGAAGTGAGAGCTTCTCACTCTAAAATCTCTTTCTCCCTCTCTCTTTTGGTTTCCTCCTTCTCTCCTCTCTTGGTTTGCTCTCCCCCTCACAACTGGTTGGTCAAGATGGGGTTAAGAGGACTTGTCCTCTCATTGGCACATGTCCAATCCTCATTGGTTATTTGGATTATACCCTATCCACTTATCCATCTACCATGGATTTTCACCCAATCACATGTGGCCACATGTCTCTCATGGGTCCCATTTGAGCTTATATTTGATTCATTATGCACATGACACGTGGCACCTCTTGGCACTGCAATGTGTGCCCAGTGTCTGACGCCACTCAGGTGCCTCGAAAGCGTGAAATTCCTCTTTGTCTCGAAATTTGATGGGGAATTTGACGCGATAACTAGATTTTCATGAGACAATTCAACGGTGAAGTCAGTTTAAATCATCTGAATATATAGAAAAATTTTGGATTAAATCGAAATACCATTTTATCATTTTCGAAAAATTAAATTTTTAGGTCTTACCTTGCATTTATGTCTTTGTTGCTCACTACAAAAAATTTACCCAGTTTCTGTCCAAATTTTTTCGATTAACTAATAATAGTCATTGATTTGATTTCTACAATGAACTTTAACAATTGGTGCTAATTTTAATGAATGGACAATTTAAATATTTTATTTATTCCTGACCAACAATTTTATTTATAACGACCATTGTGGTGTGATCTTATAACTTTGTGATGAGTTATTGATTGGTTGTAAAATGTATTACTATTTATGATAAATCTTATATTGGTCACAAAAAATACTAAGATATATAAAAATTATTATAAGCTGCGTCCTTGGAAGTTTGATATTTTGAGGAATTTAGTTATTTTAGTCTCAAATCTTATAATATGTGACCCTTATTGATTGGTGGGTCGACGGTATATTGATTATGATGAACTTTATGTTAGTCTCAAAAAATTATAATTTATGAAATATTGTAACACGTCTCTAAAGTATGATATTTTGTGAGGAGGCCCGAGTAAAAGTGAATTACTTAAAATGTCAATGATCTATGATCACTCATTGATTGGTAAGTAGGCAGTATAATAATTGTGTGAGAGCTTATGTTAGTCTCAAAAAATATATAATCTATGAAATATTATAACGTGTCTCTAAAAATTATATGACATTTGTAAGGAGCGGTAAAAGTAGTCACAAAATGTCCTATGATCTATGATCACTCATTGATTGGCCGTAGACGAGTATAATAATTGTGACGAAACTTATGTTAGTCTCAAAAAAAATTTAATCTATGAGAAATATTATAATGTGTCTCTAAAAGTATGACATTTTGTAAGGAGTGGTAGAAGTGGTCATAAGATACCCTCCAATCTATGACCACTCATTTATTAGTTGTAGAAAAGTATATAAATTGTGATCAAACTTATGTTAGTCTAAAAAAAATATATAATAAAATGAGAAATATTATAACATGTCTCTCAAAAGTATATATGTTTTGTGAGGAAAAGCAAATTATCGCAAGATACCCTATGATCTATGATCACTCATTGATCTGTCACAGAAGGTGGGCTATTTACAATACACCTTATGTTAGTTGCAAAAACTTATATATTCTATGAGAAATAATTTAACTTATTCCCAAAAGTTTGATATATTATAAGGAACTGAAGATAATGGAAAAAATGTTATATTATTTGCTATTAGTCATTGGTTGGTCTAAAAAATCTTTATTATTTGCAAATAACTCTTCATGGATTCAGCATGAAAGATTCTTAACATGTGAGAAAATTCATAATTAATTCACCTTTGAAATTTTAGAATTTTTGAGGATTGATAATTGTAGTTGCAAATTGCCTAATACTGGGATCAATATTTTTGTGACTTTTCAAAATACACTTTCTAGTTTAAACAATTTTATATTATTATTAAAAGTTACCTTCTTAAAATACACATTTCATGAGGCTTTTTAAACACACATTAAAATATTACTTTCATAAAACTAATTTGTTAAAATTATTTATAAAAAATTAGTTTCTTATAATTTTTCAATTAATTTTTATGTTTTTCCCATGTACTTATATAAATAATTACAAAAATATCTTTAAAAATAATTCAATTTTCTATGAGCTTTTGGACCAATTGTAATAATTATATCGATAAAATATATTATCGAATTATTTTGATAAAAATCTATAAAATATTTATTATGTTTAGTTAGACAATGATATAAAATTGGGTTTTTAAATTTTTATACAAGTTTATTAACACCTTTTTTAAACTATCTTTAAGTCTAAATCCTATCCAGTTGTTTTATTAATATTTTCCAGTTTGAAATAATTTTAAAATGAATTAATGATTAAGTAAAGAGAACAATATATAAGGATTGGAAAACTATATTTATATTGTATAAATAATATATAAATTGGGCATGACTTAGAATGCAATGGCACAATTGCATTGCACTGGTGCACGGGGACATCGCATGGTGTGGGTGTGAGTGCATAGTCGTTGTCATTCACCATCCTCAGAATGGTCATGGACTCGCATTTTGGACGAAGTCCAATGGAGATCCATGGTTTGCATGGTGTTGCACGGGTTAAGGAAATGAAATGACCTATTACATTTCATATGCATTGGGGCAATCCTAAAACAAGAGAGTTGTGCATGAGGTGGTTTCTTTCGAGAGAATTGTTTCGAGGGTCGACCAACAATATCATTTACCGAGTATGCCCAATCGATATACACTCCAGGGTTGTCCATAAAATGTCACTGTCGGAGTATGCCCCAATTGATATACATTGAGGGCTATCCATATAATGTCAAATTGTCGAGTATGCCCAATCGACATACACTCCAGGGTTGTCCACAAAATAGATTATCTGAGTGTGTCCAATTATTTATATCGGAGGGTTGTCCAATGGGTAAACACAAATACCTTTGTTTGAAAATGGTTTTCATTCATGGAAAAATGGTATGTTTGAGGGAGTCAGGAGGACTTGATACATGGGCACATGATGAGTCGCTTCATTCATGACAAGAGGATTCTCGTGCTAGATCAGATGTCCTAAAGTTGGTGTGTGCTTGGTTGTTTGACTATTCATGAGCATTAGGGTGGGGAATAGCCCTTGTAGGACTTATCTCTAATGGGCGTTAGCTCACCCCATTAGGAACCCCCTTTTAGGTACAGGACATGTGCAGGCAAACGGTGCTCCTTAGAGGCCAACATCATGAAGCGAGCCAGATAGTGGCCTTGATCCATGTTTTGTATATTATATTAGGACATGTTAGTTTTAATATAATGTTTTGTATTAAGAGTGATGTAATAACTTTGTGGTTTCGTGATAGATTGTATTTATATGGATAAATGGGCCCTACGTGGCCATTTTTACTCATATGCGACCCAATGGTTGTCAGATAATATCAGGTTGCCATGAAAATGCACAAAGTTGTATTCATGAGCTCCCGTACAAAGGAGACTCGCCCGAGCAACCCGAGTCTTGGGAAAAGGAGACTAAATGGTGTGCTCGTTAATCGACATCCACGAATCTTTCGGGGCACCTGACAGTTGTCAACCCGAATTTCGGGATTTGGGTCATTATAGCATGGTATCAAAGCATAGGCATACGATCACTCAGGCTTGAGGACATGGGCTAAGCCACGGCTATTGTGGTGAAATTGATACCGCCACATAGCTTCAAGTGTTAGAGCTAGGTCACAGATTACCAAGGTTGGTGTATTTGATACCGACGTCACAACGTGGTATCAAGGTATAGGTATGTGATTACCTATGACTAGATGGGCATTGGGTTTAGACCGTTGCATGCATTGTGTGTTTTCATATATGTGTTTGGTGTGTTACATGTTGTGTGGATTATATACATGGTAGGATGTATATAGGAAAATATATGAACACTAGGGTTAGAGAACATAACCTTAAGGGTTCTAAAATGAACGAACTGAGTAGTCTGCGATGTGATGTCTAATAGTGGTTGGATTATGCACTACTAGGTAGACTAGCAAAAGGAATCTCAATTTTCTATTTGACACATGTGTTGTGACGCCCCAAAACCCAGGGGTCCGTTGACAACCCGTCAACCCACGGAATACTCGTGGATGTCGGATAACCCGACACCACTCATGAAAATCGGGCAGAGTCTCCATTGTACAAGGAGCTCTACCCAAGGTACAAACCTGTCCCAACAAGTTTACAATGACCACACAGGGTCCACATATGAATAAATGAGTAAAATGGCCACTGGGCCCTTGCATCATTAATACTCATCAAAATATATCTCAACCAAATATATTATTATATTAAGAGTTTTTACATTGTTTTAGTTCAACATATATTAAAATTTACAATTCTAATACATGTTATACAAAATCAATACCAAAGTAAAAATCTGGATTTCTTCTAAACGAGGCTTTAGGAGTGTCGCTTCTTCCCGACGCTCCCGTAATCCGAAATGGTGATCCCTCGATTGTGGTGAGCAAAGCCCAAGAGAGATAATTTCCTGCATACTACTCCCACCTAAGTGCATATGTGATAGAACAATCACATTCAAGCAATTTCATGAACTCACTCAATGTCTACATGACCAATCCCATGTCCCGAGTCCTCACCGACTCCCTCACATATGCCTAAGCCGAATGCGAGTAAAAATATCCAGTTTTCAAAACAAAAGCTTTTTGTTCTCGAATACTCACTACCGAATTTTGGTAAAAGTTTTGGACTACCCTCCGAGGCGAATGTGTTGGAGAACCTTCGAAACAATTCATGGGCTCCTCCGACGTGTAATTGTTGGACCATCTCCCAACACAATTCTCCGGAAAATCATCCATTGAAATTCCTTTCACAAACATTTTCGTTTTTGTTTCATTTCATGTCATGCACTCACTCCTAATATTCTAGGGTGCCCCAATGCATATGGAATGCATGATGCCAATTCCAACACATTCATGCTAATATATTCACATGCATATATATTAACATAATTAAATCACATAAAATATGTTGTAAATTCACTATCAATTACACCAAAATTAGTCATGGCTAATTAACAAACACGAAAGAATTCATTTTGAATCACTCAACCAAACACATTTTCAATAAAAAAATAATTTCGTGTCACTATTCACATGAACAAGGAAACCTCTGCCATCGTCATCGACCATACAACAGAATTTTCTCCACTCTGCTCAAAACTCAGACCGGTTTACTGCCAAAGTCAGCCTCGAACATTCCTAACCATTTACATGGATTTAGCCAAAGATTAACGCAAGTATGAAAAGATCTCTACCTCTTGGATTGTCGTAACTCCACCAAATCGGTGCCCACACGTAGTCCTCGCCGCGTAGAGCAACTTTCCTTCTTGCTCCATCGAAAACCGACGGTCCGATCAGCCGAAATCCTAGAGAGAAGCCACTCCCTCTCTCTCTAAAAACTGATTTTCCAGCCTACTGCATCCCCATTTCCAGCATTGCACGTTTTTTTTTGGTCTTTTGATTGAAGAAGATGAACACTATTCATCTTTTGTCTTTTCCTCATTAACATTTCATTTAATTCTCATCATGTCCCTTCTTCTAGATTTTTGACACTTGGCACTATCTAGGCCGTCCATTTCCATCATCTCTCTACTCATGCAAATATAAAATAGCATGAGTACATGTTATAGGTGACTTTATTTGATCACATAAGCTGCTTACGGCACCCGATACCCGATGCCTTGAAAAACGTGCAAATTCCAACTATCCCCGGAATTCGCCATGGTAGCTAGATTTCGTGAGACTATTCCAACGGTGAAATCCGTTTCATCATCCGAGATTTAGAAAAATTTTGGGTTTTTACCGAAATTAAGATTTTACCCTTTTTCCGAAAATTGGAATTTTTCTTGAGTCTTATATTCTCCCCTCCTTAAAAAGAATTTCGTCCCAAAATTTCGACAATTCAACAAATCACATGCATATGCAACGTAATTATGCACATGATAAACTAGTCACTTAAGATATTAACGACTAAACCAAATACCTTCATCCCTAAACAAGAAGCGGATAGGTGGCCCAGTATCAGGTCCCAGCGTCCCACGTTGACTCATCTAATTTACTTGCCGCCATAACACCCTCGACAACGCACGGTCTCGCGCCTTTGAAACCCGATCCTAGCTATCCATTAATGTACACCGGTCCCTCCGAAGGTCCCATCCTGTCAACCTCGTCTCCCAATCCAATTACATGAGTTTGACTGGAGTAACCGAGTACGGAGACGTGAAATACCCTCGTGGACACCGACATGTCAGCGATAATGCCAACCGTACGCATAAAGGCTCACCTCTCGAGTATCTTGAAGGGCCCAATAAACCTCGACGATAACTTCCCTCGCTTGCCGAACCTGACCACTCCTCTCTTAGGCATCACCTTCAAGAAGACGTGATCCCCAACCTCGAACTCTAAGGGTCGACGTCGTACATCTGTATAACTCTCTTCCCGCTCGGGCAGAAGACGCCGTCGTATCAAGCCCACCTTCCTGAGGTGTCTCTAATCACATCAGACTGATCTGAGCTCTCTCCCACCTCTACCCAACATATCGTGATCTCGCATGGCCTCCCATAATGCCTCATGGTGCCATCCATACCGCTTGATAACCAAGGCATACAATTCCACTAAGGGCAAGTGCTCTCCCAACTAATTTTTACGACTCCAGACGATGCTTCAGATCATATACTTAATTACATGTATATAATCCACATAATATGTAAACCCCACACAACCCTGCAGGTAACCACCTTCCCAAGGTCACACCATTGACAATCCAATGGACCAACCTAGTCCAGCGTCATAATACATCCAGACACAGAGTCCTCGCGCCACCAATTACCAATGCAATTTCCAAAGGGGTATCTAAATCTCGAGTCATCCCGACTCTATCACCCAACTCTAAGTCTATGATAACCACACCGGTGTTTTCATCCGAGTCACTCCCGACTTATCACTCAACTCTAAGTCACTGATAACCCACCGTGTGTTTTTTCTCTCTGGGCAAACAACTTTTCGCCAACACCGTGAGCCTCTTACATCCATAACAGAAATTTCAAATATTCCACGGCCCTTACACCCACACAAAAATTCAGATAGCTCCTGCCCATGACCCACACAATCTTGGGATAGCCTCCTAGTCTCTTACACCCACACTAAAAATTTAATAGCTCCCTGCCCCACACCCACACGTAAATTCTGAGATCTCCCGGTCTCTTACACCCATTACGTAAATCTCTGGATAGCTCCTGGTCTTTACACCCACACAAATCAGATCTCTCTGCATTCTTACACCCACACGTAACCTGATACTCCTGGCTCTTACATAATCAAGATAGAATTGGGATACTCGAAGCCCTTACACCCACACAGAAATTCAGATACTACCGCGGGTCTCCTTCACTCACACAGGACCTTTCGGATACTACCGCGGTCTCCTTTCACCCAGACCTTTCAACATCACCATGTCCTCTGCACCTCTAACCTGTGCTTCTTACCTATGTAGATTTAATCTACCCTTCTTGCTTTTGCCTAACACACATTAATTTCTATTTGATTCAACTATGAGTCTTCATTGGACGTAGTCCCAAAAACAAACTCAACCCACACTCACCAAGAGTGGTGAATGACCATACCGTGCACCCACACCCGACTCGACGGGATGTCACCGTGCACCCATACTCGACTCGATGCGATCCCCCCCGGGGGTCCACCATGAGCAGAATCTTAGAGATCTCTAACTCGCAATCCCGACCTATCCGGTCAACTCTCACCCTACATCCTAGGGAAGAACATCCACACATGGCTTCTCTTAAACGCCTAAACTTAAGTCCAAATCAAGCCACACAAGACGCATTAGAAAACAAATGCGGTGTATAAACGACCGTGACGTCTAACTGATTCGCATGCTCAGCCTCTGTACTATGAGGCTTCTACCTACTAGGTCAATCTCGCCTCATATGCCCGGGGCCGGGCAAGAATGGTAACACGTCATTCCGCCCAACCCGACCAAACTTCGACCAGAACCGCGTGGCTCAACCTCGACTCCACGCCCGACCCCGGCCTATGTGGACCCGCCCCCACAAATACTAGGTGCCGTGCGGTACCGAACTGATATCGGGTTCCCCCGACCATACTAGGTGGAGGAACAACCGGTCCTCTCCCCGTCCCATCACGACCAGACTGGGTGGTCAGTCTCTAAACCCCGATCCCCGGGCTCGGGCAATCCTCCTCATGTGTTCAGGTTAGCTAGCAATGGCAGCACACCATTTGTCATTCGACCATGTCCCATCCCGCCTGGTCCCATAATCCACCTGCCCCGATATCTCAGCAAATGTGTCTTCTCGCTTCTTTCCTGCCGGGAAGAAGATGGATCTTCCTTCCCCTTGGGCATCAAAGACCCATCTTGATGCCTCGTATGTCATCCACTCCTCCCTCTTTGCCTAATGGAGGATGATGAGCTTCTAAACGTTGGAGGTCGTTTGACCTGCCCTGGCTCACTATTGCACATGCCTGTGCGATAGCGGTGACTACAATCCCTACGACCTCAACAAAGGCCTGCTGGTTAAAATCCAGTGGTGCTTGACCAGTACCTCGTGGACGACCTCTACGTCCTCCCCCATGACTAGCCATCTACACATGTCAATGGCAAGTTAATTTCTATGCAGTACCTCTAAGGCGTAACTGTAAGACCCGAGAAATTTCCAATTTATGGAAAAAGGGCAAAATAGTAATTTCGATCAAAAATCCAAAATTTATTCTCTAGATCTCGGATGACGAAAGGGATTTCAATGTTGGAATCATCTCGTGAAATCTAACTAGCACGTCGAATTTCGTCGGATTCCGAGACAGTCAAAATTTACACGTTTTTTGAGGCATCGAGTTTTGGATGCCGAAAAATGACTTGAGATGTGACAAAAGTCACATATAACATGTACACATGTTATACATGTTGCATGAATAGAGAAATTATGGAAATGGACAACCGAGGTAGTGCCAAATGTCTAAAATCCAAGCTTAGGGACATAATGGTCATTTAAATTCTTAAACGAGGAAAGACAAAATACTCAATAGTCATTTCGCCTCACAATTGAAAAAGGAGAAAACGTGAAATGATACAGGGAGATGCGTGAGGCAATTTTGTGATTTTAGTGAGAGAGTATCAAGCTCTCTCTAGATTTCCTGGCAATCCGAATCATTTAAATTCTTCTAGAGTAAGAAGGAAAAAGTTGTTCTACGCACGAGGCCTACGCGCTGATTCCTCGCTCTTAAGGAGTTTCACAAACCTCCTTGAGGTAGGGGTTTCATCCACGGCTTTACACTCTATTTAAGTGTTTTATAATGTTTCGTTGGTTTGAGGGTCTTAATTGCTGTGCCATTCCATCCCAAACTCTAATCGAACGCTGAATTTTTTTAAAATTATTCGACAATCCCTAACACTCGCACGGACTGCTCTCAAGTTTCCGAGTTGGAAATTGCTGAATAAATTGTATCATGATGCGTATAGGGCCTTAAATGGTCATGAAATGCTCACAAAGTGAACCGGCGATCGTGAAATTTATGGAGTTCAAATACACAAATCCGTGGACTGTAGGGTCAGTTGGGTGTTTATTTCATAAATTTTGAAATAAATTCAGGTTGATGTGTGGTATGAGTCGAAATGGCTTGAATTGTGTGGAAAAGTGCACATACTGGTGGAATCGCCAACAAGAACTCCGAGGATTTCACTGCTCGAATAGTGTTCACAAAATAATTTTGTGAAATAATGTGTTTGGCCGAGTAATTCAAATCGAATCGTCAGGTTGGATAATTAGCCCAAGTGAGCTAATTTTTGGTGTGTTGAATTGTGGAATTACATGACATGTTTGTGTTATTTAAATTATGTGAATATATGAATTATTATATATTTACGTTATATAATTGTATTGAATTGGCATCATGCATTCCATATACCTGTGGCACCCTGTAATAGGAGAGGGGTACAGGTGATTCTCGGAGAATGGTTTTGGAGGGCTGATTAAATAATAATTGACCTGGAGGGTAGTCCATATAAAATATCAATCGTCGGATTCGGCCCAATTGATATACATCGGAGGGTAGCTCACTAAATATCACATCGGAGTCGGTCCACTACTTATATCGGAGGGTAGTCAACAATTAAAAACAAATATCTTTGTTTTGAAAAATAATGTTTCATACGTGCCTAGCAAGTGTGAGAGAGTTTCTAAGATGACTTCTGGCATGAAGCTGATTAGGTAGACATTCAAGTAGGATCATGCATTTACTTGAATGTATGTTTTCATTCGAGCATTGCATATGCACTTACGGAGAGAACCCGCTTCAGTGGTGATTCCATTATCAAGGAGCAGCTCACCTGCCGAGGGATATTATTTTTACAGGCAGGAGCGCCTGAGGAGACGACTCCATCTTAGGAGGCCGCTTTATAAGAAAGCCGTTGGTGGCTTTGGTAGTAGCTGTATACATGTATTAGAATTATATAAATTTTAATATATGTCAGAGCAAGAGGATGTACTAACTCGAACCATGTGGTATATTTTGGTTGATAATATTGTTGCAGATAATGTGAGCCCAAGTGGCTAGTTTTACCCATTATAATAGAATGACCTCAGGTGTCACCGGTGTTGCTCGACAGGTTTTGCATTTGGGTAGAGCTCCTCTCGTACAAAGAGATCTCCGCCCGATTTTCGTGAGAGGTGTGCCTAGTCAACCGACATCTAATAGTATTCGCAAGTTGACAGTTGTCAACAGACACCCCGCTTTGGGGCGCTACAAGAATCAAGACTCAGACACTATTCAAATATCATAAAATATTTTATAAATAATCTCCATGCATTTAAGTGAATGCAAGATAATATTTTTTACATATCAAATCATTTTTATCAACAAAAATTTTATTTTCGAAAATCTCATTTTTAAAAGATTTTATTTCATTTGATTTTATTTTATTTTATATTTTCGAAAAAATTTTGCGAACAGTATCCCAAACAAGAATCAAAATAGCGCATCGAGTTCAAAATCGGGTTTGCGTACAAGTGCACACCCAATCGACTCGTCGCATGGTGCTCTGGGGTTGGCGCACGCGGCGCCAGCCGCTGCAGGCGCACGCCGCTAAAGCATGTCGTGGCGCCGCGTTCGGCCGCCGCACTTTACGGCCGATCGCGGTCATGTGCCTAAAGTGCCAGACAGGTTCCGTGTCGCGCGCTTCTACGCTGCAGACGCAGTTCGCTTTACTTGTCGAGTCGCAGCTCCCCGGGCCGTGTTGTATCGCACACAAAATAAACGCCACGCTCCGTACTTCGTTTCACGATACACCATCAGGACGTGCGGACACGCCAGCCCAAATCGTCCGCTTGTCATGATACAACACATCGTATCATGACACACAATTCCCCATCCCGTCATTTCTCCTCGCAATGGCAATTTATTGTATTGTGACCTCACTCCGCTTAAGAGTTCAATAACACGATATTAATCGATTGTATCGCGGACACACTCCCTAGCCTAAATCGCCACCACACGATACAACCGAATTGTATCGTGACATGCTTCCTATCTCACTGCACGCCCAGAAGGCTATGTCACGATACAATTTCCATTGTAACGTGATTACGTCGTAGTGTACTTCAACTACTCTCGCTTGCTTTCTTTTTCACACACATTTTTTTTTTCATTCATGCTACTGGGACAAACTCCAAAAAATAACAAATAAATAATATATATATATATATATATATATTTTTCATTTTCCAGAGAAACCAAATAAATTTCTTAAAATTTATTTTTTATCCATTTTTTTTCTCCGCTTACATTAATCGTGAAACCTCAAAAAATTCTTCTACATCATCATCATCATCATCATTTTTTTTTCGCGAATTATGGACTATTTTGTCCAAAATTTCTCAAACACCTGTTCTCACACTAACCCTAGTGTTCAACATTTTATTTTTGTTTCCCTATGTGCTATTTACCTAAGCACATAATTCACACAATACATAACAATTCATGTTATGCACACCATTCACACATCAATCACAACAATCACACAATCACATAAAACACAGTGCATGTAGTGTTCTAATCCTGTCCCGTGATTGTCTAGGTAATCACATACCTATACCCTAACATCGAGCTTTACCAAGCTGTGATGTTCTCACACCTTATGACCATGGCCTAAGCCCAAGTCCCTCAAGCCCTAGGTATTCGTATACCTAAGCTCTGATACCAAGCTATGATGCCCCAAAACCCCGGGGTCCGTTGACAACCCGTCAACCTCTCGGAATACTAGTGGATGTCGGGTAACCCGACACCACTATGAAAAATCTAGCGTAGTCTCCTTTGTACGGGGAGCTCTACCCAAGGTACAAACCTGTCCTAACAAGTTTACAATGACCACACAGGACCACATATGAATAAAAATGAGTAAAAATGGCCACTGGGCCCCCGTATCACTCATCAAAATATATCTCAACCAAATATATTACATGTCTAAGATTTTTATTATTTACTTTAATTCAACATATATTAAAATTTATAATTATACATGTTATGCCAAAATCAATACCAAAGCCACAATCCGGGATTTCTTCAACACGCGGCCTCTAGTTGAGGTCGCCTGACGCCTCCTTGTACCCGAAATGGTGATCCCCGATGTATGCAGCAGCGCCGAGAGATACTCTACATGGGTTACTCCCCACCTAAGTGCACATGCACGGCGACAATCACATTCAATTTCATGAACTCTACCGAATGTTCGCATACGTGACCAATCCCATGTCTCGGAAGCCTCGACCACTCCCCACATATATGCCTAAGCCGACGCGAGTAAAAATATCCAAGCTAAAATGCTTTGGTCTCTAAAAACTCACTACCATCTCTTGATAAGTATTTGACTTACCCTCCGAGGCGAAATGTGCTCGGAGAAACCTTCGTAAACAATTCATGGCTCCGACGGTAATTGCTGGACTATCTCCCAACACAATTCTCCGGAAAATCATCCATTGAAATTCACAAACATTTTCTTTTGCTTCATTTCACGCCACGACTCACTCCCACATTCTGCGGCCGCCCCAATACATACGGAATGTAATGATGCCAATTCCACACATTCATGCTAATATATTCACATGGCTATATTAACATGACTAATCACATAAAACATAAGTATAAATTCACAATCACTACACCAAAATTAGCTCACATGGGCTAATTAACAAACACGAACAATTCATTTCAATCACTCAACCAAACACATTTTCACAAAAATAATTTCTGTCACTATTCACATGAACAAAGGAAACCCCTTCGCCATCGCTCACGACCACACAAATAGAATTTTCTCCACTTCTGCCTCAAAAACTTTTAACGTTTACGCTAAAACAAGCCTCGCATTCCTATCCACTTACATGGCTCTTAGCCAAAGATTAAAGCAAGTAGGAAAAGATCCCTACCTCTTGTAGTTGTCGGAACTCCACCAAATCAGTGCCTACGCTTAGTCCTCGCCGCGTAGAGCAACTTTCCTTCTTGCTCCATCGAAAACCGACGGTCCGATCAGCCGGAATCCTAGAGAGAAGCCACTCCCTCTCTCTCTAAAAACTGATTTTCCAGCCTACCGTGACCCCATTTCTGACCGCATTTTTTTTTGTCTCATTGAAGAAGATGAACACTGTTCATCTTTTGTCTTTTCCTCATTAACATTTCATTTAATTCCCATCATATCCCTTCTTCTAGATTTTTGACACTTGGCACAATCTAATCAGCCCATTTCCATCATCTCTACTCATGCAAATATGTGTTTACGAAGTACAGTTATAGGTGACTTTGTCGCACCATGTTGTTTAAGGCACTGATATCAATGCTCCTGAAAACGGCAAATTCAACACCGCCTCGAATTCGACGAAATTCGATGTGGTAGCTAGATTTCGTGAGTCGATTCCAACGGTGAAATCCGTTTCATCATCCGAAATCTATAAAAATTTTGGGTTTTTATCAAAATTACAATTTTACCCTTTTTCCGAAAATTGGAATTTTTCTCGGGTCTTACATGTGTAGATGGCAAGTTTGGAAAAGCCATAAAGTGTAAGTTGCCCCCTAGGAACTAGGGCGAGGGTTGGTTAGACAGGTTGGGATGGTGAGGTAGAGATCTGACAGATTCTCTCATCGCGGGACCCAAGGGTCATGGAGATGTTCCGGATTAGATGATATCCTCGAAGGATCGATGATGGCACACCGGCCGTCATTGGTCGCGGATTGTAAGCGAGTCATCGCCATTTATCAGGATGCTGTTTATGTGATGCTCAGGGGATAAGTATGATGTTTTACCCTAGATCGCGGGCGCGAATCCCTAGATGTTGGCGTAAGATTGATGGTCTGTCACAAGCCTTACCCTATGACGAGGCGAGACCTGGCTCGTCTACCTCACAAGGAGAGTAAGGGGATATTTTTCTGGATGATCTATTGGGATTACCTCCAAAGAAGGATGTAGACTTCATGAGTAAGTCACACCCCGGTGCGTCACCCATTCTATAACTTCGCATAGGATGGCGCCAGTTGAATTGAAGAAACTCAGAAAGTCCAGGAGCATGTGGAATTATAGACGAGGTTATATTGACTGCACTTCACCATGAGGCGCTCCGGCTGTTTGTGGAAGAGGAGAGACAAAACTCTTCATTGTGTATAAACCATCAGTGAGTCAACAAAAGTCACGATCACAAATATGTATTCCTTGCCAAGGATTAATGATTCATCTGATCAGCTATGAAGGGCGCGGGAGTATTCTAAGATAAATCTTCGCACCAGTTATCCTTTGATGAGAGTTGGGGAGGCAAACACCCCTAACACAGAGTTAGAGACGTGGTATGGGCACTTCGACTTCACAGTGATGCCCTTCGGATTTAACGAATGAGCCAAATATTATCTCAAAGATCTGTATATGGCTTTGCCAACCCTATCTAGATAGATTGTAAAGTAGTCTTTGTGGAAAGATATTTTGATCTACTTCTAAAATGTAGAGGGACTAGAAAACTGATATTGTTCTTCGACCTTTGCGAAACATTAGTCGAATGTCAAATTCAAAGAAAGGAGAGTCGACAACTAAGGTGAGATTAAGATATGTAGTACTCCGGGCTCGTGCATAGACGTGAGCATAGTAAAAAAAGTAGCTGCACATATGATGTCGAATCTTTAGGAGAGGTCACATGAGCGGGTGACCGTGTGAGAGGGCATTCCGTAAATTAAAAGGAGGCTTAGCTTCAATTTTTCTTGTTTACAGAGTCCCGATATAAGGACAGGGTACATAATGTGTCAGATACTTAAATACACCTGGATGCGCTTTGATGTAGTCCAGGAGGGTAATAGCTTTTGGTTCCCGGCAGCAAAAGAATCATGAGCAGAATATTACCCACACACGACCCGGAGTTGGTGGTCATAAATTTCACCTTGAGTGATTTGGTGCCACTATCTATACCTGAATAGCTGAGATGTTTCGCACTCACGTGCCTGTAGCGGCATCCTCACACAATGAATATTAATATGAGGTTTTTATATGGAGACCACGTCTGGCCACCGATTTGTTGATAGAGTGCGGGAGAGGGCTCCATCACTGTCCAAACCGATTAGAAACACCCTGGGAAGCGGGTTTGATACTACTTTTAGCTAGTGTGGTGAGTTCAGATTCGTGATCACGCTTTCTTAAAGGTGATACCTGGAATAGGAGGAGGTCAGTCTTAAGTAAGGAGAGTTGTCGCTGAGGCATATCATGCCCCTCGAGATACTCGAGGTGGGTACAAAGCCATGCACTCCGCTTGGTTTTGCCGCTGTTATCAATCACAAAGAAGTCTCCATGTTTCCATGTCTGAGGTACACCCCACATTCCGACTTTAGTGTCGGATTGGGGGCGAGCGACCGCTGATGCGTAAAAGGACCCTGAGGAGTGGACCTCGTGCACGTTTGAGATAGTCGGGATCGTGCCTTATGACGCAAAACATGAGGGCTAGGAATGTGTCAGATAACACCGAGCAAAGGAGCAAGAAACCATGTAAGGACACTGATGGCCGGTTATCCCTTGATGGAAGTGGATGGAGGTACTGTTTAGAAGGTCATTTGTACAGATGACTATCGCATATGCATCGTGGATCTACAGACAAAGCACTTCTGATCTAAATTGCATAGCATCGAAACCCCTAAAATTTAAAATTTTCTAAAAGCAAAAATAAAAATAAAAATAATATATATATATATATATATATATATATATATATATATAATAATAATAATAATAATAATAATAATAATAATAAATCGTTTAAATGGCTCAGGAAGCTTCTGTGAAAATTTCTAGAGCTCGAATGACGAACGGATCGCGCCGTTGAGTCTATCTCACGAAACGAGTAACTTAAAGTTTCTATCACTCCTGTAGGGAATTCTTATGAATTTTGAAGTTAGTATCTAAGAATTCTTGTGAACAAGATTTTCTTAAAATTCGAGAGTTAGAAATGACTCAGTTAAGTTCATTTAAAATAAAATTGAACTAAAATAAATAAATTGTTTTGACAGAACGAACCCGACGTCGTGATGCGTGGCGCGAAGTGGGCCCTGCGTCCAACTTAAACTTAAAAGGGAAAAAAAGAGAAAAGATGGGATTTTTCTCCCATTTTTTCGCAAACCTAAGAAGTGGGTGTGGAGTAGAGAGAGATGAGAGAGACTTCTCCTTCTTTCTACGATCTATGGAGATCTGGTGGTCGGAATCTGTCGAGCCAAGATTTAAAGTTCATCTACTCGACGAGAGCTACGCATGGGTACCGACAACATGCGCCCATCGAAGATTTCTGCTCGAGAAGAGGAAAATCTAAATGAGAAGCTTCACCTTCTAAGATATACGGCGATTGATCGACTGCTTCCACCGGGCCAAGAATTAAAGTCGAGTAATTCGCCGAGGGCAACGCGGACACCGAAATCAAGAATTCACGAAGATCTGCTAAGTTTGGGAACGCCATGGGTCTCGTCTTCTGACTCCAAAAAGTTTCGCTCTTCGGGCCCAA
Organism: Tetrastigma voinierianum; assembly: GCA_016808115.1. Classification (NCBI taxonomy): domain Eukaryota; kingdom Viridiplantae; phylum Streptophyta; class Magnoliopsida; order Vitales; family Vitaceae; genus Tetrastigma; species Tetrastigma voinierianum. Next base: position 957,009 of record JAEQBH010001647.1, read on the forward strand.
GAGGTAGGAACCTTCCTACTCGATTTATATTTCATTCAAGTGTTGTTTTGTCTGGTTGAGCCCTAGGGGTTGCTCTGTCAGGTTCCCGGACACAAACCGAATTTTTCTCGGTTTTGGAACTATGATGTCTAGTTTTTTTGGGTAGCTTTGAAGTTGATTTTATGATGAGTTCGATGAGCTTTCAGGCCATGTTTATGGCTGAATTGTGGACTCAATTGGACTCATTTGTTGTCGCAAAGTAGTTGTTTCGGGATGAGTTTGGGTGTGGAAAATAGTATGTACGGGAGTTTTTAGATGAGCCTTGAAAGTAATTGTGGTTTCACGCGCCTACCACTGCTCATAAGGCCTCCAACTTCTGGACGAATTGCGCTTTTACATCCGAGTCTGGCTGGGTTTTCTTGGACACTATGGAAATTCCTTTAAGTATATAATCCATCCATATATAGCTTGATAAAATTTGAACCCATATTTGGTCCAAAATTTACGAAAAACAAGAGGCTCGGTGCGCCGTCAATTACTGTTCACTATGAGGCCTCCAAACTTTGGACATTGGCCATAACTTTCTCGTTGCCTCGAGTCTGCTAGGTGTTCTTAGACTCCCAGGTGGAAAGTTATTGGAGTCTAGAATCTTACCATATGATTTTCAATGGAAATTGGTGCTCACATCCATGTTGAAAAATTGATTGTTATAACAAGTGTGCTAATTGTAGGTTGTATGGATGTGAGGAGTTGTGTGCTGAAGTGGCCATTACATGGAAGGTTGTAGGCTATCTTAGGTGCATGATATGTTAATTTCTTTGAAGCCTAGGAAATGAGGTGGTCATTATCATTTAGGTAGTGAATTCTGATGAAATGTTAGTATGTATGGTGTGATTGATTAAATGGCATTTAGTTAAGAGGTGCCAAGTGCTCTGGATGTCAATGTGTGCTCTAACATATCGTCTGGATGTGTTTTCATGTGACATGGCTATTGCATGGCATGTTGTAGGCTAGTTTATTGGGTATTATGTGCCATGATAGCTCTAGGGATTTGATTATGACATTATTTGTCTAAGTAGTAGCCTGAATGATGTTGATGCATGCTTCGCTTTGATGTGTTGACAAGTGAATGTGATAAATGTTAGTATGACTCCGCATGTATATTAACGTTTAAATTGAATGTATGGATGTGTGCATTAATACGAGGTCCAGTAATACTGAGGTAATGTATAGGTGTCCATGTAGAGGTCTTTATACATCAAGTATGACTTAGAGCAATGGCACAATCGCATTGCACTCGTGCACCCGGGACATCGCAGATGGTGTGGGTGAGTGCATAGTCGCTATCATTCACCATATCAGAATGGGTTGTGACTCCATTTCTGACCTAAGTCCAATGGAGATCCATGGTTTGCATGGTGTTACACGGGTTAAGGAAATGGAAATGGCTCATCGTGATTTCATATTTGGTGGCAATCTTATAACAATAGAGGAGCGCATGAGGTGGTTTCTTGAGAGAATTGTTTCGGAGGGTTGACCAACAATATTATTTATCGGAGTATGCCCAATTAATATACATCGGAGGGTTGTCCATATAAATGTCAATCGTCGGAGTATGCCCAATTGATATACATCGGAGGTTGTCCATATAATGTCAATTGTCGGAGTATGCCCAATTGATATACATCGGAGGGTTGTCCATAAAATAGATTATCGGAGTATGTCCACTATTTATATCGCAGGTAATAACCACGGTAAACACAAATACCTTTTGTTTGAAAATGGTTTCATTCATGGAAAAATGCATGTTCGGGAGGGAGCTTCCAAGTGAGGACTTGATACATGGGCATGATGAGTCGCGCCTCATCTTAGTGACAAGAGGGATTCCTATGCTGATCGCATGTCCCAAAGTTGGTGTGTGTCATTGTTCACTATTCATGGGTTTAGGTTGGAATAGCCTCAGAGGACTTATCTCTAATAGATGTTAGCTCACCCCGTCGTGGGACCCCCTTTTAGGTACAGGACATGTGCAGGCAGATGGTGCTCCTTAGAGGCCAACATCATGAAGCGAGCCAGATTGTGGCGTTGATCCATGTTTTGTATATTATATTAGGACATGTTAGTTTTAATATAATATTTTGTATTAAGAGTGATGTAATAACTTCCAGGTTTTGATATGATTGTATTTATGGATAAATGGGCCCTACGTGGCCATTTTTACTCATATGTGGACCCGTGGTCAGTTGTATAATATCGGGACAAAGGTCATGAAAATGCATTATTGTTATATTTTGGGTAGAGTCTATGGAGACTCACCTGCATTTTCGTTAAACCCCAGTCTCGGGGAAAAGGGGACTAAATGGTGTGGTGTCGGGTTACCCGACATCCACGAATCTTCCGCAGGTTAACGGGTTGTCAACGGACCCCCGTGATTTGGGGTGTCATAAGCAATGCCATTATTTTGAGTCGCCAACATTATCACTGGCCAGAAAAGCATCGCACTCCATTCACATCACAACCCGAGTATGATGTAACTCGAGGATCAGGTCCACATGCTAATGCATACAACTTGGAAAAAGACGCAACTGAGCGTCCATGATGCAACGATATCATCTACATGGAAAGAAAGACAAGATAGAATCATACATATGAAGTTTCATGATATTTTATTTCATTCCAAATTTTAAAAGGCATACTTGTTTTATCTTTAAACCACCAGGAAAAGCTTTCTTGTTGTCTCTGTGATAAATTAACATAACTCTCAGTCTTCAATTGATGCATGAGTTCACTGCATATACACTTAGTTAAGAATCACAATTCTATTGAAATAATTATTACTTAAAAAAATGAGCTACACGTCGCAGTTACCTTAGGTATGGTTGCAACTCTTCACAGTTATTCAAGATATACCAATGTGCTACTCAAGATCCTTCACCATGTACTCCGATTAAACTCGTCTCCAAATGGCAAGCCAGGAAAAAATGTAAAATTGATAATTTATCAACATTTTTCTCATCTTCAAATTCGGCTTCAAAATGTCGATCACATTTAAACTTTGTTTCAATGTTACGAAGATAAATTGAGCAGAATGTCATAGATTCATTTACTATATAAGCCTCAGTAATTGAACCTTCGGGACGAGCTTTATTTTTCACAAAATGCTTTAAGGTACCCAAATACTTGTAATAATAAATGCATATTAATGAATATACTATATAAAAGAAGAGTCAATATTTAATAAGTAACTATAGAAAATTATATATAATACCTTTCAATAGGTTACATCCAGCTATAACCAACCGGGCCAACAATTTTTGCTTCACGAGGCAAGTGAACAACCAAGAACCATCACATCAAAAATGTCAGGATAAATCCTTTCAAGCTTACATATAAAATCAAAACAATCCCATTATCTAATCCGTCTAAATCTCAACATTTAAGGTCTCAACATAAATCTTGAAAATAATAATTCTATACAACTCTAACAAGACACAGACACATCATTACGCCATAAAAGGCACGTATTCCAATTGAAGAAGTCTCGCAAAAACATGGCAATCACACTTTTAAGCCTAATATTTTACCTTCATTTATGCTCACACATCTACTAATATTTGATGCGTATCCCTCTAGTAATTTCACTGATTTTAAAAACTTGCAAAATTCTTTTCTGTCTGCACTTGTCAAAGTATAACATGCCGGAGGATTAATATATATGTTTCCATGTTGTTGCAAGTGTAATTCATTTCTAATATTCAAATCTTTCAAATCCAAACGAGATTTATCTGTGTCTTTCGTCTTTCACACTATATTCAATAATGTGCCCAAACACTATCACAAATATGCTTCTATGTGCATGACATCAAGCTCAGGTTCAATTTCAAGGATGACCAATATGGCAGCTCAAAAAATATACTTTTTTTTGTCCAGTTTAGTTCATTAGGAGAACGTTTCCTTTTTCTATCTAAGTTATTATTATTTTTTCCAAACTTACCACAATGAACATCTTGTAGTTGGTGCAAAATATCATTTCATGTCAAAATTTTAGGAGAAGATCCATATTTTACCATCATATTGTTTTACTTTTTTTCTCCAACTATGCTCACCATCTAAGTAACGTTGATGACCCATGTAACATTTTTTTTTCCTTAATCTTTGTGATTTGGTGTGTTCATTACAAACAAGACATGCCTTATATCCTTTTGTACTCCATCCAGACAAGTCCCCGTACGTAGGAAAGTCATTTACAGTCCATCACATTGCTGCGTGCATGCGAAAATGTTGGCCCTTAGAAACATCATAAGTAGCTACACCCACATCCCATAATTCCTTCAATTCTTTAACTAATTGACGATATACATCAATATCTTTTCCAGGTGCTTTAGGTCCAGGAATTAGTAATGACATCATAAGAAAGGGTTCTTTCATGCACTTCCAAGGAGGGAGATTGTAAGGAAATACAATTACTGGCCACATACAATATGAGTTATTCATATTTCCAAAAGGATTGAATCCATCAGTGGCAAGTCCCAATCTAACATTTCGAGTGTCTTGAGCAAACCAAGAATGTTTTTTTTATCAAAATCCTTCCACCCTTCTGCATCTACAGGATGTCTCAAAACCCCATTCACGTTGATTCATTTTTCTTTATGCCATCGCATATCAACAGCAATATATTTTGACATAAATAATCTCCTTAATCTTGGTTTTAATGGAAAATAACGTAACACCTTTTGAGGAATCTTCTTACCTTTACCATCATTATGTTTATATCTTGGCTCACCACATGTTGGACAATCATCTCTACCCTCATTTTCTCTCCAAAATAAAGCACAATCATACTTGCACACATGAATAGTTTCATATCCTAACCCCAAATCCCGTAGCATTTTTTTAGCATCATAATAAGATGCCGAAATGTTTGCACCTTCTGGAAAAGCATTTTCAATATTTGCAACATGTCAAAAGATTTATTACTCCATCTACTCAACACTTTAACATGCATCAACTTCACTAAAAAAAGTAACATCGAAAAGTCTCGCACTTTAATAAAGTTCCTTTAGCTCGACAAGAAATCATCATATTGGTCTACATTTATATGGACACCGATTCATAATTCTTTATTCGACTCTCTCCACAACCAATATTTATTGGCATGGTCCCCCCTATATCATGTAACATCTCTATCATTTCATCATCTTCTACCTTCTTCCGCCACGCCGATTTTCGGACGCGACCAAATAATCGACCCTTACCCTAATTTTTTTTTTTTTTTTTTTTTTTAAAAGCCAACTGGGCACTGTGGGTTATGGCCAGCATCTTATAACATAATCCCATTATTATATACATATAATCGAGTCCCATTTGCATAAATACCAAACTTTACTTTTACATTACAAATCGAGTACCTGAATCCTTACATGTAGTGGAGGAACCTCCTTACAAGTGTGTCGCCCAAATTTATTATGTTTGTCGCCGTTTTCCGTACCTACACCTGACAAAAACTCCGTGCGTTTACGCTTAGTGGGAAGCATATCTTATAACTTATAATCATGCACATGTACTAGACTCGAATCATGATAAACTTATAACCTAAACAAGATATCAAAATCATCATGAATTCAGAGAATCAAATGTATAAATTGTGTTAAATCATATTCGTAAGCAAACTTAGACATATACAATGGCAAGGAATCCAATTCATCTCTTTACATAACTCATGATTTTCTCTGATTTTTGTGTCGGGTTCCTATTCGTGTCATCAACATAATTCTCGTCTACTGCACTCAGACTTTTAACAAAATGCTTATGTCTCCCATAGGATCCATATTTATACTTATTCGTATTCCTTATAAACGATAATCGAACGTATACAAATACTTTTCTGTACTAAGTATTTATCATGTACTCATACCTCTATCTTATCTTATAACGTTCGTATCTCTCCGTAGGGTTACATAACTTATGCCATACGTAACTTTATTCTATCACACTTATGTTTATTCGTGACTCCTGTAGGGAGTTAGCGTAACTTATTCAGATAATGCAGGTACTTATACACGTAATGGTATTTATCTCTATCTCGCATCTCCCATAGGAGCTTACGAACTTATAATTTATTCTACTGAGTTTACACTTGTTCGGTTAAAATTCAAGGCTGTATCACAAAGATTACTGAACGCATACCTGGATTTGCGAACATAATCTTATACTGGGAAAGCAAATTGCAGTACTACTTGATCAAATGTCTGATCTGATATCAACCTGTGTTGGTATCATATTCCAACAAGTCCTAGGTTAACGTATACCTATACTCATACTGAGTACCCGTAGGTACTACGAAGTTTATCCTTGTCTTACGGATCTTCCACTCAGACTACGTGAGTTTATTCCGTATTTCCTGATCTTATCCCCTGGTATTATTGAGCATATACATATTCTTAGATTTTATACATGTACTCACAGAATCTATACATGTATTTCGTGATTTTATACATGTATTACGTAACTTATACATGTATTTCGTATTTTATACATTGGTTATTGAGTATATACTTGTCTTACGTAACTTATACTGGTCTTACTTGAATCTTATAATGTATTTAGGATCTATACATGTGTTACGTAATCTTATGCTTATGTATTTCGACTTATATGTATATTACGGAACTTATATTTATCTTACTTAACTTATAGTCAGGTACAGGACTTATTCTTGTCTTACATCTTATACTTGTTTACAAGAACCGATTCCTTATTTCGATCTTATTCTTTTTTATGAAGGTGACCAGAAAATGATAAGCCTGAATGCACGGATCATCTCATATACAAGGTCTGAAAGCACTTTATACAACACGACATTAGTCTTCTCGTAGGTACAGATCACTAATCTATTATACCTGGCACTGTGAGGTACACGACCGGGACTTATACTTATTTTTCGATACGTAGAGTCTGCTGTAGGTACTACTGACTGAATCGATACAGACCTATCGATACGTATAACTTATCAGATACAAAAGGAGTACCCGTGAGGTACTACAGACTTTATTCGCATACAAAACTTATCAGATACAAAGAGTACCCATAGGTACTAATATGATTTATTCAGATACTGTGGACTTATCGTGATACGTGAGTAAACTGTGAAAATTAATCAGACGTGATAATGGCATGCAACTTAATCAAATACAGAGTACCGTGAGGGCACAGAACTTATACTTATTCCTGACCCAAGAGTTAAGTGAAAGCTCTTCTGCAATTAGAAATTATAAATGACGTATGTTCATTCGTGACTTCGTAGAGTTACAGAGCTTATTCTTATTCAGAACTTATACTTATTTTTCCGATAATGAGCAATCTCGTAGTACTACAGAATTAAATACAAAGGTACCCGTAGGTACCATAGTAACATATGTGAGGCACCCAGTACATTCGCATCTATTATATTCTATTTTTATTCTTATTCATCATTCGTAGTCTTATCATATAATTTGTTACATGGTCGTAATTCAAGAATACTAATGAGTAGGACACAAGACAATAAGTACCAAGGTATACAATACAGATCGAGTGTCGTCAGATTCAATCAAAGAGTACCGGCGATCAGGTGTGTCAAGACGGCCAGAGAGTGCCAGCACTAATCGGGAGTACCATACTAGTGCCAAGGACGGCCGAGCGCCGTAGCACTAATCGTGAGTACTATACTAATGTGTCAAGCATCTACGAGTGCCGCGCACTAATCGAGAGTGCCTGGTACTAATGCGCCGGGCTAACGCATCAGAGAGTCTGCGTCATCTAATAATGGTCTTAGGCAATTTTACAATTATACGAACCAATAACTTACCATCTTATAGTGTGAGCATTATTACCTACATTATATCGCTCACGATGTGATCAGATTCCAAATCGGTGTAAGGTATGATGAGCATGTAATCACACCCAGACTCATGTATTCTTATTCTTCTATGAATCTACGTTACCCAGAATTGAATCAATCCAATATGATCAGTCTAAACTCGCTATGGCATTTCATGCCAACAAGCTCATGCACCGATTTTACCAAGGGACTGTTTGTATTACTCATTTTTCCGGGGTCTTGACTTCATATTTTGACACTATGTCCTTATACTCATTTAAAGATAAGGTGCTAAGGGTTCCATTCCAACTGGAATCACTCAATTCGGAGCACCTTAACTCGAGTTACGTCCTCGAAACATCCTGACTCTATGTTCAAAAAGTCAAACCAGAATTCGCTTACACACGGGTCCCACTTTGAGGAATTTTACACTAGGTTCAGAATTTGGTGATACTCTAGTAAATATGTTTTTTTCTCCTTTTTGAAGTCTATTTTAGCGGCCACTTGAATCACTCAAATCGGATAAGAAATGAGGAAGTTATGGCCAAAATACAAAAACTGGTCAAACTGAAACTGTGAACAAGTTCTACCGGTAGAACTTAACTTCTACCGGTAGGACTTGCCAAAATGACCAGAATGAGTTCTTACCGGTAGAACTTAAGTCCTACCGGTAGAAGACACCAGAATGCCTTAATGGGTGTTTTCTCACATTTTCCTTCACTTTAATCCATGGATCACTCCCACACTTCCTACACACCTCAAAACCATTCCAATTCACCTTTGAATCTCTTTTCTATTCAATTCATCTTTCATTTCTCATCTTCTTTCAAACCTTTCCATGAATTTCTCCCAAAATCATTTCAATATGGGTCTTAACTCATACACAAGCTAAACTCAAGGATTTGTTAGGGTTTACTCTAAACCCTAACTCAATCAAGTAATATTTAACCATGAATCCAACCTCAAAGAGAGGATTCCCTACTTTTCTTGTGGATTTAGAGTATTTACTAACCCTACCTTCAATAAATCTTTTGATTAGGAAGAAATCCTAACAAACCTAGATTTAAACTCATAAACCTCTCTAGAATCCCACAAAACTAAGGTAGATTCATAATAGAGTTCATATCCAAGGTTATCCATACACAACCAACATGATGATTAGTTAGAGTTTCGTTTCTAAACCCTAACTAATTTACTTACCATAAATCCATGAATCATCCCCAGAGAGGATTCTACATTTTTGTTTGTAATTTTTATGGTTTTATCCACTTTATTTCTATAATTATTGCTAGGGAAGAACCCCAACAAAACCCTAGGCCAGAGACAAACTAAAAACCATACAATCGCATGGAAAACAATTCAAAGCTTTAAAAGCCCATGTAATTCCATACCAAAATCCAAGTTCCATACCTCTTTGCTTCTGGCTTTCCTTCTTCTCTTCTTTCTTTCTTCTTCTTCTCCGCTTCTTCCCCTCTCTCTACGTTCTCTTGGAGACCAAATTTGGTCTAAACCCATGTTTGTTACACTGTTGGGCCAAAACAAAACTCTATTTTTGAATCTTGCCCACATTCGCTTTGATCCCCATCTCTTATTTCCTATTCTATCTTTTCTCATTTGCCTCAATCCCACAAACTTAAATTTCAGGCTGTATATATCTGGGCTTTATTACTTTATTCCACAAGTAAATTGTACCACTTTACCCTTGCCCCTCTAATAAATTTCCTGGTCTCTAATTTTATTCAAAATTCACATTTTAACTTTAATATACCCTAAACAAATCCAAAACTGCTAGGTATATTTTAAAAGGCAACCTCCTTATAAGAATTTCTGGCCCTCGAAATTCATACTTAGCATGCTTCGATCTATATTTCCATCCTTTCTTTCATATCTTTACGTGTCGGAGCGTGACTCTCACTTGAGCCATCAAAGCTCCATCAGAACTACATCTCCTGTCTTAATCTTTCAGAGCCGGGATTATACTCTGATTCACTTAGTCGATATACAGGATGTTATATCCGAGATTAGGCCAAACATTCTACTATGGGGGAAATGCTCTTAATCGAGACTTATCCAGAACGCTAAACCTAGGCTCTGATATCAACTTGTCACGCCCCGATTTTTGACGTAGACCAAATGTTTGGACTCTTTTACCTAATATTTCTTTTTTTTTTTTGTAAAGCCAACTGGCACCTGTGGGTTATGGCCCACATCTTGGCAACATAATCCCACATGGTATAGACAACTCAGTCCATTTACAAATAATTAAACTTTACTTTCTATATTGCCAAATCGTGAGCACTCCGAATCCCACATGTAGTGAACCCTTACAAGTGCTAACCACTATGATGTTGTCGCTTGGTTTTTCAGATCACATCTGATTAAAAAACCCGTATAAGCTTTACTGAAAGGGAAGTATATTCATAAACTTTATATCGATGCATATGATGACTAATCATGATAAACTATACCAAAATGTCAGATATTCAAAATCATCATGAATTCATATAATCCAAATGTATAACAAAGTTAAATCATATTCAAGAAAACTTGTATATACAATGGCAAGAATCAATTCCATCTTTTGTTATTAACTCACCCATTTTCTGGATTTCAGGTCGGTTCTTGGTCTTCGTGTCATCAACATAATTCAGTTTACCAGACTCAGACTTTAATAGAAATTGCCTCCCATAGATCCAGCATTTATACTTATTCATTTTATAAACGAGCATCGAACGATACAAATACTAGACTGGGCATTCTTATCATGTACCGTTCCCATCTATCTTATACTGTCTGTATCTCCTGTAGGCTACATAACTGCGCTTATACGTAACTTATTCTATCACACTTATGTTTTTATCTCAGACTTCGTAGAGTTGGCGAATCCTATTCGTATAATAGATACCTATACACAATGGCATTTATCTCTATCTCGCGATCTCCCATAGATTTGGCGTAATCCTATACTTATTCACTGAAAGTTTACACTAATCAAGGCACCGGTTGCATCAAAGATTACTGAACGTATAATCGATTCATAACATAATCTTAGAGCACGGGGAGTAACGCAAGCACTTACTTCACCAAAATGTCCTGATCTGATATCAACCCGTGTTGGTACGTATTCCAACAAGTCCTAGGTTAACATACCCATACTCAGCACTGAAAACTCAGAGGGTACTAGTTTCAAGTTTATCCTCACTCATTGATCTTCCAATTTGTACTACGTGAGTTTATTCTGCATTTCTGATCTTATCCCTGGTATTATTTTGCACATAAGGTATTTCGATTATACATGCAATTACGGTAATCCTATACAGCGTACTTTATTTAAGTATGTGATATGTAATTCTATACATGTATTTCAGATTTTATACAGGCCACAAGAGTATATACTTGTCTTACGTAACTTATACCGGTCTTACTCGAACTTATACTCCGGTATTTAGGATCTTATATTTATAAAAGGTTAACTTTATACATGTATTTCAGATTCATGTATGTATATTACGGAACTTATATTAGATTTTACGGAACTATAGTTGAAAATGACTTATTCTTTACCTTAATGTATCTTATACTTGCTTTACAGAACTCCATTCTCCTCGATTTCTGATCTTATTCTCATGGCTGGGCACCCAGAGGCACGATAAGCTTGAATAGATCAAAGATCATCTCATACAAGGTCGGGGAGCGCACTTCATACAACATCACATTAGTCTCTGAGTGCCAGATCACGACCATTATACCTAAGCACTGTGAGGTACCTAACTGAGACTTATACTTATTTTTGATACGAGAGTACCCGCAGGTACCATCGACTTAATCGGGATATTGCACTCATCGATAATGTGAACTTATCAGACATATGAGTGCACCATGGGTACTACAGATCTTTATTCGTGAGATACAAACTTATCAGATACAGAGTACCATAGGTAATCGCCTGGATTTATTCATACTGTGACTTATCTACGCCAGTGAGTACCCGTAGGTACCAGCTGCAACGCATCGATACGACAGAACTGAATCAAACATGCAGGAGTACCCGGGAGGTACCACAGAACTTATACTTATTCCACTCGTAGGAGTTACAAAGTTTCTTCTGGCGCAGAACTTTATGGCAATTAATACTGCACGATGTTCATTCGTGGACTCGTAGAGTTACGTGTTTTATTCTATTATCTCTAACTTATACTTATTTTTCTCTGATACTCGAGCAACGTGAGGGGTACCTGCAGAACAAATACAAAGGTACCCGTAGGTACCACAGAACATATACAGAGGTACCCGTAGGTACATTCGCATCTTTATTATATTCATTTCTTATTCTTATTCATCATTCGTAGTCTTATCATATGAACAGCCACATGGCTTCCAGACTCAAGAATACTTGAATGAGTGGACATTGGCAAGCACCTGAAGGTACACACAGATCGAGAGCAGTCACAAAGACTAATCACAGAGCACTCATACTAGTGTGCCAAACACTAGCCAGAGAGTGTCGAGCACTCAATCGAGTACCGGCACTAGTGTGTCAAGCACGGCCGTGAGAGTGCCGTGAGCACTAATCGAGTACCGGTACTAATGTGTCAAGCACTCACGAGTGCCGCCGCGACTAATCGTGAGAGTACCAAGTACTAATGTGCCGGCACCATCGTGAGTTCCGTGGTCATTCAATAACTGGTCTTAGGCAATTTACAATTATATGAGTTCAATAACTGGCCATCTTATAGTAGAGCATTATTAGCCACATTATAATGCTCACATAGATCAGATTCACACCGTAAGGTATGATGAGCATGCAATCACACCTTAATCATGTATTCTATTCTTCTATGAATCTACGTTACCCGTGAATTGAATCAATCCAATCGATTCGTCTAAACTTCAGTTATGGCATTTCATGCCAAATGCTTCCGCTTACCGATTTTACCAAGGGACTCGTTTGTATTACTCATTTTCCGGGGCCTTGACTCAGCATTTTGATACCATGTCCTTATACTCATTTAAAGTTAAGGTGCTAAGGGTTCCATTCCAACTGAATCACCTGTTCTGATAACTGAACTCAGAAGGTGTTCCAATATCCCATTCTTCTATGTTCTGAAAGCCTGAAATTGTACTCGCCATACATGGTCCCACTTGAGTGAATCTTGGGCCACTTAGGGTCAGGAATTTGGAGATACTTAGTAAATTAGTTTTGTTCTCCTTTGAAGTTCATTTCAAGTGGCCACTTGAATCACTCCAACCTGATAAGAAATGAGAAGTTATGGCCAAAATACAAAACCCGGTCAAAACTGAAAACTAGAACAAGTTCTACCGGTAGAACTCATCTCACCGCAGGGACTCAGGCCAAAATGACCGTATCGAGTTCCCACCGTAGAACTTAAGTCCCACTCCAGAGAACACCCGAGAATGCCCGTAATGGGTGTTTTCTCACATTTTTCCTTCACTTTAATCCATGGATCACTCCCACACTTCCTACACACCTCAAAAACCATTCCAATTCACCTTGGAATCTCTTTTCTATTCAATTCATCTTTCATTTCTCATCTTCTTTTCAAACCTTTCTTCCATGAATTTCTCCCAAAATCATTTCAATATGGGTCTTAACCCATACACAAGCTAAACTCAAGGGGATCAAGCTGGGGTGGCTTGCTACTCCCTAAACCCTAACTCAATTGCTTAATATTTAACCATGAATCCAACCTCAAAGAGAGATTCCTACTTTTCTGGTGATTTCAGAGTATTTCAATTTAACCCCATCCCAAAATCTTTGATTAAACAAAAATCCCAACAAACCCAGATTGAACTCATAAACTCTCTCTAGAATCCCACAAAACCAGAGCAGATTCATACAGAGTTCATATCCAAGGTTAGATCCATACACAACCAAACATGATGATTAGTTAGAGTTTGTTATAAACCCTAACTAATTTACTTACTATTAACCATGAATTCATCCTTAAAGAGAGGTTCACATTTTCTTGTACTTTATGGTTTTATCCATTTACTTCTTATAATTATTGGGTTAGGAAGAACCCTAACAAAACCCTAGGTTGAGACAACTAAACCATACAATTGCATGGAAAACACCAAAGCTTTAAAGCCTATGTAATTCCATACCAAAATCCAAGTTCCATACCTCTTGCTTTGCTTTCCTCTTCTTTCTCTTCTTCCTCTTCTTCTTCTTCTCTCCTTTGCTCTTCCCTCTCACGTGCTTCCTCTTTTGAGACCAAATTTGGTCTTAAAACCCATGTTTGTTAAGGCCATGTTTCTGGCCAAAACAAAACTCATTTTTTGACTTTTAAGTTTCCATATTGCCTTGATCCCCCATCTCTCTCTATTTCTATTCTATCTTTCTATCGCCTTGAATCTCATAACTTCTTAAATTTCTAGTTTCCATATATCTGGGCTTTATTACTTTGGGTCCTATGGTAAATTACCACTACCCTTGGCTCGACAGCCTTCTCGGTCTCTAATTTGCTTCCGAAAATTCATATTTATCTCAAATATACCCCAAACAAATCCAAAACCGCTGCGAGGCTTCTGCTACATCTTCAACATAGCACTCCTCATTATCATTCACTGAACTTTGAGTTGGAATATTACTAGAGAAATCAGTTTCTTTACCATGGAACACCCATTTTTGGTAGCTATATGACATATCATTTTTATATAAATGACGCTCAACATCATCTAATGATTTCCAATCCATGTTCTGACAATTTCGACATGGACATTGAGTTTTCCCATCCTTATTTAAGTGATTTCTAGCCAAATCCAAAAATTCTTAACACCATTTGCAGCATTTCCACAAACGATTTGAAAGTTACATCCAACGTTTATCGATAGTTGATCTTCTATTAATATTATTTCAGAAAAAAGAAATATGTTATTTCATTTCAAAAAAAAAATGATAATCAAATCACAAACTAATTGTATTTTTAAATGTGATAAACATCCTAACTCATGAAAATAACTAGCTAAATTATATTTATATATTCTATAAACTCAATTTATTTATATATCTATTATATAGAAGATAAAATAATTCAAAATATATTTATGAAGAGTTTTAATTATATCTTATTTTTCTTTATATTTTTCATAGTAAAACCAAATATGTTAAAATCAAAATGACTAGTATAACTATAAAATAGAAAACATCCAAAAATATACTTTTATAATGATTCAAGGATTTTTTATAGGTAAATAAGAAAATCATATATTATAATTAATATAATAAAATTCAAATATAATTCATTATATCTCGTATACTAAGGAAAATTAGGGATTTAGACTATGTTCACATAATTAGCTAAAATACTAAAAAGTAATGATAGAAAAATATCTTGTAGAAATATAAGATGGAATTAAGAAAATGATATATATTAAAATCAAATAATTTAATATTTTCTATAATATATTTGTTTTTTTTTAAATAAAATTAAATTAAGTAATGAAATACATGTTATATTCACCTTTATCTTGTATAAAGTCATTATAATTTATAATATCATAAAATGATATGTGAATTAATAAAAAATTAACTTTTATTTACTTAGGAATTTGAATATTCTCACTTGATACTATATAATCATCAAGCAAAATTGTCTTTAAATAATGAATGAATAATATAACAAAACAAAAAAGTTCAAAATTTAAGAAAACAATATAGTGAAAATATAAGAAGATATTATCTGTTATGACCATTATTTTTCTAAACTACAAAAATTGATTTCATATAAACTGAGTTCTCTTTCTTTATCATTGGGGTTTCATAAACAATGACCCTCAAAAGTCATGCGAGACCCACACAATCTATAAAACATTACAAATTCACAAAAAAAAAAAAATTCCTAGAATTTTTCTAAGTAGGAAAAAAACTAAGTCATTTTAATTTATTATCATTTTATTTTTTTGGGTTGACATACATATTTTGTATTAAGTATTTGGGGAAAAGAGGATCTTGCCTCATAACAGTCATCAAATAAGGGTACAAACATGACTTTCACCCAATCTCTAGATGAAGAATTTGACAATCACAAATAAAAAGAAATAAATTATCATAGTAGATTTTCATTCCATGAGTCTCCAATGATCTTGTATACCCAGAGTATCCAATAAGACCCTCAATTTAGAAGGTCTATGAAGGAAGAATTGCTTATACATGGCTAACGGAACGGTCAAATAAATAGTAATTTTTGAAAAATGAAGAATCAAATAAGGCTGAATAACATTGTTCAAATGATAACCAAGATTAAAACTAAAATTGGCTTAAGGGTGAGAAATAAGACTCAAGAAAACCCAAATTTGACTTTTTATTAGAAAGGCAAATGGTAATTGTTATTTTAATTAAGTAGATCTCGATGACGAAACCACTTCATCGTTGGAATCGCCTCACAAATCTAATACCAAAGACTCGTGAATTCGAGACAGCCTGACTTCACTAAATTCGAGGCGACGTGTCGAATGGACTCGAGAACAAGATTTTAGAAAACCAAAAACATCAACATTTAAAGAATGTTCATTTAAGATAGATGGAATTGAAACCGAGACGAAATAAATTGTTTCGGGGCGAGAATGGAACCGAAGAAGTGTGACACATGTCCACACTATAAATAACCTAAAATATCAAACATGCCAAAAGAACTCATTTTTGGTCTAAGACCAAACCATGAGAGAGAGAGAGAGAGAGAGAGAAGAAAAAGGCAAGCTTCCTCTGCCGACTACGAAGTTTTGCTGGTCGAATCCTCACAATAGATGCAAGTGTTTCACGCGACGAGAGTTACGTGTGGGTACCGGAATCACAAGATTTCGCCAAGGTTCAAAGTTCGGGTTTTAACGAAAACCAAGAAAAAGCGCTGTCCCCTAAAATCATGTTATTTGAGGTAGGGTTTTTCTCCTACTTGAGTTAATTTCGTCTATAAGCATGTATGTGTGTCCAAGGAGATGTTGTCCAATTCTTCCTCTCACCCCATTACTCGTATTTTTGTCATAACTTGGTCACTTCTATCTGAATTGGAAGCTATTCAAATTTCTAGGTAAACTAGATTGATAGGAAAACATATCTCCTTGAAATATGTGTATCCAAATTCCGAACCCTTTGGACTCATAAATGCATTCAAAATGGAGTTATGTTCAAGCAGTTTTCCTGTTTTGTTTTGAGACTCCATGACTGTGTTTTGGCCATAACTTGTCCATTACTCATCCGAATTGAGTGATTTTAATTGTTAGATGAACTAGATTGATAGGAGAACATCTCTTCGTGAAATAGTGTAAGACCCGAGAAAATTCCACTTTTCTGAAAAAAGGACAAAATTGTAATTTTGGTCAAAATCCGAAATTTTTCTAGATCTCGGATGATGACACGGACTTCACCGTTGGAATTGTATCGCAAAATCTAGTTACCACGTCGAATTTCATCGAATGCCTAGACAGTCGAAATTTCACGTTTTTCGAGGCACCGAGTGTCGGGTGGAAAGTGATCCAGTGGCTGGATTTTTGATTTTTTAGAGAGAGAGAGAGCTCCTCTCTCTAGATTTCCCACATTCGAGCCGCTCTGCCTCACTTTATAAAGAAAGTTTCATCTACGGCAGGCTAATGTGTGGACACCAACATTTGGTGGAGTTCCAACAACCCCAAGATGTAGGGATCTTTCCTACTTGGTTTGTTCGCCAAGAGCCATGTTTATGAATGGGGATATTATGAGGCTTGATTTAGCCGTAAATTCAGCCTTCAAAACCTTGAACCTAGAGGGAGAAAACCCATTAGTGGCTGCGAACAAGAGAATCCGAGGGTTTCACTGTTCACGTGAATAGTGACGTGATTTTCTTGGTGTGAAAATGTGTTTTGTAAGTGATTCGAAATGAATTGCTTGTGTTTGTTAATTAGCCCATGTGAGCTAATTTTAGTGTTATTGATGTGAAAATTGAATAACATGATTGTTGTGAATTAATTATGTTAATATATATATATGCATGTGAATATATTAGCATGAATGTTTTGGGATCAAGATAATGCATTCCATATGCAATCGGGGCAACTCTAGAATATAGTGTGTGAGTGCATGACATGAATGAAACAAAAAACAAAAATGTTTGTGAAAGAATTTCACTTTAAGATTTTCTCCGAAGAATTGCCTCGAGAGTCATTCAATAGTTCATCTCAGAAAGTGACCCACGACTGCTTCGAGAAATATCCAGCACTCGCCTCGCAGGGTTGTCCAATATTCATCAAACTGGTAGTGTGTTTCAAGAACAAATAACTTTGTTTTGAAAACTGATATTTTACTCACATTCTGGGCCTAGGCATATGGGAGGGAGTTGGTGAGGACTCCTGATATAAGCTCCGAGCTTGTAGACATTCAGTAGGTTCATGAAATTGCTCAATGTGATTGTTTGCCATGACATGTGCACTTAGGCAGTGGGAGAACCCATGGTGGAAATTATCTCTTACCGGGCTTTGCTCACTCAGCCGAGGATCACCATTTCGTACAGGAGTGTGTACAAGGACGACACTCGCCAGAGGCCGTTTAGGAAGAAAAGCCACATTGCGGGCTTTGGTATTGATTTTTGTATAACATGTATTAGAATTGTAAATTTTAATATATGCTGAATTAAGAGTAAATGTAAAACTCTTGAACCATGTAGTATATTTGGTTTGATATATTTTGTGAGGTTGATGCAAATCTAAGGCCATTATTTTACTCGCATGTGGCCCTTGTGTGGCTTGTAAACTGTTGGGGGACAGCCACTTCTCGGGGGTAGTATCTGCAACAAAGAGGACTGTCGTCTTAGGAGTGGTGTCTAAGTTACCCGACATCCACAAGTATTCCACTGTTCACGGGGTTGTCAACCCGATCCCTGCTCTTGGGGCGTCACCAGATCGTGAAAGAATGGTATATGAACACCTAGGGTCGGGGGACTCGGGCTGAGCTATGCATCATAGAGGCAAGAAATACTACCGCTGCAGTAAAGCTCGATGTTGAAGCAGTGTGTGATTACCTTAGGCAATCATGGGACAGATTGAACACCGCATATGGTGTTTTATGTGAACGGTGTGCATACATGAGTTGTCGTGGTATAAATCGTGATTGAAATTGTATGTTTCGGGTGAATAAACACATAGAAAAAAATGTCGAACACTGTGGTTTAGTGTGAGAACAAATTGTTTGAGAAATTTCGGGGCAAATAGTCCAAATTAAATGAAAAATTGCGTGTTGAGGAGAAATTTTTTCTTGGTTTTACAAGGTAAACAGAAAATATTTAAAATAAATATTGGTTCCCATCGAAAATGAAAAAAATAAAAGAAGAAAGTAAAATTTTTATAAAATAAAATTTTTGTCAGATATGAGATTTAAAATATATGAAATTATTGTTCTCAGATTACTTATGAATGTATGGACATAGTATATAAAATATTTTTCCGGTATGAACAGTACTTCTGGTCGTGATTGCAAGTCTCTCGAGATACTGTGATAATTTAACTCTTCCATTCGACACGCAGAATACAAGATGGGCGAGGACGTATAGGTCGGCCCACTGGCATCGGACAAGACTACCAAGGTTTTGACCAGAGTTTTTTACGAGGTCAGAGGATTGTGGTCGTTTCACAAAAAGAAGCGCAGTTAGGCAGCCAGTGGAGGTCCGAGTAACCTCCATTGGTTTAGGGCACATAATCCTTCGACATTCACTAGGGAGTGAGATCCGATGGCATGCACCACGCCCCACAGTGTGTCGAAGGTGTTGTGAGGCTGCGAGATTACCTCGACACGACCAGATTAGACTAGTCACAAGGCTCTAGCTGTAGGTGGTTCCAAGTACGGGTGGAATCTAGGCAAAGACATCTAGAGATCTGCAGGCAATGACAATGCGCAGTTTCGTGAGCTATCTGCAAGTGACATTTTTTCTTGACATCGCAGACACTCAAGGCTCGTGGAGTTCCTAGAGCCGGCTGTGTGGGACAGAAGGACCGTGGATAGAGCATGTGGCCAGATTCACCTGAGCTAGCTTGTTTTGTCGATGACTACACGGCCACCTGACACGCCAAGTCAAGAGAGATCTGAGAACGGGCTAAAGCTGTCCATCTGTGTGGATTTGTAGACTCGCCACAGACATGGACTTCATGGTTTGGACGGCCCTAACCATGTAGAGAGATCGAGGATGCTTGGAGAACTAGGGATGCTGGTAGCAGAGTAAAGAGGAAGAAGAGTCGGCCTTTCATTGGGAAAGAAGCGTATGGGCTTTTGGCTCATGACTGCCCAGCTAAATCCGCCATCCCGCCAGTGGATGACAGGTTACCGGCCGACCGGATGATGGTGTGCTACCACGCCGCAAATTTCTGCATACATAAGGAGGAGGGATCAGCTCCCGCAGAGCTGTGGATCCCGAGCCTGGATAGCGTAGGCCTCGCCACGGTGAGGTCATGAGAGGATACAGCCCATTCCTCCAATGTACCCCAAGATGCGCCAAAGGAGCCAAGACAATCTCGGTGGAGCTGCACGGGCACCTCCCCGTTACACAGCAGCGTAGGAGGCCAAAGTTATGAGCGAGGTAGAGGACGAGGTCCACAGGCAGGGACGTCAAGGGTTCAGGGGCGTGTCTACGCCATCACACCACCGGCCGAGCCGGGATTGCCCGGGCCATAGCTGTGGCACGCGGCGATCTCGCTTTATGGGCAAGAGTGTTATTTGACTGGCGTCAGATCACGACACGCATCGCCAGGATAGAGTCGGGCTTAGAGGACGAGGCCTCGAGGAGCCCCTGTATGTGAGTTCTCCCTAGGGATTGCGCTTTGAGGCTGTGGATGATATGTCATGTCATGAAGTTAGAGATCTCGTGGATTTACCCACAACGGACCTCGAGGGTCAGCGGATACGTCAGAAGTTCGATGTCATCCTTGGGATGGATTAGCTAACGCCATGTAGTCGTATAGATCAGAGCGCAGAGGGCTACCGCCACACGCAGGATCCCGCACTTGTCAGATTTCGTGGGGACAAGCATGATATTTGGCCCCAAACAAAGGTAATGAGTCCAGTGTCGTGATAGTCGGGTAAGTTGGCTAGCATGCTCCAATTCCTAGAGAGGATCCAGGTGAGACCGAACTTAGATCTACCTTTTAAAAGAGTTTCCATAGCATGCAGGATGTTTTTCTGGATGAGCTACCGGATTGCCTTACGAGGGTCAGAGACTTCTGTGATCCAAGCACTGGTACTTCGCCCATCTCTATGACTCCGCATAGATGGCGCTATAATGAGTTAGAACTCAGAGTCCAGCCACAAGAGCCATCGACAAGGGGTTCATTAGACCAAGCACCCCACCACAGGGGCAGCTCCGACTTTTCATGAAGAAGAAGGACAAGACCCTTCGACTGTGCATTGATTACAGACAGTTGAACAGGGTTATGATCAAGAATTGGTACTCATTGCCGAGGATTGATGACTTGTTTGATCAGTTAAGAGGAGCGAGCTCATTCCAGCAAGATGACCTTCACACTGGTTACCATCGGCTGAGGGTTAAGGAGACAGATATCCCAAGACGCCGTTTAGGACGCTAAGTGCATGGGCACTTTGAGTTTACAAGATGTTCTTGATTGATGAATGCGCCAACAGATTCACGACTTCGCTAGGTATTCCCAACCCTATCTAGATCGGGCTGGTCGTAGTCTTGTGGAAGACATTTTGATCTACCCTACCGAGGGACATGAGTATCATTTGAGGATTGTATTGCGCTTGCCGAGAGACCATCACTAGTACACCAAGTTCGTAAGTGCGAAGCTTTGGCTTACCGAGGTGATATTTGGGACACGTGGTGTCAAGATCGGGCGTGGTCAAGAGACCCAAAGAAGGTCGAGACCATGATGAGTTGGGAGAGGCTTAAAACTGGCCCGAGACAATGAGTTCTCTGGGATTGGTCAGTACTACAGGATTCACGAGGATTTCTCCCGATTAGCGCATCTATGACTAGATTTAACTTTAAGGAGTAAGGTCAAGTTTGATTAGGATAATCGATGCAGAATAGCATTCTGAAGGAAGAGAGGCTTACTTCACTATCTTGATAGTCCCTGGATAGATGTGGGTACACAATGTAACAGGATGCTCTCGAGGCCTGAATGGATGTGTTTCGATGCATCCAGAGAGGGTAGTAGCTATGGCCTCAATGCAAGAACTATGAGCGTAAGTACCCTACACACGACATGGAGTTGGCGTAGTCTTCGCCTTGAAGATTCGCTTCACTACTTATACTGCGAGAAGTTCGAGGTGCACCATACCAATAAAAGTCCGGGTGAGACAGACGCAGCGGGACTCCTCAAATACGAGGCAAACGATGATGGAGTTCCTAGAAGATTATGATTTCACTTTGCATTACCACCCCGGTAAGGAAAATGGTGACCTGATGCACTCGGCTTGAAGTCAATGGGGAGCATCGGGCTAGTATAGCTTCCCTGAGTTGCGGATGCTCGAGACCGCGGGACGCTTTAGGCTATGACAAACGCAGCAAACTCGTGGTACGCTGGGGAGTTTAGCGGCTACACCCATCTTGCTGAGCGAGGATTGAGTCCTGGGCGGGCAGGACGTAGATGTGTCCATCGTGAATCGAGCTGGGCTGGGCACGTGACGCAGGGCTGACCATCCACACATATGGTAGTCTTCTGCAGATAGAGGACGGTGAGTGTTCCCACCTCACCGCCATTTGAGAGAGGAGTTCTAAGGAGTTTCACTACTCGACATTTGCCGCATCCGTGCAGCACGAAGATGCATCGATCTTCGTCGCAGATTCCCTGAGTGGAATGAAGAGACACATGGGGGACTTTGTCTGACGTATGTCTCACGTGTCGCCAGGTTAAGGTCGGCACCGTACGCCAGGCTTTACTTTAGCCATCGGAGATGGCCGAAAGCGGGGAGTGAGAGCACGCCACGATGGATTTTGTGACCCACTTGCTACGCATCAGGACATGATGATGCATAAGT
This sequence comes from Tetrastigma voinierianum, assembly GCA_016808115.1. Lineage (NCBI taxonomy): Eukaryota > Viridiplantae > Streptophyta > Magnoliopsida > Vitales > Vitaceae > Tetrastigma > Tetrastigma voinierianum. The sequence continues at coordinate 979,820 of JAEQBH010001647.1, forward strand.
GGACCTGATCACCAAGTCGACATACTTCTTCGGGCCGTGCGACGACCTTCACATTGGAGAGATTCTGCCGGTTGTATATCCGAGAGATAGTCCGGCTACATGGAGTACCAATATCCATAGCGGCTCCGACAGAGACCGAGGTTTATGGCGACTGGAAGAGTTTCCTAAAAGCGCCAGGTGCACATGGTCGACCATGAGTAAACATTCCACCCACGCATGCATGGTCGGGCTAGAGAGGACTATACTGTGTGTTGAGGGACATGCCGCGAAACATCCCGGATCATAAAGGTAGCTAGAAGAACATTTTCCCAAGGAATTCGTCTACAACAAATGCTTATCAGCGAAAGGCATAAATGGCACCATATGAGGAATTCTATGGAGGTCATGTAGACATTGATATAAGTTTGACCAAGTGTGGGAGAGAGTCTTCCATCATCGGTCCTCGCCATCTCGATTGAGACACTTTCTGGAAGGTGGAGCGATTACGACAATGGTTTTCTCACGCCGAGCCGACATAAGAGCCGCATGCCGACAGCACGACGTCAACCCTGGGAGTTCGATACTGGTGATCACTTCTTCAAGGTCCTGGGTGAGAGGGTCAGTTCCTATGCGGTGGGGTTATCGCCGAGGTTTATCTGCCCTTCGAGATACCAAAAGGGTAGGCACGGACGCATACCGCTTGGTTTTTTATCGCCTAAAGATGACATGTCCACGGTGGCATTTCACGCCCATGCTCCCGGTGGTACACCTGCATCCAAATTTTTATGTAGTGGATTGGGGAGAGATTGAGGTTGACACTGATGGGACCTTCGAGGAGGGACTAGTGCGTATAATGGATAGCCGAGATCAAGTTTTGCGACGCAAGATCGTGAGGCTAGTGAGGGTGCTATAGCAGCACCGTGAAGTGGAGGAGTCAATGTGGGAGCGCGAGGACACGATGCGAGCCACCTATCTCTTCTTGTTTAGGGATGAAGGTACGTGATTAGTTGTTTAATACTTAAATGACTAGTTTACATGCATGGTATGGTGCACGTTGCATATGCATTTGAGTTGTAGTGATTGTCCAGAATTTCGGAACGAAATTCCTTTGAAGGAGGGGAGAATGTAAGACCCGAGAAAATTCCACTTCTAAAAAAGGCAAAATGGTAATTTAATAAATTAAATTTTCGATCCTCGACGACTTAAATGTAATTTCAATCGTTGGAATCAGATCGCAAACTAGTTACCACGCCAAATATTTTGTCGAATGCCGAGACGTCGAATTTCACGCTGAGGCTCAGGTCAAATAGAAACGGTTTTAGAGATATGTGTGATGCAAAAAGTCACCTATTACATGTACTGTAACACATACAAGATTGTGAGATGACGGGAATGAATGGTCGAGGTGGCTATTAAAAATCGGGCAAGTAGGGAAGATAACTGAATTTTTGAGATGTTAATAGACAAGACAAAAGCCTGGGTCATTATTTAGCATGTGCGTGTTGGCAAGTGATGCAAAGGGCCTGCTTTTGATTTTAGAGAGAGAGCCCGTCTCTTTAGATGTTCTAAGAAAACTGACCATTTGGCTCTCACGAGCAAGAAGCAAAGTCGATCTACGCGGGCGAGGGCTACTGCGGACACCGACGGTGGAGTTCCGACAACCCAAGAGGCAGGATCTTTTCACTTGGTATATTCTTCGTTTAAGAGCCATGTTTGTTGGGATATTCTGAGTAAGTTTGATTTAGCCAGAATTCTACTCAAACCTTTGAACCGAGAGGAAATCCTTACCAGGTCGTGGAATGCGAACCCGAGGGTTTCACCGTTCACATGAATAGTGACGATTTTCAAAGAAATGTGTTTTGTAAGTGATCTTGAAATGAATTGCTCAGGTTTTTGCTAATTAGCCCATGTGAGTTAATTTTAGTGTTATTGATGTGAAAATTGAATAACATGATTGTTGTGAATTAATTATGTTAATATATATATGCATGTGAATATATTAGCATGAATGTTTTGGGATTGGCCTAATGCATTCCATATGCAATCGGCATTCCTGTATTATTAGGTGTGAGTAAAAGATATGAAATGAAACAAAACTAAATGTTAGAAAGAATTTGACTGAAGATTTTCGTTAATCGTCTCGAGAGTCAGCCCAACAAGCTTCATCTCGCAGGCGGACCCATGACTGCTCGTGAGAAATATCCAGCAATTCGCTGAGGGTCGCTCCACATTTTACCGAAATTCGGAGCAGTGTGTCAAGAACAAATAGCTTTGTTTTGAAACTTATTATTTTACTCGCATCTCGCTTGTGCATATGTGAGGAGCTTCCGTGAGGACTCTGATACACGGGTTCAAGTATGTAGGACATTCCGAGTAGGTTCATGAAATTGCTTGAATGTGATTGTTTGCCATGACATGTGCACTTAGGTGGGGAGTAACTAATGAAGGAAATTATCTCTACTGGGCTTTGCTCACCCTATCAAGGGATCACCATTTCAGGTACAGGGAGTGTGCACGAGGACTGAAATAGCTAGAGGTCATGTTTTTAGAAGAAAGCCATTGTGGCTTTGTATCGATTTTGTATAACATGTATTAGGAATTGTAAATTTTAATATATGTTGAATTAAGAGTAATGTAAAACTTTTAACCATGTAGTATATTTGGTCGATATATTTTGTGAGTATTGATGCTGGGGCCCAAGTGGCCATTATTTTACTCGCATGCAAGGACCCCAGTGGTCATTGTGGAACCTATGGACAGTTGTACTTTTAGGTAGAGATCCCGTATAAATGAGACTTCACTCGATTTTGTGGAGGGTGTTCGCGTCCGACATCCACAAGTACTCGCGGTCGACGAAGCTGTCAACTGGACCGCTTCTGCTCTCAGCAATGCCAAATAGGTATATCCAAATCTCGACACTTCGGGACTCAAAATCTATCCAAAGTGCACCAACACACTAATTCCTGGTGGGATACATGGTCAGTGGCCTCCAAACTTCAGAATGCCATAACTTCTTCGGGTCCAACTCCGTTGGTGTTTCGGGACTCACGGAAAGCCCACTGAGTCAAGATTTGAAATATGTCTCAGAGACAAGTGGATGATTAAACATGGCTGAAAATTTATGTTTTTCAACCTGGCAAAGGTGCTGTTTGCCATGTCGAGATGTGAATAACCAAGTTTTGGATGACCATTTCTAAGTGTACATACAGGCTATTGTATGGGGTAGTACTCAAGGTGATAGCATAAGGAAAAGCATGAGAAACAAAAGAGTGTTGAGTTCGAATTTGATTTAACCAATTGGAAGTGATTAAATGCTTAAGGGTTGGGCCGGAAAGTATATTATGTTAATGGTTTAATTGAACATGATTAAGGTAATGATGTTAACGGATTTTATGATGGCACGTGACTTTATAGAGGAAAGTGATTAAGGATAAAGGTGGGGGGGAGTTATAAAGAGGAAAAAAGGCCAAGAATTAATGTTAGGGAAAATGTAAATGTTTATGAAAAAAAAAAAAATATATATATATATATATATATATATATATATATATATATATATATATATATATAGTATATATATATATATATATATATATATATTAATGTTCTTTCCAATGTATATGCCTTTCGTTATTTATATGTTATAAATGTTCAAATGAAAAAAGGAAATGTGGTTTTCTTGACTTTAAATTATGTTGAGAAAATATGAAATGAGTATGGTTTCCATAGTTTTATAAAGTATGATTTATGGTTTCCATATTATATTAAATGTTTATGAACATATGTTCTAAATATATAGAGAGATATATATATAAGATATATATATATATATATATATATATATATATATATATATATATATATATATATGTTTATATGAAAATGTTTGAATCCATGGTTACCCTATATTACAAAGATAAAGTAAAGGAAAGTCGACTAAAGTACTTTACGCGTGCATGGTACAAGGAAAGGATAGGATTTTTTTAATAGAGGGCAGAAGAGTGATGTATATTGCCATGCACATGAAAAGTACCTAAAGGTTACCAACGTATAATGATTATCTCCAGATTGTGCAATGGTATTAAAAGAGTAATACCATCTGAGGTTCCGGGGCTATTAGTGATCAAAAGACCTGCTTCCTCTGAGGTTCTTTCAATGGCCAACAAAGGGTTAACCCAGATAAGGGGTTCCATCGGGATATGACTGATTCAAAAAGGAAAAGAAAGAAATATTTATTGAAATGATATGTTTTATACAATTATTTACACATTGTATTTCAAACAAAAAGGAAAAGAATGTAAAGTAAATGTTTATTGAAATTATATGTTTATACAAATTGTTTTACATATTATATTTGGAAACTATATCCTGAAGGAAAAGAAAGTAAAGTAAATCAAGTATGACATGTAGATCTCTATACGATTGTTTTGCCACATTGTATTTGAACCATATCCGGAAAGATATTTCCATGAATTATACTCTAACTCGAGTCTTTTAGCCTACCTTTTTCCCAATGTTTTATAAAATGCTTTGGGGGCGGCATCACTCTGCGCTCAAGATCCTCCGCCAAATGGACACTTTCACCTCACGTAATCCACCACTTTTTGAAAATGTATAGTTTTGCTGTAAATAACTGCTTGTGCACCTTTATTTTTTGATATATATATATATATATATATATATATATATATATATATATATATATATATATATATATATATATATATATATATCACAGAGCCTGACTACTTGTAGAGGCACGAAAGGCTGGGTGTAATTTCCAACCAAAGCCTAAATCTTATAGAAAAAAATTTGTTATCTATAGTGTTCGTAAAATGATTTAAAGTTTGAATTGAAATTGCTAGATGAATTTGATGTCCCATTGCTAGATGTGGAGTAAATTAAATTGTTTTACACGTGAAACCCCGGTAAAACCGACTTTCAAAAGGGTAAACGGTAATTCTTTGGCTCAAAACCTAAATTTTCTAGATCTCGAATGATGAAACGGACTACGCCGTTAAATTCATCTCACGAAATCTAGTGACCCAAAAAAATTTCGTCAAATTCTAAGACAATTGGAAATTTTTCCAATTTTCTAGGTGATAAATTGCCAAGAATCTGTGGATCTAGATTTTTTCCAAAATCCTAAGTCAAGAAATGTTTAAATAAGTTCATTTAAAATAAATTGAACTGAAAAGAAATGAATTTTTCGGTATAAACTAATCTAAATAAAACAATACGAATCCATGTATCCAAAATAATAATAATAAAAAAGGATAAAATCAAAAAGAAAGTCAAAAATGATGAAAGAGGAGAGCTGCTAGAGAGAGAGATATTTGTTTTTTTTCCTTTCTTCTGGCCTCTAAGATTCTATGGAAATTCAAATTTGTGTTTTCGTCAGAAAGAAAAAGACAAAGTCGGTCCAATGACAAGAGTTGGCCACATGAGTACACTGTATCTTAGAGTTACAAACTCCACAAGGTAGGAATTTTCCTATCAGGTTATTTCGCGACACCCTATCCTTAGGGGTCCTGCCACAACCCGTCAACCCATAGAACTCCGCGGATATCGGGAAGGTCCCGATATCACACTCATTTGTCTCATATATTTGAGACCCATTCCCGTACACACCAAATATACAAAAATATATGATGTATCATTTAATCAACAATACATTTAACACCCTTTTATACAACAAAGGTATAGACAGCTTTAATTAATATAACACATGACAAAAAACAAAACAAAACAAAGCCTTCTCCTGGGCCTCATCCCGCATGCGGTTCCATATGGCCGACGCCCGCATCGGACCCGTACCGAAAGGGGGTCCCACGACGAGGCGAGCAGCCTGGGTGAGGAGAATGACTCCTACAAGGGCTACTCCCCATCTAAGTGCACATGCTATGGTCACACAACAAATACACATCCAAGTCAAATGTCTACATGAATGTCATATGTCATGCATGAAATGTCATCATGCCCATATCCCGAGTGACTCACCGACTCCCTCACACATGCATATGCCAAGTGTGAAACCAAGCATCGTGCGCCTAATGACCCATGTATCGAGCTCCTCACTCCATTACCCAATGCAAGTGCCACTGGGCAAACTAATCTCGAGTCAATCCCGACTCCCATCACACAACCCGAAGTCTATGTGGATAACTGCGATCGTGTGTCTTCTTTGGGTAACACAACTTTTCTCTGATCACACCATGGTCCTTACACCTATCAGGCTACCCGAAGTTAACGATCCCCTTCTTGCCCGTCCAACACACATCGTTTATATTTATTTATTTATTTCATTTTTAACCGTGAGATATCTATCGTATGTCGTCCAAAGTACGAGCCTCAATACCCATTCATCAACAATGATGATGGGTGACTACACCCATGCACACACCTAAATATAATACACGCATGTCCTTTGCATATACAATGCTAATGCCATCATGTGTTCTCATGTTACATGTATATGCACACTACATGGAACATTCTAATTAATCGTACTTCATGTCAAGTACCATGTAAACATATATAATTCATCCACATGTTACAATACATTTAACACACATATATTAACATATCCGACACATATTCAAGAGATGTTATTAAATTTCCAACAATAACAAAAAAAACACTTCACATAAAAATAACCCATTTCTACCATAAAAATCCAGGCTTATGCATAAATTTTAGTCTATGTTTTAACTAGCTAAAATTCACTAATAGTAAACTACTCTCCGAAACTCGTTCTCGAAAAACACCACTATAAACTATAACAAATTCCCATGCACACTACATGGAACATTCTACTCAATCGTGACTTCACGTCAAGTACCATGTAAACATATAATTAACATCCATTATGTTAATACATTTAAATACACATATATTAACATATCCGACACATATTCAAAGATGTTATTAAATTTCTCCAACAATAACAAAAAAAAACACTTACAAAAAATAACCATTCCTACCATAATAAAAATCTAGACTTAGTGCATAAATTTAGTCTCTCGCTTTAATCCGCTAAAAATTCAAACACAACTGACCAAAACTGCCTCGAAAAACAATTCACTATAAAATTATAACAACCCTGGGCTGTCCCTAGATCAACACCTAAGGCGCAAGATTTCTAACACCGGAATATATATATATATATATATTTTTTTTTTTTTTTTTTTTTTTACCACTTTACGCCTTAATACCCTGGAAATCAAAACCAACCTCAAAATCCGCTGCAGTCAGCCTGAAACCCTACAATTAAAGTCTAACATGCATTTTCCAAGTCTCAACCAAATTGGCTCTCCAAATGACCTTCAAAACCCTGGCCCCGGACTGCTTAAAATGAATCTCATGGTCAAAACTCGCCCCGTGGTTGACTTGACCCACATGGCCATTTACGGCCCTTAAATAAAAAGGAACCCAAGTAGGAGAAACCCTCACTCGTGAGTGCGAAACACCAAATCCTTCCGTTCTCAGAGCCTACCAGCCCCCGTCAGACCAAGCTTAATTCCCTGCCACCGAACCCGACATTATTATTATTATTATTTCTCTTTTCTCTCCAACGTATTATTAGTTCCCCCCCTAAGGTATTTTTTTCCTATTTCTCCTTTCCCATTTTCTCTTCTCTTATCCACTTTCTTCTTTCCCTTGTTTGTTCCATTCCTTTCTTTCATTTTCTTCTCATTCTTTTTCTCATTCTTTGAAAGACACTGATCACAGATGGGGTCAGCGATAAACTCCTCCTCATTGCCTCATGCCATTTAGCGGCCATTGTTTTACCTTTCATTTTTCCTTTATTTTCTTTATTCCATTTATTGCATCATATGAGATTTACTAAATACGAGCCATGAATTTCACTTGCACCACATGGCTTTTTCCATGTGTCACTCCATTATGTTGCCACATGACATCACATGATCATGTCATGTGTCACCAGACCCCCTATGCCTAGAAAACATGAAATTCCGACTATCTCAGAATCCGACAAAATTCGATAGGGTAGCTAGATTTCATGAGATGATTCCAACTAGCAAGCTCGCTTTGTCATCCAAGATCTAAAATTTGTGTTTTAACCTATACTATTTCGATAAAATTAAAGCTGGGCTTCCTTTTTTTAGAAAAACGGAATTCTTTCTGCCATATTTCTAGTTTAAAAGCCATTTAATGGCTTGGGTTTTCTTAGAGGCTATGAAAGGTCAGAATTCTCAGCCCAAATTTTTTTGCATGAGCGTAGGAATTTTGGGATTGTTTTCTGACAGCCCGTTGAATTTTCTCGGGACCAAGTTTACATTTTAGGTTAAAATTTCAGGATTGTTTTTTGGTAGTTTTTGAATCGAATCGGTTTGGTTTTGATCCTCAGATCGATGTCTTCAAGTTCTCAGGTGTGTTAGTAATTCTATGATTTAACCGTAGCGACCAAGAGGTGCCCTGCTTTGATGGGTCCGAGATTTGGGCTGACATTTTAGTGTTATTGTTGTAAAAATATTAAATAACATGTCGTCAGGTGGTAAAACCATGTTAATATATGCTATTTGGATGTATTAATATGATTGCATGGATGTAAATTATATGTAAAATTTTGCATCATTCCATAGATATTAATGTTTCATGTAGCACTGGCATATACATGTAAAGATTTAAGAAATGTATCAGATCATGATTTCCTATACGACGGTCACATCGCTGAGTCAGGTGGGTATGCATTGAGTATTCACAGGTGTTGGGTAAATGTCAGAGCTTGGAAATGGGACAAAAGTCCAAGGCTGAGACTCACGGACAAAAATTGACTCAAAACATAAATTGCATGCTTTAGAGAAAGAAGTTTGTATCCCCCAAGGCGAAGACTTCAAATGTTATTCATGATTAGACATGAATCCCGACGATGTAAGTTTGCGAAAATGTTGGAAAGGCGTGTGGCATCCTGCGATGAAAACCTGAAATTCCGTGGCCCACAAAAGAAAAAGAAAATCATGAAATGATAAATTAAAAATTGGAGGGTTGTTGAATGGTTTAAGTCGTTGGGTTAAATACCAATAGCTGGTTTCCAAACTTGGAAATTGCAGGTGGGGGAGCTCATTGGGATCAAATAGAGCATGAGGAGTCGATCCTAAGGTGATTGAGAGAGAAAGATTTATAGTTGTGGCAGGATTGAGGAAGCTGTGGATTATGTTGGTGTGGCGGTCATTGTATGTGCACGGATGAGAAGTCTCAGAGGGAAAAATTTCACTGACATTGCTCACCCCATCATGGGACCCTTTCAAAATGTGCCCAGTGAAGGCGTCTGTGAAACCCCTGAAAATCCAAATTTTCACAAAGGTAAAACAAAGCATCGATCGAATCCAAAATTTTTCTAGATCTCAGATGACCTAAACGGACTTCACGTTGAATCAGTTTTGCCAAATCTAGCTACCATGTCAAATTTTGTCGAATCTGGCATACGATTGCCATCAGATTTTTAGTGAAATTTGACAAACGAGCAAAATGACAAGTGGTGAGAAGTCCACACCACATGGATGGCAGTGCAGTGGCTGTCTAGGGAGAAGGTGGTCTTGCATGAGATGAAATATTAGTGGATGCTAGGTGTCTTGGATAGGCTTTGCATGAGGAATTTAGTGGAAGGGAAAGTGGGTTAGAGACAAGTGAAAGTTAAGGTGTCAAGAGACTTAGGATGAACATGCTCTAAATAGACTAAAACCGATCCCAGTGGGAGAGAGCAGAGAAAAGCAGTAAGTAAAAGAAAGAGGAAGAAAAGGAGAGTTTTAAAGAGAGACCACCCCTTCTCTCTAAATTCTCCTAAATCATCATCTGGCGGTCAAGCTGAGGCAGAGAGTCATCCTCACTGCATTCCCTCATGTAGGGACCGTCTGAGGAAATGACGTAGCCCCAGAGGTGGAGGCTTCTCCCACTTGACATTTCACCCCAGTGATGTAAGGTTTGCCTGGTAGAGGTATTCCATGTGGCTTTAAATCATGAGGTCGCCAAAATAACACAGCTGGACTTTGAGCATTTTATTAAGTAGTGTTGTGAGGTTTTGTGTGTGTGAGTCCTGTGGAATAAGCTTATATTTATAATCTTGATATTAGACTTTAATTTCAATCAACCTCCTGTAGCTCCAAGTTATGGTCAGTTTAGTCTGAACAGTCTAGTGGAAGGGTTGTCCTGGTCAGTTCGCCTGGGCTGGGTGGTCGGGTTCACCCTGGCCGGGTTCACCTTGAGGGTTCCATCCGGGATCCCATGACCCCGACTCCCCGTAATGTCACACCTTCTTGTCCCGAACTCCGATTGGTAGTTCTTGGACTCTGCGGAGCCCATTGAGTCAAATTTCCAGCCAAACCCCTTTGAGGCAGTCTGAGCTGTCCGAAATGACCGTCCGCAAGTAAGGTAGACTCGCCTACTGAGACAGCCTTAGTCATGTGACCTCCAACCGAAAGGCCAACTTTCTCGTCCGAATTCCGATTTGCGGCCCTTGGACTCTATGGAGTCATGAGTCAAATTTCCATCAGGGACCATCTTTGAGGGTAGGGTGTCTGAGACGGCCGAAATGGCTGTCCAGGCAGCAAGGTAGGTTGCCCGGGGAGACATTTTATCAAAGGGACTCCAGAACTCAGGTCATAACTTTCTCATTCGAACTCCAATTCAGGTGTTCTTGGACTCTATGGAAAACCCATTTAGTCAAATTTCCAGCTGAATGCCTTTGGAGGGTATTGGGATTCTGATCTGGCCGGAAATGGCCGTCCAGGCAAGTAAGGTGGGCTGCCCGGGTGAGACAGGTTAGTCATGTGTGACCTCCAACTTTGGAAGGTCATAACTTTCTTGTCCGAACTTCGATTTGGGTGTTCTTAGACTCTATGGAAATCCCATTGAGTCAAATTTCCATTTGGACCCCTTTGGAGTGCAGTGGGTGTCTGAGCCGTCCGGAAATGGCTGCCTGGGTGAGACAGTTTAGTCATGTGTGACCTCCAACTTCGGAAGGTCATAACTTTCTCGTCCGAACTCCGACTGGGTGTTCTGGGGACTCTTGCAAAGCCCACGAGTCAAATCTCCATCTGAATGCATTTGAGGGAAGTGGGTTTCTGAGCCATCAGGAAATGGCCGTCCCGGCAAGTAAGGTGGGTCGCCCGGAGACATGAGTCATGTGACCCCAACTTCTAAGGTCATAACTTTCGCTCAACCCATTCGAGTGTTCACTTCATGGAAACTTATCGAGTCAACTTTCCAGCTGAATGCCTTTGGAGGGAAGTGGGTTTCTGAGCCAGCCGGAAATGGCCGTCCGGGCAAGTAAGGTGGGCTGCCCGGGTGAGACAGTTTAGTCATGTGTGACCTCCAACTTGGGAAAGTCATAACTTTCTCGTTCGAACTCCGATTCGAGTGTTCTTGGACTCTATGGAAATCCCATTAAATCAATCCCATCTGGATCTTTGAGGCATTGCTTGAGCCGGCCGAAATGGCCATCCCGCAAGTAAGGTGGTCAGTCGGTGAGACGCTTTTAGTCATGTGTGACTCCAACTCTAAGGTCATAACTTTCGTCCAAACTCCGATTCGTGTTCTCGATTCTATGGAAAGCCTTATCGAGTCAAGCTGGCAGCCATGTTCCTGTGGAGGACATCACAATCAGGCAGGTTAGTTCTGGCCAGCTAAGTTGTGTGTTATGGCTTGAGTTGAGGTTATGTGGAATAGATATGTTATAAAGTTGTATGACATGTTAATGCATTTTCTTAATTCAAATAGGAAGCATGGATAAATATGCATGAGTATGTGTGCATGGATGATTATACATGTATGCAATTAGCATGATAGCATTGCACGTGCACGAAGACATCGCATGACATGGGTGTGAGTGCATGGTACCTGGACGACACCGTAAGGGTGTTCAATGGAGGCCAGCGGTACATGGTCAGGATCAACACCAGCAGATGATGTTGATGTTGCTACCTCTAAGTAGTGGACAAGGTCCAAATGAGTTGCACTGGTTAAGAAAATGGTAAAGAATAATTATGTGTCGGGTATCAGCAAGTTAGGATAGATTCCCCCCAGGGTGAAAGACCCATCAATTATGGTCAGACATAGTCCCCAGCGATGAAAGGCCGTAAAAGTGTCTGGGTTTATGGAGCCCGTTGGTGCGACACCAGAAATCTATTACCCACAAAAGGCGCATGGTTGTAAATGAAAATGTTAAAAGATTAAGAAAATCTTTGGCTATCATCGGAAAATGATAATAGATCACACTTGGCATAGGTAGGTGTGAGGGAGTCGGTTTGTGACTGATAATGGGCATGATTTAATATTTCACGGTATTTACATACGACATTCCAAGCCGCCAGCATATTTTACTCGATGTGTGTTTTCAGGCTACCTTATCAGATGTGGAACTTAGGTGCAGGGAGTAACCCTTGTAGAGATTATCACTAATGGCTTTGCTCACCCCGTCACGTGGGACCCCCTTTCGTGCACACGAGACACGCTCCACGAGCCCGTGAGCACGGCGAGGCTCTGCCAGCCTGAGAAGCATTTGTAAAATATATTAGAACAATATATTTTATATATTTCGGGGTATGTAAAAGAGCTTGTACATTAAACTCAGATGAAAATAAATAAATAAACGATCCCGAAATTCTCGCATGCCACACGTCCCACCCACATATGGGACCGCATGAGGAATGAGAGACAGACGCAGCTTTGTTTTGTTTTGTTTTTGTCTTGTATTAGATTCGAGCATAACCAAAACATGTATACCTTTTTGTTGTATAAAAGGATTGTTAAATGGACCATCTAGCATATATTTTTGTATATTTCTAAATTAAATATGCAGGAATGGGTCTCAATATATGAGACAAATGAATGTGATATCAAGATTAATCGATATTTATGTTTCTCACTGGTTGGACAAAGTTGACAAATTTAGACCCTAGATAGGAGGCCACATTACAAGCGCAGAATCACAAAAACATATAAAACGCGCCTCGATTTTCTATATAATGCTTACATATAAAAGGGTTCATGTTTAAAAGAAAAAGTTTTTCCATCACGTTTGGCAAGATTTTGTACCAAGACACAACTATATAAATTCGGCCATTTCCACCTGATTCACTTTTAAAGCTGGGCTAGTTAAAATGTTTTCTCAAATCCATAAGAGTGCCGAGAGGGTCCCTCGAGTTAGGAAAAGGAAACTTGGGCCGGGTCCCTTCAACCAAAAAGCACCTTAAGAGCCAGGTAGTTTACAACAAAGATAGCTCCATATGCCCTAATCCAAACCTGTTTCCAAACCATGATTTATGTTCATAAATATTCAATTGATTTGGATTTCTACAAATTACTCTCAAAAAATTAAAAGATTAAAAAAGAGAATTTTTGTTTGGGTTAGGTTACCTTTAGGCAATGTATTTTTCAATCCAATCAAATGGAAGATACTTGGTCTTCTCTTCTCTCTTCCCCTTTCAACCAAACTCGGTCGTTTGCTTCTTCTACGCAATTAAAACACACATGACACAATGACTTAGTAAAGAATCGTGATTAGACTTTTGGAGAGGAGAAACTAGGAGAAAGCAATCAGGTTGGACTTTTGGATATGAGAAATTGGGAGAAAGCAATCCTTCACGCAGAAAGCTTGGAGATTTTATTTCGCTTTTGTTTATTTATAGAGTAATGGAAGTTTCTTTTTTTTTTTTTTTCTAATTTTTCTTTTTCTTGTTTTTGTGCATGTGGAGTTTCCTTTATTATTTCAATGTTTTTCCTTTTCCAAATCCGTACACACTTGTATGTATGTTATCAACTATGTATATAATCAATTACAATATAAATTTTTGTTTTCTTTACAATATCTAAAAGAACATATTTATTGACTATATAATCTAAATCACTAGATAATCATTAATATTATAGAAACTATGGAGGATAAAAGAGTAATTAATTAAACTCAAAGAATATGGAGATGAAAGAGTAATTAGTTTTAAACCCAAAGAAATGTGGAAGAAGATTAGACACTGTTAGTAATTTCAAAATATTGAAAATATTTTGCTTAAATTTTTTAACAAAAATAAAAAAAATAAACAAGAATGTTCATGTTAAAAGTTATTTTGATAAGTATAGTGAATGATAATATTTATTAATTTTTAAAAATTATTTAAAATTATTTTACTATATTTATATTTTTTATATAAAGATTTAAATTTTTCCTTAGCATTTTATTTATTTTTGGGAATCTTATGTAATGGATAGCTTTTTTGGTTTTATTTAAAAAAATAATAAACCAGAGATAATATCCAAAGTAGGTTAACTACTTTTGTGAGGATGTGAACGAAATTCATCACATGGAAAGCCTCCTGAACGAAGGAATTCCGTTCCGCATCGGTTCACAATTTTGAATATCGGACTTTGTTCAAAAATTCATTCATCACATCGGTGGGGAATAATGGACTCACAAAAAAATTATGAATCCCATATTGTTAAACAAAAATGCAAAACTTTGTTCCGATGAACCAAAAATTCCTCCCAAAAGAAATAAAAATTGAATATGAAATATGGATTTATTGCATAGAGAAAGAGGGGAGGGGAAGGATTTGGGATCTTTTGAATCTCTATGACGAAGAGAGTTGATATTAAGACTAAAGAATAAAAGAGGTTTGTGTCTATGTTTGTAGTAGGAGGGGGTGAAGAAGAGGAGGTATAAGAAGGAGATTGGGGAGGCGAGGTATAAATATATAAAGCGATTTAAGATAAATTTTTCTACATTACCCACTAAACAAATACATTCCATAAAGAGTTATAAAAATATTCTGTAAGATTGTATTTGTTTTCAAAAATACCAAAGACAAAATATTGAAAAATTGTCTAGAAAAGAAAATCAAGATAATTAAAAAAATAGTTCAAAAACATTATCTAAGAGAATAAAATTTAATATAAGTAGACAATTTTGAGAACAATGCAAGGCAACACATATAGAGTTGAAAATCTAAAAGGTAATTATAATATTATTTTACTTTATTTTCATATAGAATAATTATTAAGTTAGTCATACCGCCTTACCCAAAATTTGGTTATCAATGCCAGAAACCCTAAAATTTAAAAATTTAAAATTTTCAAAATAAAAAAAAAGGGGGTAAACTATAATTTATCTAATAGTCCAAAGAAAAGTTGGGATTTTTCTAGATCTCGATGACAAAACGGATTGCATTGTTGAACTGCCTCACAAAATCTGGGCTTACCCAATGACTTTCTGGCTTATTCCAACATGTACGAAATTTCACGATTAAGAACGGCTGAGCCGGTGACACATGGCGAGTTATGGTGACATGGCAAACCATGTGGAGGACATGGCATGCCATGTGTCACATTGCATGGCAAAGGCCTATGCATGTAGGACACATGGCAAGCCATGTGTGTGACACATGGCATGCCATGTGTCATCATGCATGGCCCTTTTGAAACCTATAAATATGGGAGTTCCCATTCAGTTTGGGGGGCAGCAAGATTCAGTTTGTGGGAGCAGCAAGAAGAAGGAGGAGGAAGGGAAAAGAGAAAGGGAGGAGAGTAAAAGAGAAAGGGAGGAAAAGAAAAGCAGTATGTTAAGAAAAAGAGAAGAGAAAGGGAAAGAAAGGAAAAAGAAAGAGGAAATGAAGGAGAGTGTTGCGCAGCAAGTAAAATTCCGGGACAAGAACCTAATCGTATTAGCAAGAGGTAGGTTTCCTACTTCCGGTTATTTTAAATGAAATGTGTAATGGTTTCACTGTTTCATCTCGATTTTTCTATGAATTTGTATGTTGTGAGGTTTGTTTGTGATTTGATGACAAAAGACCGGGTTTATGGGGTTCTAGACTGTCCAAACCGAATATTCCAGACAAAGAAAATCCCGAGCAAAATGGTAGACGGTGGTGTGCCCAAATTTCCGCACACCATTGTGAATCACCGTGACAACTTCAATCCGCCATAACTTTCCCATCCCGAACTCGACGGCACATTCTCGACTATACTGAAAGTTTGTTGAGTCTAGAATTTAATAGAATAAAGTGCCTGTGACAAAACATGGCTCAACATTAAGCCGGGTCACGGAAGTCGAGGAATGCATCCTTCTCTGCTCTAACTCGCTTTTCGTGAATCGCTTTGTAACTGAAATGCCTGTATCGTACGGCCCTAAATGGTGGAATTGCTTGTTGGATGTTTTGTGTGGTAGTTACAGAAACTAGACTTTCTGGACTAAGTCCAGATTATTACTGAGGCCAAGCATGGCCGGATGAGGCCTGGAATGCACTAATGTAAGTATCGCGCATTAATCGAATAAATATGTCGAATATGTGATATATGTGCACAGTAAAAGATGGAAATAATTATATGCATCAATGTATTAAATCGATACTATGTCTCAAATTGAATATGAATACCATATTATTTGCCTAAGTAATGGTTGGAATTTATGTTAATATACGCTTGAAATATGTTTACTAATGAATGAACCAACATAAAGATGGGAAGATGCTTATAATAGATCGATTGAATGTGGAATATTAACATGACCGCATGTAAGGGTTGATGTTGGAATTAAATATATGAAAATATTGTGTGCATTAGACATGAGTATTCATAGCACATAGTGTACTGTAGGAATGTGTCCATGTAGCGGTCTTCACATCAAGGTCAAGGTTTTGTTTTTGAGCCACACAAATTGTGCACATTGGTGTACATGTAGAACACCGTTACATTGGTATAAAAAAATACATGGTAATCGATTTATACTACGCTTATTCAATGGCGCGGGTTGGAATGGGACGGTCCAATTGAGTTCCACAAAGGTTAAATGAAATGTAAAATGAATAGTGTCTGCGAGTGGTAGGGGATGTATACACTTCAGTGAAAAGTTTTTAAAACCTCGTTAGGACAAAGATATCCATCTAAGTGAAAGTCCAAACTCATTTTAGAGTGTAAGAGACCGCCGGTGAGACTCTCGAAAGTTTTGTTGCCTAAAAAGGCACAAACGATTAAAATAAATATCATGACTACGAGTTGTGAGATGTGAGTCTGATCACACTGTGAGTGATTTCATTAGCACTTGCATTTGCGGTATCTAAGGTTGACCTAGTACACGGGCATAGAGTGTCGTCTCATGCATGCATGGAGTTTTTTTTCATGATAGGACAAATATGTATGTAATTCCGATTGGTTGTCGTTTGACTGTGAAATGATTCGCTGGTATGTGCACGAAAGGGAGTAGCCCTCAGAGATCGATCTCACAGCGTTAGCTCACCCGCCTGGGACCCCTTTCGTAGTATTAAGAAGACGACGCTCCTTAGAGGTCGGGATAATTAAGCGGGCCGAATTGTGGCCTTGATTCATGTTTTGTGTATATATTAGAACAAACTAGTTTTAATATATTAAGAGTCATGTAATAACTCTTGGATCTATAGAAATGTATGGTTTTGTAACTGTATGGACGAGTGGATGATGGGCCCTATTAGGTCATTTTACTCATGTATGGGTCTCATGATATGAGATACACAGTTTTATGGGTCTCATAAAACTTGTTTGCCTTTGATTATATAGACTAAAACCCCTCAAAATTAACATAATTATAGGAGCCTTACACTCTTCTCTTTAAGATCTATGTTAAAATTGATAGACTTACGAATAATGGAATAAAAGTTCCTTTGTGTTAGGATTCAAAATTTTGGGTTAAGTCTATGACACTGCAAGTGCACAGGTCATACAAGTAGTAAAACGATATCATTCCCACAGAGAATGATAAGAATTTGAAATCAACTACCCCAACCACTTAAGGTCCTTACTATTTGAACTTAAAATGGATAGTGAGAGTTTACCCAGAAATTAATGATCATTTATCAAACTATTATGTAAACTGAAATAAATGATAACAAATAAAAAAATAAGAAAAACAAATTACCGGATCAATCGCTTTTGTGAGAAATGGACATTATCAAAGAGTCATCGCGGAACAAACTACCTCGTGATTAAATGCATCGTCGTTTCTACCGTGATAATCGACTTGTCCAAGACGTCTTAACAATGCCATCGATTTCTCCATGTTCACCGGTTAAGGGTCCTTCTTTTCTCGTAAAGACAAAGATTCAACCAACTACTTATATTTTCAGCCAGATCCGAACATTTTTCTTCTCAATACTTCATACCCATTTCTTGAGACTGCATCTTTGCTTCCCTTTCTGGGTTTTCAGAAATTTCTACCATCTAATTGATGACTCATCCTTTAAATCTAATGGTTCTTCCCTTCCCTTATTAGGATCTCGCCTAACACTCGAGGTTGGGAACTCCCTTTAGATTAAGGTGAAATTCGATTATTTATATTGATAAATACTCCCCTTCAACATCAATTATGAGGAAAAGGGAAATTTATCGAAATGAACCCTCGTGAGCTTAGTAGTTCATCAATGATAGTCTAACATACCCATATGAATGCCCGCTCTCAGAATTCCAACTCGTGTCACGCAGAGGGGCATCCTCGAAATCGTGAGTAAGAAACACTCGAATCGTATTTGGTACTTATTATCGGAATTGATAGGTTCAAGAACAACATCAATCAATAAATCCCACCTGTTATTTCTCTAAATTACACATAAAATCAGAACTACTGGTAAATCCACCCATGGCTGCGCTCTAAATACCGTGCGATTACAACCAACAATAGATCATTGATCGATTCACCCGCACCAGAATTGTAGCGTAATCGAGAAAAAAGGAATTTTAAATTTGTCTAGGATCCATTAACTCTAAGGCAAGATTTGTATTAAGAAAATCAAAAGTTAACCACTCTGATTTCTACATCGTCTCTGTAGATTCAGATCCGTAAAATAAAGAAAATAAAAGAAAAGAAAATCTACTCTAAAATATACAACTTAGTCCTTCCCTTTCCCATTCCGGGTATCAAGATGGCTACTTTACTATTCTCCAAAAGTCTATTTATACTGTCAAAAGAAAACGGGCCCTAATTCTAAAAAGTCTACGTGGATTTTACTAACGAAAAGAGAGCCCGCCATCGTCTCGTCACGACTCTCAAACTTGATGTCAGCGACTGAATTTCTCATTTGTACTGTCACTATGACTTGATAACTTCAGTTGTGACTTGGTTCCTTGCAGCTGCTTTGAGTAGTGGTCACGACATCAATTATAGTCACAACCTTGCTGACTTAGTTATTAAACCCGATGTCACGCAATTCATAGTTCCATGTCGTGACCTCGCTCCTCCTTCCTTTCTGTTTACATTCGCTTACATCTCGCTTTGGTTGCGAATTGTTTTTGTTGTCATTACTCGCCAGCTGTGGACTTTTTTTTCTCGTCAGACAGATGTCATGACTTCGCTTTTTAGGTCGCGACCACATTT